>CM038043.1:8832500-9287500 GCA_021397845.1 Areca catechu
CTTTCTTCATTTTTTTTTAAAATCAAACCGACCAACCCGCTTAAATCAAAAAATCGTTCAAATACTTGAAAAAGTTATACGAACAAACCGAACCGATATAAAATCAAATCAAATAAACCGATTATATTTAATCAGACGGTCGGTTTTAAAAATTTCTTAAACCGAGATGCCGGTTTGGTTTCAAAAAATTATTTAAAATTGGACCAACTTGACCATTTTCGACCCTAGAACATATTGTGGAAAGAGTATATATAAGATTACGATACTCTGTTTTTAGTAATGTGACTTGATTTTTTTATGTTTGCACATGATGACGAGATGAGTGATCATGTACTAAATCATGAGGAAGAATCTTTATAGCTTGCATTTTTATTGATAGAATGTGCAGATGGGCATGTGAAGTGTCTAGTTATAGAAAACATACCATTAAAAGTTTGGATGGAAACTATATTATATTGATTTGGAAAATTATTGCTACAATTGAGTTTGATCCCCTTTGATTTTGGAGGTTGGAAGTCCAATTGCAATCATGATCGACTATGTATCGCGGGATACCCTATGATACATCGAGTTCCAAATATTATAGGGACTTATAAAAAAATATAGCATGGACTCTAGTGCATCCGGGGTCATTTTAATACATAGACGGTCATGAGTAGCCGATTTAGACTATCAAGTTCATTAATGAACTTAAGAGGATGGGGATTTAGACTTGCTGGTATATTGTATTTATTCATTTTTTTTTTTTTTTTTCAAAAAAATCATTTCTACATAAGATGCATCTTGCTAATTACGCACCATAGGATCGATCAAAGACGAGTTGAGAAAATAAAATTCATGGAAATGAAAAATCTGATTGATGTGATACATCATCATGTGATGCATCTAGTATAAGGTGTATTTTTATTTTTATTTCTATTTATTTTATTTTATTTATTTTATTTTATTTTAGGGGGGGGGGGGTTTGGTGTTGGTAGAAATTTACCCTCCTTTAGGGTTGAATCCAGGAGGTAGGTAATATCAGGTGGCAGCAATACATACATCCCACTTTCAATATCCAGCATCCAGCAACGTCAAATTTTTTGACCTTTAATATTTTATTCCATGAAGATATCAAAATCGTAGTGAAAGATATTTCAAGGGATATAAAAAACATAGAAATAGTATGATGTCACCTGTGTGGTAGATGCCAGTGTTTGCAGCCACCAAAGCGCTGGGTGTAACATAAATAAATGGAAACGGGCCTCGTAGAAAAGAAAATCAACAAGATAATGCAACTTCCATGATCTGGGGATGGAAACTTTTTGATTTTTTTTTTTTTTTTTTTTTTTTAATACAAATGGACGTTTGCAAATACGAGTGCAATTTCAAAGATCAAGAAATTAAAAATCTCGCATAACCTCCAAGTTACCGGGTCTAGTTACTAGAATGTTCGGTAACAAAATATGCAACCCAGTCAGTCATGCTGTTCGCTTCTTGAAAGATACGACCAACGATCACCGTAGCACCAACTTTTTATTAATCATATTTACTGCATGCAATGCACTCAAGAAACAATTACCCACTTGGACTTTTTATTTGGCGGAAAATTGTTGTCAGGCCGGTCTACATTGATCATACTTGGTCATTTTTTGTTAATAACATGCACCTAATCAAGACCCTGCTCCATACTTCATTGTTTTTGATGTATTATTGGGTAGGCAAGTGCCATTGCAAGTTGGAGTTGGATTTAGTTTACTCTATAATTTAGGTTTAGAAATGAATATAGTTCGATGCGACTTAATATATAATTTAGATGAGCTTGACCCTCAGATGCATGTTGTAAGTAGAGCCGATCATGGATGGAGTTTGAACAGAAAAAAATAAATAAATACATAAATAAGCCCAGCTAAAGTCCGACTAAAAATGAATATAGTTTAGGTCCGATGTCCGGCCTATGATCAGCTTCGATTGCAAGATACCAACTAGAGCCTATGAAAGAATGATTTTTTTTTTTTTTTTAATGATAGAGGAGGATGAAAAAAATAACTTCTTCTAAAATACAGAAGAATTGTCATCTTTTTAAATGATTTTTCAGCAAGACATTCCAGACCTTTAACTGGTGCAATCCCAGAACTGCTGCTGATCTTGTTAGCTTTCATTACAGCAAATTAGTTTTCTAGCAACAAATTTTTAGTCATGGGTCAGCAGATTCCAACACAATAATTTACATATAGCAACAAATCTTAAAACAGTTACAAAATTTATTAAATTTATATTAGTAATAGTGTGAAAGGCTTGAACTTGGATCGGATCAGGTGGACTTCAAAACAATGAAATTAATCATCTATATTCTTATCCTGATGCTTTTGCATGTAACATCACAGTATTAGAGTCTCAATTAATTTCTTGTTTATCAATTGACAACCTAGTCCATTGGTGATCATGATTGTACTACAAAGCTAGCATTCGTCCTCTCTATCACACACACCAAGAATATCTTGACTCATGGTAATCCTCAAAGGAGCTATACATTGACCATGCATGGAACCTTGATGATGCAAGCCCTCCAAAGTAGAAATCAATTAAGATGCCAAGCATAGCAACTGCCTGCTTAGCCATCCTTGTCGACAAGTTATTATCAGGTTGCAGAAGTTGAAAGCTATGCATGCAATTTGCATCAGCATGTAGCAGTGAAGCAGAGAGGACTCCCCACCCATGCTCCAAATCTCCAGCATCCAACCCTGAGGAGGCGAACCGCTATGAAATTAAAGGTGGTGATCACGCAATTGGAGATATGTTCGAATCGAATCGAATCGAATCGAATCGAATCGATTTGCATATCATCTGGATCATGATGATCGATGCCCATGCCCTGATTTGGCTACTCATGATGGTATGGAGCTGAGTTGCAGCAATGGTGAGTTATGTCAGCAATGCCAAGGTTTATGCTATCCTTCATTTGTTTGGAAACATGTTGCAAGTCATCGTTGCCACCATGCAAGCCTAAAAAATTGCTGAGAAGTGTTGTTCTCCAACTCATACCACTAGCCATGCTCTTCACACTTGGTAGCCATCCGAATAGAGATTGTCCAGCCATATCATCAATGTTATTGCTAACCAGAATTGGTTTGTAGAAAGATTTGGAACCGTTGAGTGGGTGGATTCTGCTGATGGAGAAGTACTTGGTGATTATATGAATATCTAACTTGCAGTCGTTGGTGCAAGCTTGTCATTAGGAGCCTATTTTTTATCCAATCGTTGATCAGTGTTTTCTCTTAGACATTGGGCTTCTCTACGAATTCTGAGTAGCACCGGGTGCTGATGCATGGTATGTTTACTTGTGTTTACGTGGAGTCTCTGGATCGGTCGATCGGAGCCGCTGCGTCGTAGGACCGGCCGATCCAAGGACGCCAACAATTTGCTGCATTTTATAGCCAAGACCACAATTTTTATGCAGGAGATTTCTCTCTCACGGGGTTCTAACGGGATAAGATAGCCTTATGGGATTTTTTTTTGCCAAACACAAAACAACATAATAAAAAAAAGAACGAAAACAAGCAAAAAAAAAAAAAAAAAACATGTAACTTTATTGAAGTAAAGGTCCCTGTGAGTTAGGTCGTGGATCCTTGTTGTGTTCGTAGGGAGCACCGTAGGGTACCGTGCATTGATTTTTTTTTTTTTGTTTTGCGGAGCACAAGACAGCATGATGAAAAAAAGAACAAAAAAGCAAAAGAAATAATATATATATATATATATCTAATTTTGTTAAAATAAAAGTCCGGGTAAGTTAGAGCACGGATCCCTACCATGTATATGCAGCACCATGGGGTGCGGTGCATAAGGTGGGGGACGATGTCTATTACAAGATGGATGGTCATCAAATAACACACATGGCATACATCGCATGATTTATGTTCATGATCATCTATCCTATGGTACAATTGATGGGTGCACCGCTTCGTGCTCTGTGAGTAGGACTGGAACTGGACCGGTCCAAAGCCCATTAGGCCGGTCCGGTCCAAAATTGAATCAGGTTTTGGATCATATTTTAAAAATTTTCGGACCGAATCCGGGCATCCCTTTGATCCAAAAATTAAATGGACTCTATTTTACAGCCCGAAGTCTAATCCGATATGCTTAAAATTTGATCCAAAGTCTGAACCGATTTTGAACAGGCTTCCCAGAATATGGCCACAAGGAGAAATGTCATAATACATGACTGCTTCCCTTAACATGAATTCGGAAAGATATCCCATACACAGCACGGGACACCGCCGCACGTGCCTGCCAGCACAGCAAAGGTCTCGAGGCAGGCACCCAACGGCCACCTTGGCTACAAAGAACGTTTGACACCCCTGAAAGGGGGAAGGTATGTAAATCAAAAATACAAACACAAGTGCAAGCTCAACCGAAGGGCAAAGCACCACCAGAAAACCCAGTCAAGGGAAGGAAAAAAGGCCATCTAGAGAATCCCTCTAGCTCGGTCACCATTCTCCTGACGCACTTAAATCTCTCTTTCACACTACTCACTCCTCCTAGCATGGAGTCCACCAAGAGGGGCTCGACCAGGAGGATCAGTTTCCCTGGATCGTCACTGACTTGACCGTCGGAGTGCCTCCGCCGGAATTCCCGGTCCGGATTACTAACCTCTGTTTTGCAGGTCCGGAACCACAAGACCGCCAGTAAGCGGAAGGAGCGCACTCCGGCATCGACAGCAACTATGGGCCATGACAATCTTAGCGGCAATAGGCTCCATCGCTGCATGTTATCGGTAAGTTTCCTTCGAACTTGAGATCGACGATACATTTTTTTTGCGATTTGGTGCTTCCCATTTCCCCTTCGATTCTTTCTACTGAAAGGGGGGAGAGAATAGGATAGGGGAGATACAGGGGAGGAGGAGGGGAAGAAAGGATGGCAGAAGGACCTAGGGGCTCCGAGAAAGGGGACATGTCTCCCTCCGAAAGGTCTTCTCCCCTTCCACGAAAATTTGAGACCATATTTATGGGTATGGTTGCCAATTGTTATGATGGCCTGTTGCTTGTGGCCTCTGTTCTGTGATTCGCCGAGTCCTTGGAGGTTTCTTTTTTTTTTCTTGTGGCCTATTTGCATTCATACGTGATTGCAGTCCTTACTTTTTTCTTCCTTCTTATTTTCATGGCTTCATTTCTTTGATGTATCTAGGAATTGTTAAACTATACACGATGCTGCCCATGGTTTGTGATGTGAATGTATGTTTTGAATTATGTTTTTAATTCAGCAGCCCATACTCATGCTATTATATCCCCATTAAAGTATATTTTGTGAATGTTATTTTAGCCAAATAGTGACTTGCCCTTGTATAAATAGTGACTTGTTATTTTAGCCAAATAGTGACTTTCTCTTATATATTTTGTAAATGTTATTTTAAACATTTTACAAGTTTTGGCAGCCTAAGAGTCAGCATATAAAAGTTTTGGCAGTCTGGAATTATATCTCCGTCTGTATTTTCAGCTCTTGTAAATATTTTCATGATGTTTTTCTTACACAGCTTCATCATGTTGTATGACGAGGTATGTTTATATACATTATTTGGGATTTTCTGCATTGGTTTTGGCAATGATGATGGGCTGCCTGTTGATTGAGCATTGCTGAGAGGCAGGAGTGGAATTTCACATTTGTTGTTTTCATCTTGTAGCCGTGATGCTCAAGTGACATTAGCTTCGCTGTCTTGAGCCATAATTTGTGACTATATATTTGTAATAGTTACAAATTTTAATTTGACACTAACTATATATTGTGCGGCAATGATGATGGGCAACCAATGATTGAGCATTGCTTGGAAGCAGGAATGGAATTACACATTTGTTGTTTTCCTTTTGTTGCCGTGATGCTCAAGTGAGATAACATTCGCTGTCCTGAACAATATTTTGTAAATATTTATTCATCCTAGTTATTATGGCAGCCCCGGTGTATGCCATGCTTAACTTATTAGCAGCCCTTACAACTTTTGTGTGCCAAATTCAGATTGTGCCATCCGTGCATTCGTGCCATGTATGCCATCCGTGCATCCGTGGCATGTATGCATGTGAGGTAAGTATTGTTGGCAGCCCTTTCTTTCTCACGTTTGTTATTCTAAACGGGTGCTTCTTTAACAGGAACTCAAGTACTGGTTACAAATGAGTATAGCTACAAAAAATGTTTGTTATTATAACATCAGGTATTTCTTATTTCTACAAATCACTGTTGATATTACTATGATTACATATCTTATTATTTATCACATGAAAAGCATAACTATGTCAGATTGTGTGCCATTACATCACTCGTAGATGAGATCACTATGCCTCATGGTCTATCACATGGTTGCTTCTAGCAGTTATCAGGCTACATCATGCTATATGAAAGAAGCATTCGGCTGTCTTGTATAATGTTGTTGAAGCTCAATTACTCATTTGGTTGTATTAAATTTAATGCTAACTGCAAGTTCCTGTAGATTTTAAGACAACCATGTCAATATTAAAGCCTTTGCATCCTATATTGAAATTCCTACTGGGTTGTCGATGTTAGACTTGGGAGTTGGATGGAATTGTGGATTCAACTATATTGATAAACAATGTCTGTGAATGTTATTTCTTGTTATTGTTATATGTGTTATTCGTCTTGCTATAATGTTATGATGCAGTTTGAATGTACAGGTCATTGTGATATATTACATTATGTAAACATTAATATAATGTGAATGCCTAGGCTTAGCAATTTTTTCAATATACTTATGGGTTTTGTTATGGTCTTCGTTACAGGTGATACATTTATTTTTTGATGCTAATCTAAGGGAAGTATTTTAATTTTTTTTATAAGTTTATTATTACTCTTATATATGGCTGGAACGTAGCAGGGCTGGCCCGATAGGCTTCAGGCCAGATCGAAGTCGGGCAGGGTTTCGGGTAAGGCCTAAATACATAAGGCTGGGCTGTAGGGTTCATACTAAATTAATTTATATAACTCAATTTAATTGCTTTGTTAAATATACCATAATATTAAATTATCCAGTATAACATATTTTTAATATATCAAATTAATAAATTAATATGAACAAAAAATTATACTTATTTAAATATATAATTAAAAAGGAATTTTATAACTCAATTTATCTTATTTATTGATCAGGGGTAGTATTGGGATTTCATAAAAATTCTTTTCTATTTCGAGTGGAATACAGGATTTCAGTCTTATTCTCATGACATCCAAACATCATTTGGAATAACACCGTATTAATTACACTGAAATAATTTAGAATAACACCGCATTAATTGTACCGGAATAAGGTGGAATACCAGATTTTGATCCAAACAGATATCAAGAATAATAACGAGAATAAACTATTCTTAGAAAATATCTATTCCTATGTTAGGAATAACTTTTTGTCATCCAAACACTACCTTATGGTACAAAATATGCATGCAGGGTAGAATATACGATAACTTAAACCATAACCGAAGTATATTATCTTTCCCCAACTTAAGGGCACCATTACCGTTCGGAGAAATTCCAAAGGTTATGTAACCGGAAAGGTGGCGCCGACGGTGACATTCTATGGTTTAAAGTCGTTGGCATTATCTTCTTCTTGGTCTCGCCTGGTTTCTCCCATTCTTGAGATTTTGGAAAGATTTCTGGTATTTCGACCATGAACATTTTAGTTCTATCGGTTCCGGACCAATTAATGGGCATTACTCCATATGCGGTAAAACTGTCTTGACTTCTTCTATTGGTGTTTTAAATGGGCTACGATGTTGCATCGCCAACATTGGTTGGGATCACCTCCAAAGTCACTTTCCAGGTGACTCTTCGGAGGCATGCGCCATTCTTTGGGTTTTTCCATCACCATCAAAACTTTAGAAAAAAAAAACTACATGTAGGCAATTTTTCTTTTTGGTTTATGGTGATTATGCATATACGTGCTCAACTCGGCTCATTTGCATCCTTGACAAATAACAGCAAATCACAATAATAAAGCCATGATAATACCGTAGCTAGCAAATATCATCAAATCCAAATGCCTCGCCCTGGCCTTCTCTCTCTAATGCAGGTATATATACAATGAGTGAACGAAAAAAACAAAAAAGGAAAGTATAACGAAGAAATTCCTCGATGTAGGTTGTAGAAGCTGCCAATAGAGTGAGGATTCAAAATCCTTGGCATGGTTTTGACACCCCAAGCAGGCAAGACCAAAGATCTCCCTATATGATTCAATCGAACAAGCCAAACAAGCAACAGTCCAGAAACTGACCGATGTGGCTGCTTCAAGCCTACGAAGTAAGGTAAATCGTACCGTTCAGCTACCACTCTTCTGTAGTGCATCGTTTTGCAGATATCTCGTTCAGGTTCAAATTAACGTAGGTACATCGGAGCATGCCCAGGTGATTAATCCTGAGAAACTCTCACAACCAGACTGCAAGATACTACAAAAATTTGTGGTAATAATAGGAATGCCTCGGATTAGCATTTTATTTGTATGGATCTGTACATATTCTTGCTTCTCTCGACATGGAGACTACCATACCCTACTAGGGGTTGAGTCCTTGCATTCTTGCGACATTGAGCTGCGATCCGCTACCATACTCAAATCCACTATTATAATCATTAGATCAGAGATTCCACAAAGCTCAAATGCCACATCTTTGTGTTCTTTTAATATGTGAAAGAATCCAATGCTCCGTTTTTCAGAGCTCGAACTAGTTGGATTACGAGCCATCGGTGATCTTGGATATTTACTCATCCTGTCAACAATTATAGGCCATCCAAGGCCAAAATCTTAAAATCCATGAATCATATGCCAGTCTCTTAGAACACCTGATTAAAGATGCCATCTGCAGCCTTGGAAGTACTGAATCAAAAGAGTCGGATGCATAGCAGTAAGTGAAAGAAAATCTGAACTAAAGAGGCTCGATTAGGTGCCTATAAAACACCAGCCAAGATTACCAGGATGGCCGGCCAGAGGCCTAGGCCTTCTTGAATCCTCTGAAGGTTGGATATCTCGCAGCAGAACCACCAAAACTGGATCCAAAAACCGGTCAGTCAAGACAGAGCCGAAGAATCCAGCCAGTACAGACCCGAGATCACCAATGAACCGCAAGTTCCCAGTGGCCAGAACGCTGTGGTGGAATGGAAAGAAACAGGTTTCAGGTAGAGGATCCATGCTGTAACAAAAGCCCACCGATCCAGAAGCCGAAATGACCTTGTTGCAGGTTTGTCGTAGCAGTCATGAATCAAAGACTGACGCCCAACACCATAACCTTTAAACCATTCGGAAACTGATGAGAGTATGCCAAAACCAAATCCGATAACATAAGGTAATCTCTGACAAACTAAACCCAATTCACCAACTACTTGCACCACATTTAGAGCATTAAGAGGATTTTTCAGATTACCAGGAGAATACAATAACCAAAGCTTGTAAAAAGAGAGGGCTATCAATGATCTGTGTTAAGTAAAGGCAACATTAAAATACCACAGCAAACTAGAAAGAAGAGATTCAAGTTAAAGAAAGCAATACTTAATGAACTGAAACTAAAAATCTTAAGTATCATTCTACAACTTTCCAAGAAATGAGTATGGAGAAATTGAAGTGTGTGGTTGAAATTCCTATCTCTAGGCCTTGAGCTTCCCGCTCACACCACGCTTACTATGCCAAACACCGTTCCGGTCCCCATTCAACTGATTTCTCTTAGCTGCAACCGAACACTGGTCAGTTCGGCCGGTGTTGCCATTCATATCAATCTGAGACTTGCGCCGCCTCATCCGGTTCTCCTGCCTGATGCTTCGCAGAGCTTGAACCCTTTTCTCAATCTCCAGTGCCTGCGAGAAGTTCCAGACCCTAACCACACCTTCCTCACCACCGCATACAATCCTATCAGCACCAATATCCACAGAGAATAGATTGCACCCAAATCCATGCAGCATTCTCTGTGGAGGTTCCACCGCATCTGGAGCAGACTGTTTAACCCTGAAGCATTGCTTTGATAAGGAACACTGGCTCGACTTCAACAGTTTCCTCACATCGATCAGCGCAAGTCTACCATCACTTGAAGAGGACACGAGCCAAGGAAACTCGAAAGCAAGAGAATGTACAGGGCCGGTATGGGGAATCCAAGTAGCAGCCGGCCTGATGTCTTCATCATCACAGTTTTCAGCGATCTCAAACATGTGAACGACACCATCCTCCCCTCCTGTAAACAAAAGATCCCCCAAGTGGCTCCGTGTTAAAGAATGTGCATTGCCCGCATGAGCATTACTGATTACAGCTATCGGGCATCCACCCTCGATGTCCCAAACATAGACATCTTTACCAGCCGTGCTAGCAATGGTGCCTCCACGAGGAGCAAGAGCCCACACCCAGTCCCCATGCCTCAACGTCCTCAAGCACTTCAATCGAGCCCGGTCCCATACACGAACACTCATATCCCATGAGCCACTGTAAATTCTGGAGGAATCCAGCGCGAGGCAAGTTATCGGACCTTCATGCCCCCAAAGACGGAAGTCATAATTCTGGTTCATGGTGGAACCTGCGATGTCAAACAGATGGGTCCCCTTCGATAGCCCTCCAGCACTGGAGAAAAGCATCCGTTCCACCAGCTACCAAAAGCTCCGAATCAGCTGCAATAGCTCGGATGGTGCAACCAAGGGGGCGAGACACTGCAACCGACAAGCCTTCTTCCATGTCCCACATACGAATCACGGAGTCATACCCTCCGGTGAATATAAGCTTTGCCGGCTGCAGAAGAAATACAGCACGAACAGCCTCTGTGTGACCATGGAGCGCATCAATGCTGAAACGCCCCATGAACGACTTGCTCCGGAACTCCCTCTCTACAAAGAGCTCCTTCCAAGACTTCTGGTCCGGAAGTCCCGACACCGGAGAGGCATCCAGACCCGGAGGTGGGCCCCACCTGCTGCAATAGAAATCCTTCCAGCCCTGATGATCCGATGCTAAGCTGTGGAGAAGGGTGGACACGCAGGAGACGATTCCAAGCTCCTTGGCATCGAGACGACGGAGGATCTCGGACACCAGAGCAAAAGGAAGATCGGTGAACGACCGATGGCCACCGGTGGGACTCCCATCATCGGTTCCCGTGCTTCCAGGCCTTGCTTCAGCTTTCTTCGAAGGGAAAGCTGAGACAAGTTTTGGTATGACCGATTTGTTCTGGGATTTCTTGTAGGAATGGGGTTTTGAACTGGCAGGAGGAAAATAGTCTCTAATACTGGATGCAGTGGTCTCTTCGCCCCACGGATTAGTGAAACAATTCTTTGGTGATGCCTCTCCTATCTCCTGGCATTCCAGGGCCATAAAAGACAGAAACCCGGGACCGAGTAATCTATATAGCAAATTGTAGCGCAAAATCCCTAAAAGATACGATTAGCTATGAAAAGCCAAAAACAGGATATATCAAGAATTTTTTAACCTTGAAAAAAAAAAAAAAAATCTGAACCGAACTCAGAAAAAATCCTGATTCTTGAACTTAGAAACCGTAAAGTTTAATCAAAGAGTCAGACAGTCCCAACCCCAGGAAATCTTCTCGATAAAATCCTAAATTTGGAAGCCTTTAGGAGCTCCGAATCAACTTCCGAACACTGCAGACCTCGAAACCCTAATTCCCCCAGCGAACCGCCAAAACCAACAGGAAATCCTGACCCTGGCCTCCGAAGAAGTCAACAAAACAAGGAAACCCTAACCCTAGAAATCGTAATGCCAAGGAAAACTAAACTCTCCTATCGGAATCCTACCCTGCGCGAAGTCGTAGATCCAAAGCTAAAAAAATAAAATAGAAAACTAACAAAGGAAAGGAAAGGAAAGGAAAGCGCTGGGAGAATACCTCGAAATCCGAAGCCTGGGGTCGGATTTCCAAGAGACGGACACCCTAAGAAACACGGAAGAAACCCTAGAAAACCTTTGATCGGACCTCGAAGATCTCTCGAGCGCTAACCCTCAGCGAATTCTCGGGTAGAGGAAAAATTGGAGGTTTTGTTCTGCGTATCGATTCTCCAAGAAATCCTTGGATATATATATACTGCCCCCTCCGCCAGTGATCCGAGAAATAGACGGCTAGATTTCGTCATTCATGGGGAAGAGATGATTTCGGACCTTTGGTTGGAGGTTAGACATGCGTCGGGGGTACTGTCCATGGACCGTGATGGCTCGACCGGATCTAATCATGATCACCGGTTGGTTTGGAAATAGACTAACGGGTCGGAGTGGTTTTTAAGATTGCCGTTGACGGTAAAGTTTTGAAACCTGGAAAGATTTTTTTTTGGAAATAAAGTTTTTACCTATATATATATATATATATATATATTTATATAATTATATTTGTAATATTTTAAGATTTTAATATATATTTGATAATTAAAATAAAAAAATATTTTTATCAAAAAGATGATAATAAAAAATATTATATAATATTATATAATGACCAATAATATTTTTGATAATCAAATGAATCATAATAATACAAAACATATAAATATTATCTTTTCAGAGCCCACCATCTACTCCAGCATCTTTTCTAGTACTTTTTTCATTATTCGACAAATTTCAGCACTAACATATATTACATTAAAAATTAATATTATATTAATATAAAATTAATACATATATATATTAATATTATAAATTATTATATATGATATAATATTATAAATATTTATATTATTATAAATATAATTTATATAAAATTTGAAAGCAAAATTATAGATCTCGTTTCTATTAACAATATAATAAATATTTTACATAATCTTTTCAAAAAAATAAATATTCAATCAAATATAAATCATCCTAAAATAAATTATTTTTTATAATTAATCAAATATATTTTTTTTGCAAGAATTAATTTTTTTTTAAAAAAAAAATTTGATTCTATCCGAACAAGCCTTCAAGGAAAGAAAATTAATATTCATCAATAACTGTCAATTCGACAGGCACTTCTCCCTTCAATGCTTGCCCTTGAGGAATAAATTCTAGATATTGGTTTTTTTAAAAAAGAACAGTTTAAGTGTCAGATTGGTTGGTAGCATATGCAATTGAGCTTGTTTTTTATGCTCAATGAATTGAGATTTTACCAACTCATTAGATACCATGGACCATTCTTTCTTTAAAAATAAAAATTAGGTCCCAAACCACTTTATCCAAAAAGTAAAAACAAAAGAACAAAAAGAATATTAGACTTGGAAACATTCATTTTCCATTCGAAACAAAAAACAAAAAACATTTCATAACCACTAAGACAGTAACCCGATTGATTTAATCGCACCTCTCGTCGATCATGGATTCGAACATAATTTTTGCTGATAACTCGATTAAATTCAAAAAATTTTCTAGAACACATGATCGAGATGGCAATAAAGCATACTACTCCGACAACTTAGTGATGTCAGACTGACATACTCACCAATGATGAAAGGGTACGCAAAAAAATTATGGTCCGAATCGAACATAGCCTAACAGGACTGGATCCCAATGAAAGTAGCTACACAGAATTTATCCAATCTCTCCTTTTAGTTTATCATCAAAAAAAAAAAAAAAAAAAAAAAAAAAAAAAAAAAAAAAAAAAAAAAAAAAAATTTCACAAAAAAAAAGTATTTCACAATGGGGATGGGGGGGGAGGGCCCCACCTGTCCTTAATATTATGATTTCCACTACATTAGTTACAATAAATTCTCATGTTTGTCAGTCTTACCAAATTAGAAGTTGATCCTCGATAAACCAAAGCCTAGGCCAAACTAAAATTCATCCTCTACATTCTCTAAATCCTTACTGAAATATCCCCTGAAGTCTCTACTTTCTGTTGATGCAACTCACTAACCTACATATTTTTCTTGTTGCATTGAAATTGATAATTTACTCCTCCACCTGAGGTTATTGCTCATGTTATTGAATTTCTCAATCTTTCTGTTGATGCAATCTCTGAGCTTGGTGGGGTCGATAGCAAGCTACATCTTTTCTCCTTGCATTGAACTTGTTAATTTGCTCCTTATAATGAAGTTCCTGTCCTGTTATTCAACGACAGAAGCTATACCAAAGCATTAATATGAGAGAGTTCCAGGCTTGTCTCCATACCATCTGAAGTGTCCTCCAGACTCTCTCTATCTCTGTCTCTCATTACATATTGAAAGGAAGATTTATATAGTGTTGCAAAGAGTCCAGAAACAGGCAAACGGCTTGACAAGAGAAATCAAGGTGAGATACTTTCAGTATTTACAAGTTTTCTTGCACAGACTATGATATTCTTCTACAGCAGATTGCAAGGCAGCTAATAATATGACAATTGAGAACCAAGCTGAATATATTGGTGAGGAGAAAACACAATTTCAGTTCCATGAGTATCATGAATAAAATCACAACTGGGTGTTCTTTCTGTAACATTTGCTAAAAATTCCAGTTCTGCATAAAAGGAGATCTCTTTTCCCATACTATTTTGCGCATGCAAATTGAAGGCCTGAGGAAATTACAGGAACAAATTGAGGCGAACATCAGATGATACATGAGTCATCTATTTAGACCAAAGTTTGTCTGATGGAAAATTTGATCGGTCCCCTCAGGTGTAGAGAAACTTGCAGTTCTGAATAGAAGTGCTTGCAATCAGTTATAAAAAGGCACAGGAAACACTAGCCAGTCATGGTTCGAATCCACTTGCAAGTGGAGAAGCCCGAGCTTCCAAGCTGGTCTCTGCAGTGGAGATGCACACTGATACAGTGCTTCAGTTCTAGAAGGTTGCTTAAATCCCAAACCAGCTGAACAGGCTGATCACTCCAAATACAGCTTAAGTTCTTTAGAGAGACAGAAGGCAAAAGTTCTAAAGCAATGGAAGCTAGAGCTTAGCTCCTCTTTGACAATTGGAGCAAGCCCTTAATGTACTCACAATCCAATCCCAAAAAATGAGTTTTCAGACAACAATTGAAGCCATGCAACGACAATTTTCTTGTAGACAAAAAGAAAATAAATGACTCGGAAAGGAGGAAAAAAAAGCATATTCATGCTCAGTATTGTACGAGATCAGTGGTTATACAACATTATTATTTTGGTAAAGTGGTAATGCAGCATTCAAACTAATACTGTTACTCTGAATAGAATTTTGTGATCTAATCTTCTGCATACCATGGTCCAGATGTTTTGGTACTTTCTAACAACAAAAGGTCTAAAACATGATTCTGCAGTGCTATAGTTTAATATTAAGGAAAACTTGATTAGAAACTAGTTTTTCGTGCGAAGAACTTCAATTGACATGGTTACCTCAAAATGAGTCTTGCTGTAAAAACATTACTTTGATATTATTACTAATACTTCTTAGATTGAAGTAGCAATTTTAATATAAAATTTTTACATGCAAAGTTTGAACAACATAAGATTATGCAGGTAAACTATTTCAATAGCATATTTGCATTGATTCAACTACCCAATCTCCTTATATTAAGTTAGAGCAAGATCTATTTCTTTTAATTTATTGTCCTTTATTATATATTTTTTCCTTACATACAATCAGCTTAAATTTTAATGTGTTACAAAAGATAGTATTTTTGTCTTTCTTCTTTTTTTTAATTGATGTGTGCACTTAGTATGCTTTGCCATGGCAGGATTTGTTACTGTCTCATGAAAGTTTCATTATTGTGAGACAAGATCATATCTATTGATCATATATTTTATATTTTAATAGCCAAACCACATATTTCATTTGGAAGGTCTAATTATCATTATTATCACTATTATTAACATGATAAAGCCAAAAATCTCATAAAGTATTTATCCATAATAAGCAGAAATTTTTTTACCTTCCTATGCTTGTAGGTGATCATATCAAACAGCCAACTAAGGGCCTCTTTGGTACTATTGTTGTTTTTGTGCTTTTGTTTGTCTCCAAATTTGTGAAATATCTCATGGAGAAAGACATTGCAGATAGCATTTGCAGAAAACTTCAATTATTTCTTTCTTCTATTTTCACTTTTTCCAAAGCAATAAAGCTTTGCTTCCAAAAGAACTAAAGATTATACAAGAAGTTTTAAAAAACATAAGGGTTTTTATCATACACAAACAATCCACTTCATTTTTCTTCTTGGGTTTTTGAATACAAAACAAAAAACAAAAACAATACAAAAGAGTCCCCAAATAAGGCATTTTTCATATCCTTCTGTGACATAAGCTTGGTGCATCATTTGATTTATCCATAGCTGCTTAGCCAAACAATAGCAACATACTATCTCAACTGATTTATCTAAACTTTTACCAAAAAAAAAGGAATCAAATTGGCTATAGGATGACAAACATTCCAGAAAAAGATGCTGTGTTCTATTTGCTAACCATGAAAATGGAAGGAGTTTATATATACATATAGAAACATATATATACATATGGTAGATCAATGCCACTAGTTTTTGTTGAAATACATATGTATACATGTACATGCATATGTATACATGTATATGTATGTATGTATACATGTATATGTATGTATGTATACATGTATATGTATGTATGTATACATGTATACATGTATATGTATGTATACATATGGTAGATCAATGCCGCTAGTTTTTGTTGAAATAGATTATTATATATACATATATACATACATACATATATATACATATATACCTTTCATTATCAGTACATTTTTTTTTTTTCCAAACAAGAATAGATTGTTACACTTTTATCTCGCCAAATCCTCAACTTTTATAGTTTTATATTATATTTTTTTATTATCAATATACCAAATGGCACATGCTTTCCTTCCTAGTTAATTTAAAAGTTTGGACAATATCATGCTTCGCCTCACAATGTTAAACTTGTTGAAGCAAGGACAGCATCAGTTAATGCTGAAACAAAAATTACCAATACAAAGGCTGGCCACACAAACATCCATTCAAATGTGAACAAAACCAATACCCCTTAATCCTCACATTGTGATTCATTTTTTACCCCCAGATGAATTAACTGGTACATTCTCAAGCTTCTTATCTCCAATACTAATCATAATGCAGTCAATAATCTTTACCCTTAAATTAATTGGGACACCAGAGCTCTTCAATGTACCAGTATTAATCATCATAAAGTAAATCATACCTTATCCTTTGGACATCGGAAAACTTCTCATCCATCTGTTTGGAGGCCAGCAATCGAGTGACCAAGAAATAACTTCATATGTGACTAGCAACATTGAGATTCTGCATCCATACAGCATCCAGTAACCAACATGTCTAACGCCCTAAAACTTTTGAAATTCCTCGATTTTCATGAGTTAGTCACTGTCCCAACTATCATCAATTCTTTTTTTGATTCAGCCATCCCAGCATTTTTTCTACCATAGCTGTTCTCATCATCATCACTGCCACTGTGATAATCATATGTATTGCCTCTAAAAGCTGGTGACTCAAGTTTCTCCTCATTAAGTGTTTCCCACAACCCATCATCTGTGTCCCCAAAAACATCACCATCTGACTCTGTATCCACTTCATCAGCACTCTCTCTCAAACTTTTGCTACCTGTCCTTGTATGCGCTTCCTCCCGCCCAATTCGGCAGCTCTTCTGTCTTCTGCTGACCAGACTTCTGTGTGTATAATCTTTCCTATCTGTGTCACTATCAATATTAGCTACCCCCTCACCCACTTCATCATCTGAGTCCCACTGCTCACCTTCCGATGCATCAGAGATTTCGTCACCACTATCCCATTTTCTTATATCTATGTTTCTTTGCCTACTACTAACACTAGTCCAACCTCTTCCATGGTTTCCATCCACATTATTGGATCACCACTCCATTTTGGACTCCTGCCTTGCATCCCCATATCATCTTTCCCCCAGTACCTTATTCGTGTTGCCTCTTCTTTTTCTGCAGCTTCCTCAGCTGCCCACTCCTGGTCTGCTGCATCCTCTATTTCTGCAATGAAGCGGTCAAGCTCCTCTTGGTCACTGTCTTCAGAAGGTAGGTCAGCAACATCCTCTGGCATGTCAATAGTCTTGGAAGTTGGCTGCCCGTCCCCATGAAAGACATAGGGAGTTCCTTGCTTCTCATCGATAGCTCGGAAGAAGGTGGAAGCCACTCTCTGGATGCTGGCCATGGCAACTGGATCCTCAGGGTTGACACCCTTGCGACGTAGTTGTTGCTCTATTTTCTTGATGTTTAACTTTTGAGATTCAAGAGCCTGCTCAAACCTCGCCTTGAACAATGCCTGCATTAAGATGCATAAGAACTCCAATTAGGTATAGCTATGTTCACAAGTTTATATTCCACAAGCTTCATAATAAATGGAACAACACTATCACCATATCTCATTTGGTAGGATATAGTCAATCTGCTTTAGTTCTTAAATATCACTCTTGTCTATATTGCTTTTCGATAGGCCCAAAAAATTTCATTAGAATCAAAAGACAAATGAAATGAAGTCTTGAACAAATAGATATAAAAGAATGAACCGGTAACAATAATCAAAATTACAAGGTTGACAAGAAAAGAAAGCACTCCAAGCAAGGAAAATTGCTCTATTCATTTGCAGAAAGAAGAGCCAACTTTTCTCCACAAATGATAGACAGCATCTAATTGTTTTTCAAGGATTCTTATAATTCATAAATTCATCTTTACTTTTAAAAAATGATCACGGAGGAAAAGGAATGCCAGAAAGATCAAATAAATTTAAAATAAATATGAAAGAAAAAATATGGCAAGAATACTCAAAGATGCATTGAGAATAAAACAGAGAGCAAAAAGATTCACAATATTGTTAACAATCCAAGATTCAAGACACTTGCACTCAAATTTATGCAAGGCTAATGAAATGGACCTCACCCCATATAAAAATCTAGAACATGAACATTCATTAAAAGAATAGTTTAGTGATCTTGTACAAAATCAATAACTCACCCATTACCCTAATCCAACTCAGACAATAACAAGTACAAATCCCTATGTGCCTATAGCAAATATGCGCTCTAAAAGAAATAGTCCTCATATATTTTTTACGTAAACAACAAAAATAAACAAATCCCTATGTACAAAATAACTCGCCCATCATCCTAATCCAACTCAGACAATAACAAGTACAAATCAAACCTTAAGTCTCAATAGAGACAAATTCCAATGTGCCTGATAACAAATATGTGATCTAAGTAAGAAATTGAGCCTTAAGTCTTGATAAAGATACAAAGCCCTACATGCCTATAGCAAATATGCACTCTAAAAGAAATAGTCCTCATATATTTTCTACATAAACAACAAAAATTAGCAAATAAACCAGACAGAATTTGTATGCACCTTCCTTTTAGTAAGTGTGTTGATGGGTATCAGATTTTTTGGTTGCCGATAATTTCTTCCACGAAACATGATAATCGTTTTTACATTGTGTATGTTAACCACAATGCCCCCACTTAATCTTGCAAGCATCATTGCCATCTCTTTAATTTTTTCCTTGGGAAAGTTATCACAACAAACTTGCACAGTCTCATGAAATTTCCAGTGGAGATGCATGTTCTGCACAACTCCACCAAAGACTCCACGGACTCCAACTTGTACATAATTTCTATTTCTGAAGCCAATCTTCTTATAAGCCTGAAGCTGCTCACTGGTTAGAAGTTCAGGATCATGTCGTGGAGCTGGTAAATCTGGTAGCTCATATTTCTTCAGTTTCTGTAGGAGCAAAGCCACCTTTTTCTTGGCCTAAAATTGCAAAATGTTGGAATTGTTATCTATATATGTTAGTGAAAAGATATTAAGATTTAAGCAGTATCTAGTCAACAAATACAGATGCGAACCTTATGAGACAGAAATTACCTGTGGTGAGCAGTGGTAGAACAATTGAATAAAAATGATATGTTTTTAATTTTCTGTTGCATAAGCATGAGAATAAGAATACCACGATTTCCCAAGAACATTTATTAATAGCAACCAATAATTGCTGCCTAGTACATGAACAATTCTGCATTGTCCATTATTGCAGCTAAAGTTTACAGTGAACATAAGTTACCTAAGGGTAAGATAAAGGATGCTAGACAGAACATCATAATGATAGAAGACAATAAGTGCATCCGAGATGGTTAATTTTGTAGCTAGTTATGTAGTTACGCTACACATGACCCACTGATTGAGCAACCGACAATTAAAACAAGTAGCCTACATATTTGTCTTTGCCAGATATCCACAAGGACCACTTCTTTGGAGGGTAAATAACTTACCTGGGAATATCTATTTTCTTGGACAAGTATTTCCCAAGTAATACTTAGACAAGAAAATAATTTACTTATGTTCTTTTATACATTGAAAAATGGCTCCCGAATCTACCACCTATATTCTTTTGTATTACTATTTTCACAAGTTGCTAAGATCTATCCATATTTTCCCTAATACCCTTTATTATATAAATATATCCATTACATATATAAAAGTAATTTATATTATATGATATATAATTTAATATATCATAATATATAATTATATAAATAATATATTTTATCTTTCTATAATATTATATATTATATAATAATGATAAATTATTTTATAATAATATATTAATTATAATAATATAATACACTATTATGTAATATAATATAATATTTAATATATATATAATTTAATATATCATAATATATTACAATATAATATAAATAATATATTTTATTTTACTATAATATTATATATTACATACTATATTGTGTTATATATCATATAATATATTATATATATTATTACATATCATATAATAATAATAAATTATTTTATAATAATAGATTAATTATAATAATATAATACACTATTATATAATATATTATATTATAATAACACAATATATTATTATAAAATATATTAAATTAGTACAATAATATATTATATATTAATATATTAGATTATATATATATAATATAATCATAGTTGTCAAATCGGGATTCGACTTGTGAATCATCCATGACTTGACTTGAATCGTGACTCAAATCATGACTTAACTCGTAAGATTCATAAACAAATTCAATCTATTCATAAAATAATAAAAATTAGCATAAAAAAAAAAATTATGTTATAAAAATGATTAAAATATAATGATATGCTTACTTCATCCTTTCCCAAAAAGTGAATATTATAAACAATTAATATAAGTGTTTTATATGTATCCAAGAATTATGGTGAGAAGGTATATGAAGAAATAATAACTATAGGATTCAAGAAGCGGTCATTGGTGCTCCAGGATTAGTTTGAACAATCTAGGAAGGAATCATGACATAGTAACTCCAGCCTGTATGAGAATTGTGAGGCCATATTGTGTTTCTCCCATCCCATTTCTTGGAAGGAAAATAATAAATTATTATAAAAATAATAAATTAATAAAAGAATTATTAAATATTTTAAAAATTAAACCTTATCTTTGTTAAAACTTAAAACTAGGATTTTAGAGATAGTGGGTCTTAGTCGAACAGAGACTGAGAAGAAGCCAAGTAATGAAGAGAGAAGGCCAATGGACCTCCTCCGATTGTGCCTCCTGGGGAAGATGGCAACGACGATAGGCGAGTGCTTCAAGGAAGACGATGATGACTGAGAGGAAGCAGCCAAGCAACAAACAAGAGCTTCGGGGAAGACAGCAACGACAACGGGACTTCAAGGACCTTCTCTGCCAACGAAGATGAAGATGGCGAAGCTCAGAAGGGCCAACAAGCCTCCGCTAGCTGTTGAAGCTCGGAGAAGCAATGGAGAGAGAAATCAAAGAAACGGGAGAGAGCAGATAGGGTTTGAAATATCTTTGATTTCTTTCAACGAAAGGATTTTCAAGGAATTTTGAGGGATTTCAACACCTCGGCTTCCAAAATCATCAAAGATTTTTAATCAAAAATTTACCTTTTCTGAATCGACAGACTAGGATGATCTGACGACGATGATGATTCACCTCACGAGACGACGATGCAGGTGCAATCCTTCTTATTTTCCAATTCTCTCATGTAGTTCAACTCGGCCACAGCTTGAATCAACTCGAATCGGACAAGTCGAATCATGACTCGCACGATTTTAACAACAGAGAATACAATATATAATATAATATAATGCATATTATATAATGCATATTATATCATTATTATATTATTATTATATGACTATACTATTATTACATGATTAATGGTATGTTGGGAATAAAATAAAAGGCTTATTTCCCTGGCTCATGGAAAACTTACACACCTCCTAGATGGGTAAGACTTTTTTATTTTTTAGTGGATAAATGCTATCCATGAAAAAATAATTAACCTACCTAAAGAAGCATAAAAACATGGATAAGTTAGTCAATGAAAAAGTTGACCAATTTTTTCATGATATTTACTCAGCAAAGAATAGACCCCAAATGTTACCACTGTTTCCTTTCATGTATCTGAAATGAATAGTATGATATTCACAAAATTATGCAAAACAATTATGGAATGGAAGGTCGGACATTCTATTTTTGATGCCATCCACGTCCATATTTCAACAAGTATGGATACCATTTTGACATTAGAGTGCTTATGTTTACAATGTCTGGCTTGTATTTACCACCTTGACAACAAACCCTATACCTTCTATGCCTGGCTGGCTCCATGGGTCAAGATTCAATCTTGCAGTTAGCAAGTAGGGAGATTGCTTGTGCAATTTAAACTTATGCAAATTGAAATGCGACCCTCCAGAGCTCCTGTAGGTTCATGAAAACTCAAGATGAAGATAAAAACTCTTAACTATCACAGTAATAAACAAATTGAGATCAATGCATAGGTTTTGTTTCCTAGTTAAGCAGTTGCCCTGATGTTTGTGCCAATAGAATCATTCTCACCTTTTATTACTGGCAGGGGCTTAAGATCCCAGAAGCTAACTCTGAATAATAAACAAGTGCTGATAAGTGGAAAATAAAAGGTGTTTTCTAACAAGCATGAATCCAGAATGAATTCAAAATGTTGTTTGGGGGGGGGGGGGGGGGGGGGGGGGGGGGCAATACTGTATCTACCAATTTGGAAGGCCATTCTTTTTTTCTTCAAATACTTATCAAGATTTTCTTTAAAAAAAGTATCCTTTTTTTGCAGCCAAACTACTAGTAAATAAACAGATTTATTACAATAGTCAAATTCAACCAAGGAAAAATAATGGATAGACATGATACATCATCAAGACAGCTAGGTGCTAATTCAAGGTTTTTTTTTTAAGAAAGCAATGTTCTATGCAATATGTTATAGCAATTGGGGTAAGAAAAAACTAAGAGGACTGAAAATCTTTTTTTTTTTTATAAGTCAAAACGGAGTTGGGGGGGGGGCGGCGACTAGCATAGATACTCCCTCCTGGGCGTGACCATAAGGACCCCCGCTCTGCTGGAAAATGTCCGATACAGGGCAATAACAAAGATGGCTCAGCCCTTCCCCATACATTGAATGTGACCCTAAGGCCCCATACCATATGGGTGAGTACATTACTCTAGTCCTACCGAAGTAGCAGGCGGATCTCAGCCAAAGGGCCTGACCAACCTACACACTCATGTCCAAGCCCTATGACTAATCCTGGAATTAAGTGAGGTGGAAAAAATATCTTTTTTTTCAGTGGTCATTTAATTTGTTCTGATGACCTTTAGATTCATTTCATGGTTATCAACCCACCCAAGCAGTCCTATGCAGTGACCCTCTGAAAAGGAAAGGACAAAATGCCTAGGTGGCCAGGCAGGAACCTAGATTTAAGTATTGCAATATCTATTAGTCAAAGTCTTTAATTTATTGTTTTACTGAGATTCCAAAATTTCTAAACAAGTGGAACAGAATAATATGAAACTTCAACAATTAATATGTACAGGAACATGATGGGGCCCCTTGCATGATGGACTGCAGGAGCAATAAGGATCACACTTTGTTACTCACAGAAACAACACAAGCACCAGAAAATGAGCTTATGAGTATCACCCATATATTTGAAAGAACGGATGCTCAAGGTCAAAGCAAAAGACAAGGAAAACTGAAGTAGAGGAAAACAGAAAACAGATAATATCAAAGAAAAGATGAGGAAGCACAGAAAAAGAGTATGAGATGTGCTCAGACCTGAATGTTGTCACCATTTTTTGCCATAAACAACTGAGCATAAGAAAGCAGAATAAAGCAAAGAAAGAGAAGAAGTAAAGCGGGAAGTGATAACAAGAGGATAAGAGTTAAATGAGAGGGGAAGGAAAAAGAAGAACCATATGCTCCTTTTGTTCTTTCTTTCATGGAAATTTCTAAATATTGTATGTGTAATGATTGCATTAGCTTTACTTTAACTATTTTGGCAGGTGTATCCTGCAAAAAATAGAGTCCATGAGGAACTTAAATTGCTTGCTAGCCAAACAAATACATCCACAGTAGCATCTCTAAAGCATAAAAATTTAAGAATACAAAATAGATGTAGTAAATATTCACCAGCTAGACTGTGAACTCCATCTGTCAAAGCCGAAATAAATTCTTAACTTGAAAGGACCCTGTAACTTCCCAATACTAGATAATGAGTGATTAAGGTTCTCTTCAGGCCTAAATACATGGGCTGTAATAAGGCCTTGGTTGAACCGGTTATATACTTATATGTGATTTATTTAAGTTGAATGAGTATGAGATGTTTGTGATTGCATAAACTGGTAGTGTAGGATGAATGGACTCGACACTCTGTCTGTGTGCTTCTTGTACTACTATCTACGATATCACTCCAACAGTATTCTTTTAAGAAAACATTCCATGATTATTTAAAGGATGTACATATTGAAGAACATAATGTACTGAAATTATATAAGCTAATTGATATCTATATTTCCATCCTCTTATGTTCCCCTCACTAAAATCTGTTGTTGTTAGTAATACAACAATAGTAAAAAGGAGTGGCTACTTATCATTGTTATGCCAATTAGGACCCAGTCAGAACAACATACCAAGCAACAGGCAGCCCTTAGATTGTCAAGCGGAGGGTGCCAAACCTAAAAGTGTCACTCTGCCTAGGACACCTGAAAGTGGAGGATATTTATGCAAGAGGCTGCCCAAGTGCTAAGACGACCAAAAATGACTATTGTTCTAACTAGACCTATTGAAAGGCTGGATAGCCCGCTGAAGCCCAAAGCATCTTAGCCAGGGTTGGGCCAGGATTTTAAGCTCAGCAAGCCAAACCAAGCCTGAAACATGAGCCTGCCCGTTAATTGGGACAGACTCTAATTTTGGTCAACCTGGCTCAAGCACAGTCTCCATCCTCCTGCTGCTCCTCCTCCTCTCTCTGCCCCCTTTATCCCCTCTTTCCTTCCACGTTATATATATTTTTTAAAAATAAGAAAAGAAAGCCCAAGACCCAGCTTGAAGCCTGAAGCTCAAGTATCATGCTCGAGCCTGAGAAATAGGCCCGAAGGCCAGGTCAGGCATGGGCCTGACCAATTTTAGTTATACCTTGGGCATAGGCTGCCCGATGAACAGGTCTAGTTCTGACCCCAGAACTACAAATGCTCATGCTAGCCAAGTCATGAGCATGAACATGCTTTAAGTTATCTAGTTAGCATCATGCTCCAAATTTCAAAGATAAAACATCTTTCAGGTTCCTAGGTGTCTCCAAAATTATATTTAGTTCAACTGATCTTTTTAATTTATTTGTGAACACCTAGAATCTAAAAAGTCAAATATTGAATCCTTTTCTTCAAGATGTTTTTGGAATGATAAAACTAGAATTTTGGATGCAAAATACTTGCCAATATGAGAAATTACATGTTAAGACAAGTAGAGTATATATGGTACCATTTGAATATATAATGTAACCAGCTATGTAGAATTCATAGTAATTCTGCTATGGTTAAGAAAATGAACTTCGTACATATAATGCTAACCAATCAAGGAGAGTTACTTTGAATGTGATATTTAAGCACATATCTTCACACATCTTGAATGTTTTGATTTAATTAGCATATACATGCCAGTGACTTAGATATATGCAGTGCCTATTTCATTATTAAAATAACTAGCAATTACAAATTGCTGTTGTTAGAACCCTAAATCATTGGTTAGGCATCTAAAGATGCATATACTATAAATACAGAGTTTTGAGCTAATAATATACATTGTTTTAGCCAATAGAGGTTTAATGTCAGAAAAATTAATTTACTCATTCAAGATGACACCTTAAAGACAAGGATTCAGTAGCGAACATGATAGGTTAAGTGACCTTAAAACAAGCCCAATAATTCATAGGGCAAGGAAAAAGCTCAAGGTCTACTTGGACATTTGTCAATCATTTTCCCAACTTTAAATGAGTTTACATCTACAATAACTTCATACATTTTACAACAGTTTTGCCAAAAATGAACTAAGGCCACATGCAGAAGGAACTTTAATTATACCATGAAATGATAGTGACAAATGATCCTAAGAACTTACTCGTCTTAAGTTGTATATGAGCCTCTCTTCTTCTGTCATCAACTTCTTTCTCAATTTCTTTGCACGTCGGATTTCCCTTAGGGTTTTGCCTGTTTCTCTCCGCATTCTCTTCTCCACCTTGCTCCTCATGCTCCTTCCTTTGGTCGTAGACATCAACCGAGACCCACTTACGCAGCTCAACATAGACATGGAAGACAAGTACATTTCATTTGGTAACTTTGGTTTGATAACATTATTGGATTGCATCCGCCATGATATATCTCCAAACAAAGAACTGCTATCATAACAAACACCAAAAAAAAAAAAAAGAATAAGCAAGAGATCACAGAGACCAGTATCAGCAGAAACAGCCATTCCATTAAAATATTAGATCCACTGTAAGAACAGATATTAATTTAGCACTAAGCTATCTATCCACCTGTTTTGGAGAAATAACATTGTCCTCAAACAGCACCTCTGAAAGTTCCTTAGTGCCCACATGTTTAACATTGATGTCTGCAGAAATGGTAAATAAACTTTCAAAGAATTAAAATAAAGAAGTAATTTTGAGAAAGCATCCGCAAGCACCTACCATGCAAGCCAGGTGAGATTTTGTAAAATTGGGATGTGCTACAAAAATGTTATGCAACATAAAGATGGATGCGAATTGAAAAACTTGAATCATTGAATGAGCCCATGAGTAGTTTTCTTTGTAACAAATCTGAACCCCAATTAAGAATCTCTAAATAGATATCAAAGCCAGGAAATCCACAGATCAATCAATCACTCTATGTGCCTAAAAACCAAACACATTGAAATGAAGTAGACTCCACTACTTAAACCATCAAAATGTGCACCAATTGAAACCGATACCCTGTAATCCACTGATCAAGGAACTCATCATCTGAGATCTAGATTGAAGAACTTCTAGATAAACTCTCATACTGATGAAAGAGACCCGACCAAAAATCAAGATTGATGAAGCTGCTAGGGAGAACACAAGCGGAGGAGAGTGTGTGAGAGAGAGAGAGAGGGGCCCTACTAAATGCAGCCGGTCACCGTCTGCCATCTGTCATCTAGATCATGGAGGAAGAGGAAGAACTCAAGATGACAATGCAAACCATAAGCTCTAATCAGTGATCCTTAGAGATTGGAACCGAATTTGATACAAACATCAAAATTAAAAGCTGAAGTTAACAACATCAGAGGAATTAGGATTGTGGGAAAGGAGGTTTATGTGGCAGCGATGGCAAAAGAGTGGAAAAAAGGTTGGGGAGGTTTCCTCCAAGTTTAAGGGCGAGACTAGGTAGGGAACTCACAAAATTTGCCCTACCCGTATCTAAACCTGTTTAAAATCTTATTACCCGAACCCGTCCCAAACCCGATTACAAAATTATCCAAAAATCCCAGACCCATCCAATTAAAAATGGTAAACCCCACTAGGTACCTGAACCCGCCTAATCAACCCACATTATCAATTCAAATATCGTATAAAATTAAAATTTAGAAGAAGCGACAATGAATCCAAAAAAGCAATGCTTCAATGCCCAGAACAATGATAATACGAATGTGATGGATTCCCTTTGACTGAACAACAGTTCAATATCAAATATCTAGAGAAAGAAAATGAAAAATGACAGAATTCTATTGGCCCAATCAGAGATTATTGATCATAGCAATAAATGCATAGTTTTAAGATAGAATGATGGAAATCAGTTAGACAAACTCACCTAATCCATGAGATGATGCTCGCAGGTGCTTGCAATGCAAACAGAGGAACAAGAAATGATTTTTGCATTATAGTGCCTTTAGCCGGCATTAATACCCTGTTACGGGGGGTGGGAAAATATCTATTACTGAAAGTTCGAAAATATGTAGAAACATAAAGTATATCTCATGTCTGAACATTCAAACAAGGAGATGTTTGGCAGAGTCTAATCATATAGCATACATGAGGTTATCTTGATAGAAATCTAATATGTTGTAAGCTGTAATTCATAGTTGATGGACTGTAACAGTTAAAAGGTAATTTGTAATTCTAAAGGAGTACAATCAGCACTTAATAAAATGTTGGGCAGTCAAAAAGTCATGTTGAGTCTAAGAGTCATATAAGAAGACTAGGAGACACGACTGTGTACCAAGCTGTTACAATTCAACAAAAAGTTCTCTTCATTTTAAAAAATTTGTTCCTTTTGCATTTTGCCCCCATTTCTCTTGCACCAAACAGTAACATCCCTATGATAAAGGTTGCCAAACTATGAAATAGTGGGACATATCCTACATGTACATCAAACACCAAATGAAAGAAAATCATTACACTTGCCATTAGATGACATCTTTCACAAAGCCTAAGCAGAAAAATAATTGACAATCAATAATTATAAGTGCCACATGAATTGGTGTTGCAATTACAAGTGTAATCAACTCTACATATCGATACTTGGATTTCATGTTTCAAGCAAGCTTGCTGGCCTTGCTTCTATGCATGTATCAAGTATATGCCCAATCATGTAAAATGATATGATAAAGTCAAATCACATTGTTTTACAGTTCCATAAGATTCTAACCTAAAACATAGAATAAAATAAATAAAATAATTAGTAACATGCCATGCTGATTTTGTGATGACAATTTATTAAAGCCACACAAACAGATTTTAATGTCCATAGATACTGCTGACCATTAAAAACACAGAATTTAGAGAACTGCTACTTTGTTTCTTTGATTCCCGTAGGTAATGACTGATATATACATCAAAAAGAAGTTAAGAAATTCTCTTTTTTGACTAATTACAAGTTAAAAGTACACCAGCCACCTCAATCAAAATTGGTTTCTCTGATTCTGAGCATGACTCCTACCCAACCTTTGAAAACAATTACCACCTCCTGCCTCACAAAGCTAATGTTCAGAAACTAAGGAAAAGGACATGTTAAACTCCTATCTCACGCTATTCAACTCCAAGGGCCAGATGCGTGTCATGGTAGCTTGCACCGGCTACCACAGAACATTAGCTTTGTGAGAAAGGCCTTGTTCACGCATCCACATGACATTTGAGAAAGGTGGAACTTAGCCTAGTGCAAGTCTCACACCATGGATTTGGTATCATATTCGCATCATCATGAGAACAGAACTCCATAAATTGAAAGTTTAGCAGCCAAAGAAGAAACCTTCGATCAAAAATCCCCAAAACCCACAAACTATCATGAATCTACCTAGATTACGCTCTCAATCCCATATGCTTGATTAAAAAAAAGAAAAACAATCGGAACCTAAAAAACCCCTCCGATCTCCTGGCCTCCTCCCCACAGATCTCCGAAAATGAAAATGAAATGAAAAGAAAAGGAAGCGAAAAGAAAACAAACAGAATGATCAGTGGGAAAATGTCTTACCTTTCAATTTTTTCCGTCTTTCATTTGTTTTCGTTGATTTTTCCAATATTTTCCCCCGGTTTTTCCCCTGTCTTCTCCGTCCTCACAAGTCTCGAGGAGGGTTGGAGCGGCCGGACAGGGGCAGCGGCAGGCGGCGGCGGCGGGGGCAGGGGCGACGGCAGGCGCAGGCGCAGGCGCGGCGGGAGATGTTGGCGGAAGCGGGGGCTGGCACAGCGGGAGACAATCGGCGGGGTCGGGATCGAGGGAGAGGGGAGGGAGTAGATTAGGGCCAGCTCTTACGCCTTGGTTGAGAGTTTTGGGTAAAAAAAAAGAGAGGAAAATATTAGCGAGTAGGGAAAAGAAAAGAAGGGAAGGAAGTGTTTTTTTTTTTTTTTTTTTTTTTTTTGGGGGGGGGGGGGGGGGGGGGGAGGGTAAAATTTAAAAAAAAAAAAAAAAATTATTCATCATAATTAAAAATTTAAAAAATATTACATATTTTTTATTATATTTTTAAATTAAGGTGTTAGGCATTAAAATAGTGGAGAAAAGAAAAGAGTAAAATAAAAATTATAAAAAAAATAATTAAATCCCGGTTCCTTCGTCTCCTATTTCGTTCCATTTGAATGAGAAAAAAATACGGAGGTCGAGAGATTAGTATTTCTTCTATTCCTCCCGATTCCTTTTTCTTTTATTCATAACTTCCAACTAACGGAAAGTAAATACTTTCTCTCCTATTCTTTTTTTTCTCTACTACTATGCTCTTCCAAGACACAAGGAAAGAAGGAAATAAGGCAGGAATAAGATAGGAATAGTATTAAAATAGAATTGGAATAGATAAGAATATGATGGAATAGTTTTAAGATAGAATGATGTAAAAGATCTTCCTTTTTATCCAACTATTTCTGCTTGGGTTTTTCCCATTAAATATATATGAATATTAAATATAAGATAATTAGGAGAAGCAAAATATGGAAAGTTGTCATAGCCAATATATTTCAAAAAAAAATAACTAAATATAGAGAAGAAGATCTCTTAGGAAAGAAGGTTGTTTAATAGATGACAGGATTTTTTTTGTGTTGGGTATTAATATGCAACAGCGTTTAAAGGTCATAGAAATATTGTCAGTAAACTTAAGATATGCAACAAGCGTTTAAAGGTTATAGAAATATTGTCAGTAAGCTTGAAGATAGATTTTTTTTTGGAATATGTGGTAGTTGGTATGAATGAGATATCAAAATTTTTTTAAAAATTCTTATTATTAGCCCATTCCATTCCACTAGCCAGCATGTCTCAGTGGTATTAGATTGACATACACATTATTAGACGGAGAGAGATGGCAAAAATTTGAATGTCTCGACCTTGCGGGGGCAGCTTTCCCTATCCTTTTTGGTTAATAATTAAAATAAAAAACTTAACATAGAGGGGGCTAACCTGGCTTGTTGGGTAAAGGTAGTTGTTTTGATCATCATAACAACTCGATTTCAAGCCCTCCCGTCGTTTATACATTTTAAAGATATATATATATATATATAATGTGAGACATCCAGGCATGAAAATATGTGCGAAATATCAGAAAGACAATGGCTATGGCAGCCCTTCTTTCAAGTTCTTAGTTAATTCACTCTTTGCATATAGTAATTGTAGATGAGATCTAGCTTGTTTGGATACAAGTTTGAGGCAAGCATTGCTTCTTCGATTAAGATTCTTACCACAGGATCTTAATTGTTGAGATTCGACATAATATTTGAAATTATGCTCCTGCAAGCATCAAGATAATCTACTGAATTTGTCATGATGTTATAATTCATATCCAATATTCCTGGAAATTTTCAATGGCTTCAACATTGCTTCCAATCATACCATATATTTCCTCAGACAAACATAGTCACGAAGAACAAGCTTAATTCCACATTTCAAAAATGGGTTTATGCACTATACTACTACACCAATATACGGATAATAAAAAGTATTGCCCAAAAATAATGTATTTTTAAGCTAATCTTTTTTAACCAATTATTCATATATGCTATATATATATATATATATATATATATATATATATATATATATATATATATATATATATATATATATATATATATATATTATATATATATATATATATATATATATATATATTATTTTAACCAATAACATTTTTTTTTGTATGTAGTTTTCATAGATTATGTTGTGCAGAGACACATGCTGATTCAATTAGCCTAGTGTTTAATTACTAAATATGGTTGTGTTGCCATCTTAGATGTTGTTGCTTGGACCATCATAGCCTGTAATTCCGGTGCGATGTCGGGCATCACCCTTCTCGTCCGGGAATCCTGCGCGCGTGCCAGGCCCTGCAAAAGAAAAATAGATCCAAGTCGGGGATTCCGGCGGAGGCACTCTGACGATCAAGTTAGCGAGCGATCTAGGGAAATAGATCCTATTCGGTGGATCCCGGTAAGGTATCCACGTTCAGATGTTGTTTTGTAGAGAAAAGAAAGTGAGAGAGTAGGAAAGGAGCATCAACGGAGAAGAAGAGTCCAAGTAGGATTGGCTATGTCTGCGAGATTCTTCTAACGAATTTCCTGGTAGCCTCAGAGCATCTCGTCTGGTTTGCTCTCCTCTTCTGTGTGCCGACGGTTACCTCGCTTGCCCCTTGCTTGCTGGTGGCTTGCCCTCTATTCTGTGACTTGTGTGTTGTTTGATTCACTGCTTGATCCCTTGCTTCTCGATCGGAGACCCCTTTTTGTTTTGTTGTGGAGAGAAAATGTTGCCCCTTGAGTTTGCTTCCCATATATTCCCTACTTGGGGGAGTCCCGAGGGTTGACATCTGGTAGCATTCGGGAACTACGCATGAGCTCTCCTTTTTGCCTTCAGGGTAGGGGGTATGTTGCTAGCTCTGACATTCTAGTTGGTCGCCATATTTTGGAAAGCTTGGCAGAGCATTGGTATGCAGGCGGTCGCCCCAGGATTTGAATCCTCTGGCGCGACCTTCTTATTGTGGGTGATGCAGGCGGTAGGTGGAAGGGAACCGTGCCTCGAATGGGCATCCCTTCCCGATCGATGTAAACTGGGGCGGCCTGAGGGGACCCTAGTGCTCCAGCGAGGCACCTCCCTCTATAGGCCTAGGCGGCGAGCCGCCGCCTGCCAATCATACCATCCCAGCGGTGGGGTTTTGATGAAGACAACCCTCCTTCCCACCATGATTTGAATCTCTGTCGTCCTTCTTCTTTCAGTTGGTGGCAGAACGAGCTTGATCGCGATCGAGAGCTGATCTCGACATGGGGCTCACTTCGGCTCCTCGCTTGGGCGCCATGCTCAGGTGGCACCTCCACCTATTAGCTGACAGTCAGCATCCAGATGGACTCCACGTAAGCGGATATAGCCATATCAGTTGCGCTCCACTCTCGAGCCCGGAAGATGGTACGGTGCTCAAGGCATGGAGAGTAATGATTGTGCTAACGTGGATTAGGACGTCTCTTGCATTTTCGACGTCTCTGCGTACCTGTGCTTCATAGACTACACCTTTGCATTGATGGGGTTTTCGTGGTGCTTGGCTTTCCGATGGTAGTCATAAATACTTCTCCTGGATCAACGCGAATTCTTTGGGAACGAAGCGTTCGGATCGCCCGACACCAGTACGGGGTGTCTTCTGGTTGGCCTGGTAATTAATGAGGTGCATACTTCAATCGGTACGAGGGAGCAGCAGGATTTGTTCCAGAGAAGCCATCCCTCGCCTTTTTAAGGACAGGTGGATAGGCCTTCGCAGTCTCCTCCTTTCTCCTGTGCATTTTTTCTTTGACTCTTCTCTCCTGGCCTGTGCCAAGAGAGGTCTTCTGATAAGCTTTAGGTCTCTGAACGAAGGGCCGAGGGTCCGCACGATGTTTCTTTGGGAATGTCTGACCGGCATCCTGGCAGGGGCATTCCGATCGAAGAAGAAGTCCACTGAGCTCGGGATTCCCCTGAAGGAGGAGGAAGTGGAAAGGCCCTGGGGGCAGAGAAGGTGGTTGCCCGTGTGATGGGAGCAGCCTACCTGCGAACCTCCTCGTTGTGCTTGGTCATGCAGCTGAATGGGGGGATGGCCATGGTTGTAGTCACCGTGGAGAAGGTCATGGTTGTCGTGGTGCTACTAAGAATGGCCTAACGAGAAGCGACTGCAGCTGATCTTGGAATCACCAGATCGATGAAATCCAAGAAGGACGGTGCGGTTGAAGAGGATACGTTGTCGTGTTCCTTCCTCAGGTGTTCACTTGAGGTAGGGCACCTGCATCCTCGGGGTGCCGGAGCTGATGCCGGGCTCTAGGGACCCGATGAGCTCCTAGGGAGGATGGTGCACTAGAGGCGGACGCGTCATTTTTCTCCTTCCTAGCAAGCTCAATTGAGGGAGGGACTGGCGTACCTCCAGCTACTTCCGAAAGTAGGATCTATAGCTAGGGAGGATCCCTTCTTATCTATAATTTAGATCTCCGGAAAGCTTCCTGACCTGTTGGGAACCTCCGTAGGATGTAAGAGACTTTTGATCAATGAGAGCTTTGTTTTGACCATTGTGTACTTCTTCTATCCTTTTTTTCTTCTTCCTTCTCTTCTTTCCTCCGCTTGAGCTACTCCGAAGGAGGCCCGCCAAGGACCGTGAAGGGCTTGCTTCCGTGACTTGGTTGAGGGGCCTTCAGGGTTGAAACCGAGTGTCAGGCCACAGCCGTGCCTTCCATGGATGTGCACTTTAGGAGAGCTAGCCCAGCGGGAGAACTCGAAGAGGAATTTTGACTTCTGCTGGAGTCTCGACCTGGGGGGAGCCAACCCAACAGAAAGTGGAGTCTGGCTTGGGCTGGAGTCTCGACCGGGGGGGAGCCAACCCAGCAAAAGGATTTAGAGAGGAATTTGGCTTTTGTTGGAGTCTCGACCCAGGGGGAGCCAGCCCAGCAGAAGGTGGAGTCCGACTTCAACTGGAGTCTCGACCTGGGGGGAGCCAATCCAGTGAAAGGACTCAACGAGGAACTTGGCTTCTATTGGAGTCTCGACCTGGGGAGAGCCAGCCCAGCAAAAGGACTTGGAGAGGAATCTGGCTTCTACTGGAGTCTCGACCTGGGGGGAGCCAGCTCAGTAGAAGGACTTGGAGAGGAATCTAGCTTCTGCTGGAGTCTCGACTTGGAGGGAGCCAGCCAGTAAAAGGACTTGGGGAGGAATATGGCTTCTACTGGAGTCTCGACCTGGGGGAACCAGCCCAGCAGAATGTGAGTTTAAACTTCAGCTAGAGTCTCGACCTGGGAGGAGCCAACCCAGCAGAAGGACTCGAGGAAGAATTTGGCTTCTGCTGGAGTCTCGACCTGGGGGGAGCTAGCCCAGCAGAAGGACTTGATGGGACAAAGCTTATGGTTGCAATCTCTACAGACTGGATCTGAGCGGGACCCAGTGATATCGTTCTTCATTTGTCTCCTGCTCCCAAGTCTTGACAAAATGTTGCGCTCAGGGCTAAGGAGGTAATTACAGAGGTGACGTGGAAAGGCTGAGATCTGGTACTATTGAATACCACAATCGCCGCCACTTCACGCATCGTGCCTTGAAGCCAGTATGGGGGCACCACATCAACGGGTCTAAGGAAGCATAATGGTGGATGTACGACCCGAGACTATTTTCATTGCATCGAGATGTTGCCTTTGGCCGATGTTGCCACGTGGTTGCCATCTGGTGGCGAGAGTGCCGAAAGGACGTACGGCTGCAGTCTGGCAGCTTTAAAAAGAGGGTAAGCTTCCCCTAATCATCCTTTTGAAACTTTCCAACTCACCGTCGGACCAGAGCTTCTTCCTTCTCCCGATTATCTTTCCTCCAACAACCAGGTTAGTCTTCCTTGATCTTCTCCTTCTTCTCCGATTAAGTCGAGTTTTTCATAGGGTTCCCAAGCCTTCTTTCTCTGTACACTTCATTCTTTCTTTGATCTTGGATGGCTCCGTCCAGTCGAAACCATCGTTCTTCTCAGAATCTCGATGAGGCAGGGCCCTCTCGACTGAGAACTCCATCTTTTGACGAGGAGGAGGAGGTTCCTCTCATCATCCATAGGAACCTTTGCCCGACTAGAGTGGTCATAGGTGGGCCCACGGCTCCCTCTGCTCCTTATGTTTCTTCCATTCCTGTTGCTTCTTCCTGGTCTTCTCGTCCGATCGGGCCTTCTGGCATTGCTTCGACGATGACCAAGGAGGATCTCTCTATGATACGGGCCATCTACGGGATCCTGAACTCTGTCTGGCTCTCGATTTCGAGATCAGGGGAGCGGGTCACCTCTAGTGGCCCAGGTCAAATAGCCCTCTACGAGGAGTTATTTCTCGGGGGCTTTATCTACCTTTTCATCCCTTCTTTCTCTCTTTTCTCAGCAACTATCGTCTTGTTCTCGCCTAGTTGGCCCCCAACGCCATTAGGGTCATTAACTGTTTCATTATTTTCTGCCACTTCCATGGGATCGTCACCCATTTCTCTCTGTTCAGGGCCTTCTTTACCTTGAAACACCACCCGATTGAGGACAGGTGGTGGTTTGTTTCTCCTCGCCCGAAGGGCATAAAGTTTGAGTACCCCTCTTCCATCAAAGGGTGGAAGAGTAAATTTTTCTTCACCTCCATCGAAGGGGTGGACTGGATCTAGAGTAATCCAGACGGGACCCCAAATCGAAACTCCTAGATCGAGGCCTCTGATCGAAAAAATATGACCAGCTCATTTTCGATCAGATTCTCTCCCTCAAGATTTTGCTGTCAGAGCAGAACTTGTTCGATGCCAGGATCAGCCCAATCCGGGGGCTAGGTGAGTCCGAAGGGATATCTCTTCTTCCATGAGTCCTTTCGGTCTACTGTTGACCTTTATCTCCTTCCTCTTGCAGGCATGAAGTTCTCGGTGGAGGAGCTTCTAGAGTTCGCCCAAAGGGGAGGCCTACCGTTCGGGCCTAGCGTGACTCTACCAAAGAGGGCCCATGTTGAGCCCAGCCAAGGGGCGGGGCCTGCTTCAGTCCCTGGCCCTGCGGGGCGCGAGCGGTCGAGCCGACCCTCAGGCCTTTAAGGCAAAGGCACAACTCTCGGCCCAAGAACCTGGCACGGGCGCACAGGCCAGGCTGGCTGCTGCCATTGCGGTCTAGCCTCCCGCAGTCATCGAGGTGAACGGGGAGGGAGAAAGGGTGGCGGAGTGACCACCGATGTCGCCACCACCCGTGGCAACAAACTCCTCCCACTGGATGAGGGGCCTTCGAAGGCGGTTCCCCCGGACATGGCGGTGCCCCTAGCACCAAGGAGGGCCACCGTCTGGAGGGTAGCACCTGGGGTGAAACCGAACTCGTCGATCACCGAAGATCTTGCGCTCGCGGAGCGCATGATGGAGTTCACGATCCAGTCGCGCGACCGCTGTGAGAGGGGAGGCAGGAATCTAGCGGAGGCCCTTCTTGGCACCCTCCCCCTCCTCTTCACGGTAGTCTTCTTCTTTTATGTTACTTTAGTCTGGTTCCCATAGCTAACACCTTTGATGATGCAAATCGAGATCGACATTCTTCTCATCTGCGACTACTGCACCCAATAGGAAAAGAGAGACACCCAGCGAGAGCAGGAAAGGGCGTCGCTAGTGGCTGAGGAGAATGATAGGGTCCTCCAAGCCAGGGCAGTCGATGCCAAAAATTGGGCTAGGAACCTCGAAGTATCCTGGCCCGAGAAAAGGATCGAGCTTCCCACCGGGTGGAGGAGCTTAAAGCAGAAGCTGCCCGGAGAAAGGGCTGAGGAGTGGCCTCCAAGTACAACTGGAGGCAATGCAGGCTCGGCTATCAGTAGTCGAGGAGAGAGATGCTGGGGCAGTGGCCCTGATGGAGGCTGCCAAGAAGGAGGCCACCAAGGTAGTGCCTATGTTCAGCACCTCGACGACATTTTCTGATGAAGTCTGGGAGGCGGCCACTGATTCCTTCGTCAAAAGATTCGGGTCTGCAGATCTCTAGTGGCTCAGCTCTTCCAAAGCTAAATCTGGACAAGGTCATGGTCTCGGATAGCCTTGGTGGAAGCTCAGGGGGAGCTGCGACTCCTATTACTATGGCTGAGGTGGAGCCTGCTCCTACCGCTGAGGAAGTCCGGCCAACGGGAGCTGCAGAGGCCCAAGAGGGTGTCGGCGCACCTACTTATCGTCTAGAAAGGAGCCTGTAGAGGGATAGGCTCCGATTTCCTTCCTGAATCTTCCTTTTGTTCTGGGATGCCTGGCCTGTCGAGGGTCCGTTGATGATATAACTTTTTCATGCAACATCAAATGAAGTCTTTTTTGCTTCACTGAGTTTTTATTTTTAGGTTACTTCAAACCTCTTTAATAGCTGCTAATCTTGGAAACTCTTTCGTTGAGCCAAGAGCTGGCGGATGGCTTGAAGGGGGGCCTAAGTGGCCTGGGGACTATCAAGCTGGGGAGCTTGATTGGGGGGCCTAAGTGGCTCTAAGTCAGGTCAATGGAGTGTGGGCCTTCAGGAGTGCTCTGCTTTGTCATCACTAGACTGGGGTCTAGTGGATTGGATGCGGGGCTTCAAGAGTTTCCCAGCTTAAGGTGCCGAGCTGTGAGTCAAGTCGTAGATGGCAAAACTTCTGGGATGTCCCGCTGACATCTCCGGACTGTGAGGACGATAGCGAGTGTAGGGCTTCAGGAGTTTTCTGGTTTAAGATGCCAAGCTGTGAGTCAGGTGGTAGATGACAAAATTCTAGGATGTCCTGCTGACATCTCCGGACTGTGAGGATGGCAGCAGGTGCAGGGCTTCAGGATTTTCCCAGCTTAAGGTGCCGAGCTATGAGTCAGGCGGCAAATGGTGGAACTTCTAGGATGTCCATCTAGCATCTCTGGACTGTGAGCACGGTGGCAAGTACAGGGCTTTAGGAGTTCTCCTGTTGTGGTGTGGAGCTGTGGCTCAGGCGACAGATGGCTGAACTTCTAGGGTGTCCCGCTGGCATCTCTAGACTGTGAGCACGGTAGTTGGTGCAGGACTTCAGGAGTTTCCCGGCTTGAGATCCGAGCTGTGAGTCAGGGGTAGATGGTAGAACTTCTAGGATGTCCTGCTGGCATCTCCAGGCTATGAGCATGTGACAGGTGGGGCTTCAGGAGTTTCCAGCTTGAGGTGCCGAGCTGTGAATCAGGCGACAGATGGCGAAACTTCTGGGATATCCCACTGGCATCTCCTACTGTGAGCATGGTGGCAAGTGCGGGGCTTCAGGAGTTTTCCTGGTGTGGTGCGGAGCTGTGGCTCCCGACTTTGGTGCGGGGCACTGTGGCTCCTTGCTTTGGTGTGGGGCTTCAAGAGTTTCCTGGCTTTGGTGCGGGGCATCAGAGGTTTCCGGCTTTAGTACAGGATTTCAGGTATTTCCCGGCTTTAGTGTGGGGCGTTGTGGCTCCCAGCTTTAGTGTGGGGCTTCAGGAGTTTCCCGCTTTGGTGCCAGGCGTCGGAGGTTCCCAGCTTTAGTGCGGGATGCTGTGGCTCTCGGCTTTGGTGCAGGGCACTATGGCTCCCGACTTTGGTGCCAGGCTTCGAAAGTTTCCAGGATTGAAGTGGCATAGATGCCGGATCATGAATCTAGTGGTGGACAATGGAATCGCCAAGATTCCCTGCGAACATCTCCAGACTGTTAGGACAGCAGATGCCAAGCTGTAAGCCTCGCGGTAGATGGCAGGACTTCGTTCAGTCACGCAGACATCTTCGGACTATGAGCATGGTAGGTGCGGGGCTTTAGGAGTTTCCCAGCTTGGATCGCCAGGCTGGGTTGGGCGATGATTTTCCTGCAAGGCAAAGACAACGTTGCACGGAAAGGAATCATTTATTGAAAAGAGGGAGCCTTACATTATTGGCGGTATGTCCTTAGACTTTCATCATTCTAGGCCTACACAAACTAGGTGCCGTCAAGTTTGGCGAGGGATAAGCTCCAGGGGGAAGGGTCTTGACTACTCCGTCGGGACCTTCCCATTCTAAGGAGAGTTTGTCCCCCACACTGCCATACCCACGGGCTTCTCGATGGATCGATTGTCGATCGCAGGGATGGAAGGAAAGGCCACAAGTGCCTGAGGTTCCGTTGGGTCTTGCCCCCCACGAACTTTTCGAGGTAGTCCCTCCTTATCAGATCTTTGATTTCTCTTTTAAGGTGGCGGCATTCTCTGGTGTCGTGATCGTGATCGCTGTGGAACCGGTAATATCTTGTCTTGTTACGACCGTCGGACAACCCCAGTGAGAGAGGGCGATGTAAGTAGCGCTCACCCTCAATCTCCATGAGAATCTTTGATCTCGAGGCAAGGAGAGGAGTATATACTTCTTCCGGAGTGGAACCGCTCTCGACTTGAGCCTCGCTCAGGGATTTGGGCTTGGCCGGGCTTGCATGCCCCGGGGCTTCCCCGGGGTTCATTTCTCCAGAGGCTTTCCATCCATCTCTCTCATGGTGTTGTCCGCCTTCTCAGCATGAATATACTTATGGACGCAAAGGAGGAGGTCAAAGTACATCTTCGATGGCTTCTTGTCCAGGGAGTAGGTCAGGCGGGAAGTTTAGAGCCCTCTCTTCAGTGCCAACATGGCGATGGGCTCATCCTGATTGTAGATCTCCAGTGCGACAATCTTGAAGCGGCACATAGTCCTGCAGGACTCGCAGTCCAGCTGCCTAATGGAGAAAAGGCTATCAGCTTCTCACGACACCTTCCGGCAAGCATCGAAGTGTACCACGAACTTTCTTTCCAGCTCTGTGAAGGAACTGATGCTCTCAGGTTCAAGACGAGTGAACCAGACTTGAGCAGCCTTCCGAAGAGTAGCGGGGAAGGCTAAGTAGAGGAGGGCGTCTGTTGGCCCCTAGACTCTCATGAGAGCCTTGTAGCTCTCCAGGTGATCCAGGGGTCAGCGATCCCATCGTGGGGAACCACCTGGGGCATGCGAGAACCGACTCGGGATCGGCCTCTTTTGGATCTCGAGAGAGAAAGGCGGTCGGGCATTATGGCCCGCAGGCTCACGGGAGGAGCCTTGTATGTTGGCAAACTGGCGGGACAATTCTGCCAGCCTACGCTCTTGTCCTTCCAGGCGCTTCTCTACCATGCACCCAATAGCCTCATCGGTAGAACCTTTCGTTGAGGCACTGGAAAGCACAGAGGTGACTGCTGAGGAGGGTCGCAATCGGGGGCCTTGCTCTGGCAGCGTCTATGGTGCCTGAGGGCGTCATGCTTCGAGACTGGGGATTGGATCTCCAGATCGACCGACCCACTCCTCTATCACTTTGCCAGGATCTGGAGGCTACCCCGGGGATCAATCATGCCTTGTGGTCGTGATGGCATGCTTTGGAAGGAGCGCAAGCTACTGCAGGGTCGAGTGGCTAGGGCCGTAAAGGTCTCTGGCCAATGTTAGGTAGCCAGAGGCTAGTGCTGATGCTGCATTGCCGTACGGCCATGGTCAGAGTCTGCATCTACTGGGCGAGCACGGCGAGCTGAGCATCCGTCAAGAGCGGTTGCGACGGAGCGGGGAGCTCCCCTTTTAGGTTGTATGGACCTTCATGAGAAGGAGGGCCTCCCACACGACTGGTGGAGGCTTCCGGCATGCGTGTCACCACCATGCCTCAAGTGGAGCTACTTTTATGGTGGGGGGATTGGTTTGACGGACATTTCTGCATCCTGCCCCCTACCTGGCATGCCAATCTATTGCCGCCTGGACCGTCATGGCCTGTAGCTCTGATGCGGCGTCGAGCATCGCCCTCCTCGTCTGGGAATTCTATGCGCGTGCCGGGCCTTGCAAAAGAAAAAAAGATTCAGTCCTGGGATTCTGGCGGAGGCACTCCGATGATCAAGTTAGCGGGCAATCCAGGAGAACAGATCCTCCTTGGTGGATCCCAGTGAGGTCTCCATGTTCGGAGGTTGTTTTGTAGTGAAAAGAAAGTGAGAGAGTGGGAAAGGAGCATCGGCGGAGAAGGAGAGCCCGAGCAGGGTTGGTTGTGTCCATGGGATTCTTCAGACGAATTTCTCGGTAGCCTCAGAGCGTCTCGTCTGGTTTGCTCTTCCCTTCTATGTGCCGACGATTACCTCGCTTATCCTTTGCTTGCTGGTGGCTTGCCCTCTGTTCTATGACTGTGTGTTGTTTGATTCACTGCTTGATCCCTTGCTTCTCAGTCGGAGGCCCCTTTTTGTTTTGTTGTGGAGAAGTAGTGTTGCCCCTTGAGTTTGCTTCCCAGATATTCCCTGCTTGGGGGAGTCCCGAGGGTTGACATCTTGTAGCATTCGGGAATTGCGCATGAGATCCCTATTCTCCCTTCGGGGTAGGGAGTTATGTCGATGGCTCTGACATTCTGGTTGGTCGCCATGTTTTGGGAAGCTTGGTAGAGCATGGTATGCGGGCGGCCGTCCCAGGATTGAATCCTCTAGCGCGACCTTCTTCTTGTGGATGATGTAGGTGGTAGGTGGAAGGGCGCCGCGCCTCGAATGGGGCATTCCTTCCCGATCGGTGTAAACTAGGGCCTGAGAGGACCCTGGTGCTCCGACGAGATGCCTCCCTTTGTAGGCCTCAGGCGGTGGGCCACCACCTGCCAATCGTACCATCCCAGCGGCAGGGTTTTGATGAAGACAACCCTCCTTCCCGTCATGATTTAAATCTCTGTCGTCCTTCTTCTTTTAGTGGTGCAGTATGAGCTCGATCCGACCGGGAGCTAATCTCGACAGGGGGCTCACTTCGTCTTCTCGCTTGGGTGCCATGCTCAGGTGGCACCTCCACCTGTCAACTGACAGCAGCCAGCATCCAGATGGACTTCACGTCAGCGGATACGACCGTACCATAGATAATCTCCACTCTTATATATTTGGTTGGGGTCATGAAAGAGAGAATAGATGGGATTGGAATAATAGATGTTTTTCATCCACCACTTGGTTCAAAAAAAATTAAAAATGATAGATAAAAAAAGAGAGATTATGCATAATCCTAGCCTACAATTTACATTCTCCCAAATCTAGTGGATGCAATGAAGGTTGGAGAGAGCATGTGAGGGTAGATTTCTTCATTAACAGTATTACCTCTCATAAATTTTTTGACAAAACTATAATATTTTTTTCTTTTATTTATTTATTTTATTTATATACCATAATCATACTATTAAATTTTAGTATAATTATTTTAATTTTAGTACATAATTTTCATGATTATAATTAAAAATTAGGATTGTCTTCTTTTTTACTTATATTTATTATTTTAGTTAATTGTTTAGATAAAATTAATTAGCTATTTAATTTTAACTCATAAACTAATATTATTTACATAATAATATGTAAAAATAACTAATTCATTAATAATTAATATATATAATTATTATTTAGTTAAATTAATTAAAAATTATATATTTATTACTTTTTTATATTATTATATATTAATTACTTTTTTAGTTAAATAAGTATTATAATTGATGATGATAATATTTTTATCGAATGATTGTTTCGTAAAAATGTCATAAAATATCACCTCTTATCCCTTTCATTCCTCCTGTACTAAATAAAAGGAAAAATATTTTGTCCATCCATATATGTTTCACCAGGCACATAAGATTATTCATTATCTTTGTCCTCCTCTATCCATTATTTCTTAATCCATCCTTTGTACTAAATAAAGAGTTAGTGTCCCTTTTGTTTGCTTGTTAGGTGCACTTTTTCTATTCAAATGAATTGCAACATGCTAAGCCTTTGTATAATCAAGTAGGCATTAGCAATAATATTATATTGATTGAAATATACAGCGTCTCAATATAAATAAATAAATAATTTATTTGTACAAAATCTATCTTAGCTCAACAGAATCTCATTTGAAAAGTACTAAAGGTCATTTTCAAGCATGCAAGAGGACATTTTTTTAACTATTAATACAAAATACTAGTTAAATAAAATAAAATAACTAAAGGCATGCTTTGGTGTACATGATTCCAAGGAATTTCATAGAATATAGGCATTTCAAAGGAAATCCAAAACTTAAAGGGTATAAAATTCTAATTCTAATTGTTGTTTGGAAAAATATTTGAGTTTGAATTTCCATGGGAACAATGAGATTCTTTATACACACACACAAAACACACACACACACACACACACACACACACACACACATATATATATATATATAATATATATATATATATATATATATATTGGATTCTTTTTTTTCATGTTTTGTAAGCAATGTCCATTTGAAATAAAAGAACACCCATTTCACAATGTCACGTTGATGTGGTAGGACCGCTGACATGGAGAAACCGGCAGGTGCCACGTCAGGAGAGATGCCACGACGATTCTCTCGCTTGGACCCAACTATCGAGCTGAGTTGAACTCTCTCAGGACAGCAAGTCGAGCTCAGTCCTCCGCCAGGTCGAGCTCATAAGCTCGACGCCTAGGTCGGAGCTGCCTTCCGCCCTCTAGAGCGAGACCCTCGGAGGTTAGTGCCCTACGGTCAAGGGCGAGCCAAGAGCTCACCCGTCGATGTGGAGCCTCTCCGAGCGCGCGCCTCTGGACCGGGTCCGCCTTCCGCCCTCCAGAGCGAGACCCTCGAAGGTAGTGCCATGCGGTCGAGGTCGAGCCAAGAGCTCAACCGTCGATGTGGTGCCTCTCCGAGCGCTGCGGTCGAGGTCGAGCAAAGAGCACCGCCGATGTGGAGCTCTCCGAGCGCTGCGCCCTCGGACCGGGCCCGCACTTTGCCCTCCTCCACCTAGACACCCCCGCAAGCTGGAGTCGCCTAGGGTGGAGCGAGGCCTTGCAGTCCCAGCTCGCTCCAGCCTGGACAAGGCCTCACCAGTCGAGGACACCAGCGAGCCGCTCGAGGACCGTACTGTAGCGCCTTCCAGACCATACTGATCGCCTGAAACCGCCAGTTATACCAAAAAGGCAGGCAGCGCATTGATCGAGATGCTACATTCCTCACCAACCACTCATATCATTCAAGAAAGAAGGCCAACCAGGAGATTCGAATCCGGGGTGGGGCCCACCGTTCGAGGCACCCCCAAATTTCCTGGAATAAGGTAACCAAGGAGGGTATCGGAGCGCCTGACAATGCACCCTATCATGAATCAGGAAAGGCTCCCTGGGACACTGCCGCATGCGTCTGACAGCCGGGGGATCCCAAGACAAGCACGAATGTTAACCAAGTTCACAACCAACCTGGAGGTAACACACGTAACACAGGATAACAAACCACCAAAAAAATACAAAGCTCAAGCTCGACCAAGAGGGCGAAGCGCCACCACAAACCATGGTTGAGGGAAAACCATCGGGAACAAGGAGGAGATGAGAACAGGGAACCCTCTGTCCCCGCTATCACTCTCCCCCTATGCGTTTCTCCTTCATCGACACATCTTTTACTCCTCCTAGTGCGGAGTCCATCAAGAGGGGCTCGACCAGGAGGATCTGTCCCCTGGATCATCACTGACTTGATTGTCGGAGTGCCCCCACCGAAAATCCTGGCCCGGTTCTCTAACCATTATCTCGCAGGTCCAGGAATGGAGGATTGCCGGGCAGCAAGGCGTCCGCACCCAGCAAGGAGATCTGGGAATCGAGAATGGCGGACAGTCCAAGGAGCACACTCTGGCACCGACAGCAGCTACGGGCCACGACGATCTTGGCGGCAACAGATTGGCATGCCAGGTAAGGGGGCTGACGGGCATGACTGAGTCCTTCGTCACTCTCCGGACCAACACACCGCAGAAGAGCGGTGACGATATAAGTTGGAAAGGTCAACAGACAGGGGATCTTTCCAGGTCTCTCCAGTACGTCACTTCCCCCGCCCCTTCGATGGGGGATCTGCTGACGAAACCATCGGGCACATAGTGAAAGCACACCTGGAGAAGCATGAGCACCAGCTGGTCATTTTCCCACCAGTCCATCAATACGCGAGGCTCAGCTGTCGAGCCTCCGGACTGCAATGTCCACCACCACTAGAGCCCTTCACGGCCATAGTGCGGCGAGTGTCATCGCCTTCACCGCGATCACTGCCGCAATATTGAAAGGTGCGTGACCGTGAGCGGGAGATCGAGAAGCTCACAAGAGACCCGTCTCCCAAGTTTGCAGGGGGAGACCCCAAGCAGAACCCCCAAGCGCTCGCCATTCTCCGTCGGCTTCAACCACAGCGATCGCCCCACTGCAAAACCGCGGGCACGATCGTCTGGAGAATCGTGCAGGCACCTAAGAAAACCGGGGGGCAGGGGACCCCGAGGGTGATCTCCCTGCCATGCGGGAGGAGGAAGTGAGGAGAAAATAAATAAAGATGCCACGGTCGTCAGAATGATGATTGCGAACCACGCAGGAAGGCCCCCACGAGGTGGCCTAAGTTCCATCAGGAGGGGTTTGTTACCTCGAAGAACTCGACAGCATCAGACTCCCCGAGGGAGGAAGGCCTACAACCCATAAAGGCACCCCTAGTGAGGTAAGTTCCCCCACTAACGATCATGGTAGCGATTTTTTCCCTTGTAGGATATCCGCATGTTTTGCAAGAAAGGATCAACAGCATCCCCAAGCCCAGCTCCAGGACATCGAAGAATCTCCGAGCACATAGCTCCCACTTCCCGCATTCCGGCCCAGCCCCAGGACGCTAGAGAACTTCGAGCCACGTAGCTCTCCAACTCCAAGCATCTCCGAGCCCAGCTCCAGGACGTCAAAGAATCTTCGAGCCACATAGCTCCCAACTCCAAGCATCCCCGACCCAGCTCCAAGATATCGAAGAATCTCCGAGACGTAGCTCCACTTCCCAGCATTTCTGGGCCCAGCCCAGGATGCTAGAGGAACTTCGGCTACGTAGCTCTCCAACTCCAAGCATCCCCGAGCCCAGCTCCAGGACATCGAAGAATCTTCGAGCCACGTAGCTCTCCAACTCCAAGCATCCCTGAGCCAGCTCCAGGACGTCGAAGAACTTCGAGCCAAGCAGCTCTCTATCTCAAACGTCTCTGAGCCTAGCTCCGAGATGCCAAGAGATCACGGGCACGCAGCTCCCGTCAACGCCTGAGCCTAGCTCCAAGGCACCAAAGACCTGAGCCAAGATCTCAGGCAACCCCTAGGCCCGAGCCTAGCTCCACGTCCAGGAAGGCCCGAGCCTAGCTCCAAGGCAATCAAGACCGGTAACCCCCCTTCTCTGATCTCCCCACTTGAAAAGAAGACGAGAGGGGAAGGAAAGAAAGAGAACAAAGGGGGAAAGCCGGCAGCCCCTTCTCTGATCTCCCCGCTCGAAAAGAAGACGAGAGGAAAGGAAGAAAGAGAACAGGCGGGGGACAACCAGCATCCTCTCTCTGATCTCCCAACTCTAAAAAAAAGAAGAAGAAAGAGAAGAGAGAACAAGAAGAAAATATAGCATCATCGAAGCTACCACTTTCAGAGCTCTCAGCAACCATCATCCCAAGCCCAGCTCCGGATGCCTTCTCAAACCGGAGCTCAGATCTCCGGTCAAGGGAACTTCGAGCCAAGTAGACCATCATCCCCGAGCTCAGCTCCAGGATGCCTTCTTAAGACTGGAGCTCAGATCTCCGACCAAGAGAACTTTGAGCCCCAGCCTCAAGTATTATGACTTCCTCAGCAAGGTGAAACCTTCTCCCTGAGTCCCCTACAAGAAAGAAAAGAAGAGAAGGGAAGAACCAAGCAAAGAGGGTGGATGATAACATCCCGCATCATTGATTAAGCACAAATTGTATTTTCTGTCAACATGCCGGATAACCTTGAACAAGTACAAGAACAAAAGTACAAAGCAAAGCAAGGAAAAAAGAGTCATCCGTGCTGGTCGGCTTCGCTGCAGATCTTGAGGCGAGAGCTCCTGCCTAGAATCTTCGGCTGAGCTGCACTGGCCACGGAAGGGCCACCCTCAACTGGTGCCTGAGGCTTTGAGCCTGCACCTCCCGCGATGACCTCTTCATCAACCTCCTCCTCCATGGCGAAGGGTACTCGAGGTGGCCACGCTTGTCAGGAACAAGCGCCTCGACCGACCATGCAGGTATATGAAACCTTGTAAAAGGAGTCCGACGCCATCTGCTGGATATCGACGACGAACTCCTCCGAAGCCTAAAGTTGGCGACGGCGTCTCCGCCCTTCATGGCCTGCGGCCACCCTCTTCGACGGCGGCCTCCAACGCCGCCTCCGCCGAGTTGGTTGCCATCTCTGCCGCTTTCTCAGCAGCAGCAAGTTTTCCTTCCGGCCACCATTCTGCCTGGCAGCTCGGCGATTGCTTATGCCGGTCGGCCTCGGCACTGTACCAATTCAATTTCTTTTTGACGATGGAGAGGTCATTAATCACCTTCCTCGAACGGCTCCGCTCCAAGTCGCAAGTCGTTAAGAGTCCTCTTGCTCGCCCCTCAGCATCAGCGAGCTCTCTTTTGAGTCCTTGATCTTCAACTCAAGGGCCCCACTTGTCCCGACCTTCTCCTTCAGGTCAACTTTCAAAGATTCGATCTCGACGGCCTGTTGCCGCTCGAGACGCTCCCCGCTCTAGAAGTAGCCCCTGATGTAGAGGACCTCGGCACCAATCTGCACCGTAAAAGAAGAAGAGGTCGGTGAAAAAAATGAAATGAAAAATAAATGAAAGAAGCGAAAGAGCTCACCAAATATAGCTGAGAAAAGAAAATCTTGAAGACATCGGCCACCTGTATCCCGGCCATCTCTTGCCGGTCGCACGCTTGGATGGAGAAGTCCATCAAGCGTTCGGCAAGCTCGGAGCTCCAGAGGATCGAGTTCTCCGGCCCCATCCTGAAGGGGAGATGGCGCCATGCCTCTCCCTCCGGCTCTCTCCATGAGCGGGGCGGCTTAACCGCTGATTGAAGGACCTTGGGAGGCAGGCTGGGAGGCCGGTGCAGTGCAGGCGGTGCATATGTCGTGGCCTTGGGAGTGCCCCGGGTCTCCTCAACCCCAGCATCGATGATAGACGGACCCGGAGGATGGCAGGGTGCAATAGCAGCAGCGGCAGCCCTCGCCCGGACTACCACTTCTGCTCTACAGCGAGGGCCTGCTGGGCGGACTCGGAGCCGCGGGAGCTGCCCTCTCCACCGGCACAGGAGCAGCGTGGGGAATCTCTGAGCTCGAGCCAGCAGCTACAGTCGAGCTTAGACCGATCCCACCGTGGGGGCGGCGCAGAAGCGCTCTCACTCGGGCCCGCCTGGAGGCAGGCTCCCCGGCCAGCCCGGTCTGCCATCTCTTCTTGGTAATGGCCAAAAGATCACTCTCAGAGAAAATCATATTGCATGCAAATACACAGCGGTTAGAACCTGTGGGAAACTACACAAGAAGTGCAAGAAGGAAGGAAAAAGAAAAGAAAAGAGGTCAGGTCGAACTCACCCGACTCATTCGTTGGGTCGACTTGGAGTTGGCGAGGTTCTGCTCAGACAACAGGACTCGAGAGGAGGATATGCATGGTGTGGAGCTGCTCGTAATCATCTCGGTCAGCTGCATTGATAGCAGAGTTTCGGTTGGGGAACTTGTCCGGATCGCTCCAGACCCAGTCAACCCCTCGACCTCGACAAAGAAAAACTTACTCTTCATCCCTTGATGGAAGAGGGGAGCTCAAACTAATGCCCCTCGGGCGAGAGGACAAAGACCACCACCCATCCTCGTTGGGTGGCGCTTCAGGCAAAGAAATCCCTGAACAAAGAGAATCGGGCCATGAACCGTGAAGAGACAAAGCACAATGAAGGAGAAATGACCCTAATAGCGTTGGCACCAGCTGCGTCGGGACCAAACGATAATATTTAAGACTGATAGAAGAAAGGTGGAAGGGAAAGCGGAGACCTCCAGAGAAGGTCTCTCATAGAAGGTAAGATGGCCCGGGCCACTCGAAGTGACCCGTCCCCGGACGAGGGATCATGAGCTGGATAGAAAGTGGGATGCCATAGACATCCCGGACAGTCCTGAGTTCCCCGACGGTGATCGTGGAGGCGACCCCACTAGGACTTGCAGGCAGGACAAGCTCGGAGATAGGAGCAGAGGCAGGAGGAAGAGAAGGACTAGATCCCGGTTCCCTAATGAGAACCGAACCAGGAGGGTGCCTCCTACTGAGCTCAAAGCGAGCTACACCTCCCTCCCCGTCAGAAGAAGAGGAAGAAGATGCTGGCCTCCATTCGGAGGGACCGGCCTCGCTCTGATCAGCGGAGGGATGGAAGCCCGGACCAAAACGGGACATCCTTAAAGGCAAAAGAGAAGAAGAACTCAAAGCTGAAGATCGAAGAGGAGACTCAATTGAAAGAAGACTCCGGACCTCGGGAAAGAACCCTATTCTGGTGGGAGAAAGGAGGAAGAAGAAGAAGCTGACCTATTGCCTTAGAAAAATTCGGGGCGACTGGGAGGAGGAAGAAGCTTGGGCGCGACGACAGCAAACACGGAGAATTCAAAAAGGATAGATGGTTCAAGTAAGGCCTTCCTTTCATTTCAAAATGATCCAAGGGATTAGTACCAATTCAACCGCTCCACCAACGGATCTGCGCCACATGCCTCCCATCGACGAGAATGGCATCTCGGCTGCTCTGCATTCTACGCCAACATTAACTGCTCCTCGGACGTGGCCACGTGGCATCCCCGCATTGGCCCGTAGGGGCGGTCCCCAAAGCGCCAGCAATCATGGCCATCATCGCACAAGATCTTTGCCTTTCCATGTCATCACCGCAATTATTCCCTTCAACCCGAGCGCTGCGCACTAACGAGCCTCTGGAGTGGGGGGCAAATGATGTGGCAGGATCGCTGACGTGGAGAAACCGGCAGGCACCACGTCAGGAGAAGACGCCACGATGATTCTCCCACTTGGACCACTACCGAGCTGAACTGAACTCCCTCAGGATAGCAAGTCGAGCTCAGCCCTCCACCAGGTCGAGCTCATGAGCTCGATGCCTAGGTTGGAGCTGCCTTCCACCCTCCAAAGTGAGACCGTCAGAGGTTAGTACTCTGCATTCGAGGTCGAGCCAAGAGCTCACCTGCCGATGTGGAGCCTCTCCGAGCGCGTGCCCCTGGACGGGTCCGCCTTCCGCCCTCCAGAGTGAGACCCTCGGAGGTTAGTGCCCTGCGATCGAGGTTGAGACAAGAGCTCACCCGCGATGTGGAGCCTCTCCGAGCGTGTGCTCTCTGGACCGGGTCCGCCTTCGCCCTCCGGAGTGAATGCTTAGTTTTCTATCATTCCAAAGTTCATAGGGGGTTTCTTTAAAATCGGTTTTAACAAAACACAATTCAAAATATAACAGGCAGTGTTCACCTCTTCTATCTAAAGTACCTTGAAAGATTACCTTCACATAACATGTTCGAGCCATCTCTTCCAAAGTCCTATTCTTCCTCTCTACAACACCATTTTGCTGTGGTGTTCTAAGAGTGGAGAAGTTATAATCAATGTCATGCTCGGTGCAATAATCATCAAAATACTAATTTTCAAATTCTGTGTCGTGATCACTCCTGATGAAATAATTGAAATTTTTTCTGGTTTGAACTTTCTTGTAAAATTTTGGAAAACTTTAAAAGCTTATCCTTGTGTGCAATGTATAAAATTCAAGTAAATCTCAAAAAATCATCTACTAGCACAAGTCCATATTCATACCACTAGGCTTGTAGTCCTAGTTGGTCCAAATAGATCCATGTATAGTAGCTCAAGTGGTCTAGAAGTGAAACCATATTTTCGATTTAAAACTCCGTCTAGTTGTTTACTCATTGATATGCATCACAAACATGTTCAAAATCAACTTTGAATTTTGGTAAACCTCTAACTAGATCTTTATAAATCAGTTTAGCAATTGTATTCATGCTAGCATGACCCAATCTCCTATGCCAAAGTAAGCTAGACTCCTAGTTTTAGCATTCATTGCTACAAGACTTGTACCACTAGACATGCTAGATCATTCAATCTACCACATATATATTTCTAAGTCTATGTTCAATGAGCTTAGTGCTAGAATCAAGTGAGTTAGTTACAATGTACATTGAAGATTCAAAGACAACCTTGAAGCCTCTATCACATAATTGACTAATATTAATAAATTATACTTCAATTTGTCAACTAGCAATACATTTTCAATAATGTAGAAGAAGTTATTCTGATCTTACCGATGCCAATTATCTTTCCCTTCCATGTCACCAAAAGTGACCATCCTCCATCCTTTATCTCTAGGATGATAAATTATTCCTTGTCATCCATCATATATCTTGAACAGCCGTTGTTCAGATACCATCTTTTTTTTGTATTCTGAGCTGCAAGACATTCCTGAAATAATCATGGAATTTTTTTAGATATCCAAGCTTTCTTGGATCCTTGTAGCTCAGTAGGATGGTTTCTTGGGAACCCAAATCTTTCTAATCTTACTCTTATCTTCTTTCATATTACATTGAAATGACTTAGACCAACCCCATTGCAAGAGTAACAAATAATTCTAGTTTTTTGAAAAGGTACAAATGTAGAAGTTCTATATGCAAAAGTAGAAACATTTGATGCAAAATACTTTTGATTTGAAAACTTAGGTGCATAAGTTTTTGAAGGTATAAATCTAGTAACTGAAATCCCATTTATTTGCAAAGGATTATAACCAATTCTAGCTTTGCTACTTGAATCTCTTTGATCTTTTAAAATCATTCTAGTTTGTTTGAACTCAATATTAGCTTTTAACCAAGGTTTAAATTTTCAACTTCTTTTTGCAAGCCAAATTTTCTTCATATAAAGCTTGTTTTTCTCAAGAAAATTATTCTTTTCAATTTTCAAAGCAGGATATTTTTAGAAAAGCCACTCAATTCTTTTTGTAAAATTTCATTCTTTCTGAAATCTTTTCTTTTCTTTCATCAAAATATCATTGCTATTTTTCAAAGACTTTATTTTCAAGCAGGCCTTTTTGTACTCAGTTAATAATTCATGGAATGCAGTATTAATTTCTCGAATGTAAATTCATCATGAGGTTCAGATGACATTATCTCATCTTCAGACCCATTAAACATATGTTCGCTATTTTATGGTCTCTTCTTCTTCATTTGAAGTGACTCCTCGCTGTCACTCCAAGTTGCAACCATTGCTTTCTTCTTCTTTCTTCTTATAAGTTTTCTTCAAGTTTGGACAGTCTGATCTGAAGTACCCTGGTTTCTTGCATTCATAGCAAATGGGATGTTGCTCTTTATCTTTATCTTTTTCTTTCCTTATCCTTGCTAATTCTCCTTTCCTATGAAACTTTCTCCAATGTCTTCCTTTTTCTTGCCCATAATTTTTTTGAATCTCCTAACTACAAGTGCATATCATCATCTTCTAGTTCATCTTCGGAGGAGGGCTTTTTTTATCAATTTTCTCTTGTTTCTTAACTTGCAATAGCTTTGAAGCAATTGACTTCTTTCTTAATATCATCTTCATTTCTATGCTGCATAGTGAGCTCATGAGTGATCAGGGATCCCAAATTCATCTAGTGGTAATGGTTAAGGTCCTTGGCCTCTTGAATTACAGTCACTTTCAGGTCCCATTTGTTTGGAAGTGATCTTAAAATCTTTTGAACGATATCTGCATGAGAATAAGTCAGCAAGACTCTTCAAATCGTTAATAATATTTGTAAAACATGAGAACATGGCTAATATAGTCTCATTCGATTCCATCTTAAACAGTTCATAGTTATGTACAAGAAGATTTATTTTAGAAGTTTTACTTGAGAAGTCCTTCATGGGTTACCTCAAGTTTATTCAAATTTTTTTTGCTATGTGCAAGTAGAAATTCAATTAACTTATTTGCATCAAAAGCACATATAACAAGTTTATGGCTTGGCATTCAGCTCATCCATTTTCATTCGTGTTCATCCATTCCTCTTCAGGTTTTGGGATATCCATGCTGTTGCCGCTCTCGCCGCCGCCGCGCCGTCCTCTTCGCAGGTTTTGGGATATCCATGCTGTTGCCGCTCTCGCCGCCGCGCCCGTGCCACGGATCCGCCGATCCTCTCCTGACCGCCTGGCGAGGGAGCCTCCCTTCCCGTGGAGAACCTGCAAAAAAGGGGTTAGAAGACCCTGGCCGGGGATCCCGGCGAGGGAGCTCCGACGGTCAAGTCAGTAGATGACGAGAAGGAACAGACTCTCCACGGACCCTCGAAAGGGTCCCAGACTTAGAGAGTTAACTGGTGAAGAAAGCACTCTGGGGACCAGAATCTCGGCTGGGCCTCCTTGCCGAGCTCACACCTAGTGTTCCCCTCTCGGATCTCTGGTTTCTCTCTCGGAGCGAGGCCTTTTGCCGGTGCTTCCTCCTTGTCCCCAGGCTGGTGGCTTACCTCGTCGTCCCAGATTCTTCCCTCTTTATTCTCTTTCGTCGTGCGCTTGTTTCTTCCTCCTTGGAGACTTCCCCTCCCGTCCTTTTCTCTTTTCCCTTTTCGGTGAAGGGGGCCAGGCGGCTTTCCGACCTCGTCGCCGGGCCAGCAGGGAAAAGGCAAAGACAGAAGAGAAAGAGGGGAGGGCGGCACTGGCAGGGCGGCCGGTCAGGCCTCGGGCCCAGTGAGAGCGCTTCTTCCTCAAGCATGGGTGCCATCTATCTATGGGGCCGTCCGTCAGGATCGCGTTCTCGGCTGCGGGACCTGTCGGGCCGATGCTAGTGATGTTCTGCATGCCGCCGCCCTCCGTACGGGGCGCCATCTGGGGTCGTACGGTCCGAGGGATGGCCTCGGGGCCTGTCTCTCCCTGGAGCCTTCTCCGTATGAGCGGTCTGACCTTGGCTGAGTTGGACCCGTCTCGGGGGCCAACTGGCGAGGGGTGAGGGATCAGCCGACCTCGGCTTAGGTGGACCCCTCCTGGGTGGACACCTGGCGAGGTGGCAGGAGGTCGCCTGGCTTCGGCCGAGGTGGACCCGTCCCGGGTGGCCACCTGGCGAAGGGCGAAGGACCGGTCGACCTCGGCTTGGGTGGAGCCCTCTGGGTGGACGCCTGGCGAGGTGGCAGGAGGTCGCCTGACTTCGGCCGAGGTGGTCCGTCTCGGGTGTTCACTGGCGAAGGGCGAAGGACCGGCCGACCTCGGCCCAGGCGGACCCCTCCGGGCCCGGGCGCCAATGAGGGGCAGAGGAACTCCGAGCCGAGCTCGACCTCGGCGAAGGCGGTTTGCCTTAGACAGTCGTCGGGCGGTGTAATCTTGCCGATCCTGGCCTCGAAGACGTGGCACCGACTTGGCCGGGGAAACCTCCATGGGCTCGATCGCATTCGGCGGTACCTGAGCCTGGCCACGTCACTGTCACGGCTGTAACACATGCCATCAACTTTTTCATGGATGTGGGAGGTCCCTTACGAATGATCTTCCACAATTAAAAGTCTACTGCTTATATATATTTTTCATTCGGGCTTTCCAGTAGGTGTAGTTAGTGCTGTGAACAATGGAGGTCTATTTGTGGATTGGCCTTCAACCAAAGAAGTACTCATAGAGTTTGCATATAATCTTTACTCTAAAAAATTCAAAGACACTACTTTGATACCATTGTTGCCTAGGTGGCTTATCCAAGAGGGGGGTGAATTGGTAATTAAATTTTTGCAAGTATGTGCTCCTTTTTAAGTTCTTAGTGTGGAATGTGCTGTGAGTTAAGTAACTAATACGGAAGCAATAAGAACACAAGAAACACAATCACAAACACAGCATAATTTATAGTGGTTCGGAGCAACCTAGCTCCTACATCCACTACCCAAGATACCACTTGGGATTTTCACTATATCACCCTCGGAATACAGCCGGATTGTTTTCGCGGGCTTACAATCCAAATCCAAACTTGGTTTTATCTTGGGCTCACCAAAAATCCAATACAATGTTAGTTTTATACGGGCTCACTAACAACCACTCTTGGTTTTAAAGACTCACCAAAACCTTTACAAACCCAAGCTACAGCACCTGCTGTACTGGAACAATTTAAACAAAGATAGAAAACTCAAAGCACTCTATGACAAATCGAAGTTGCCGGAGGTTTGCAGTAGAAGCACTTGACTCAAAGCAACTCTATGACAAATCGAAGTTGCCGGATGGTTGCAGTTGTAGCACTTGAGAAGCCCTCTTGTTTGCTCTTTGAATGCACTTCAAGGCTTCAAGCTTCTTCAATAAATGCTCAAGATCTAGATGGAAGTTAGGTGTGTCTTGAGTGCTCCCTTGATTGCTCTTTTGAGTATTCTTTTAAAGCTCATTGATTTCTCATTACTGCTCATCTATTTCTCATATCTCTCTCTCATGTATATGTTCAAAAGTGATTCAAATCCCTTAAATATATTCCCCTCAACTGATTTCATGAGGTTATAGTCATTGTAGACCGTTGGGATTCAAAATATGATCATTGGAGATCATTTTAGATTCAAAAAAGAAGTTCTGGAACTAGTCGTTAATCACCTGGAACTCTGACTCGAGTCGGCTTGGATGGTCGAGTCGGTTTGGTTCCTTAGGTAGGTCAAAACTTCACTCTGGTCGAGTTGGCTCTTCTACTTGAGTCGGCTCACCTGGCTGGTTTTTCAGAACTGAGATTTTCTGAACTCTGGAAGAGTTTGCTCTTCAGACTCAAGTCGGCTCTACTGTCTATCTGAGAAACTTTCACTCTGGTCGAGTCGGTTTGAATTTTCAGAACTTCAAAAATCACACTCTGCTAGAGTCAGTTCTTCAATCTCGAGCCGGCTCGAAGTTTGCGTGCCAGAATACTGCTTGCCATGCCAAACCTCAAGTAGGATCTTCTGCAATGAGTCAGCTCTAGTGACTTGTCTCCAAAAACTTTCCAAATTTCTCAGAATTCTTCCAATGGCATTCAATCAAGTCAGAAGCTCTCCAACTCCATCAAACATAATTCTAAGAGATTTATACTTGCAAAATACATGGAAATAGCCTTTGGGTTCTTCATTACAAAATACAGTTCTACAAAATAAACTTATCATATACCAAGGTTGTAGGAAGAGTGGTCTTTCATTTAAACAACCTACAAAAACATAAAAAATACTTGGAAAGAATTAGTAATTAAATGCATGCTTCAATGTTTGGTTATCATCAAAATCATTTCAGAGGTCAACATATGCTATTATGTTTATTTTGTCTTCTATGATTGCAGTAAATTGAAGAGACTGGAGCATAGATATAACCATCAATATTTAATACATTAGATTTTTTCTATAAATATGAAAGAAAAGATATTAATGAGCATTATTACAGAAAAGGAAACACAATTGTTAATATTATTACAATAAAGAAAGATAATTGTTAATCTTAAGAAAAGATAATTGTTAATCTTATCAAGGAAAATGATATGTAGATCCCTTAGCATATCCTAACAGTTTATTTGGATTGAAGGATTTGAAAGAAAAGGTAAGGGAGGGATTTTCTTTCCTTGTTTGGACATTAACTTTTGAGAAAGAGAAAAAGAAATAAAAGGATACCCCTCTCCCTCTCTTCTCTCATTTCAACTAGTTTTTTAATTTTCTTATTTAGGGAGAAGGGAGAGAAAGGGACATAAGACTATTGAAGGACAAAATGTCCATACCTAAAATGATATTTTCCTTTCAAATTTTATGAATTCTATGTTTTGCTTTCATTGTTCATCAGCTAACTTTTTTCTTTCCTCTTCTACGTGAACCAGAGATGACATCCATTACTCACCTCCTTATCTCTTATCAACGAGAACGTGTCAAAAGTTAATTGCTTAATTTTCTATTTTTTTTACTAATATTATCATTTTTTACCTATAAAAATAAACATCTTAATCTTGTTGTTGTCATTATGACTAATGGAAGACATGAGTCGTTAGTTGTTAGAAAAAATGTGTCTTCTATTAAGAACATGAGTTTGCGCCTGTTAAGAAAATAAGATGATCCAGTAATTATTATTCATCAAATTGTAACTTATAACAATTTATTTCAATTACATTTTTTTATTTTGTTTTATGCTTTCACATTTTTCTTAATTTTTTATGTATATTATTCTATACTTTGTGATATGGCAAGATCGCTGATGTGGAGTGATGTGGAGTACACCTCGGACCTAGCTGGTGGCCAGACAGGCGCTCCGTGCCAAATCCCCTTCCAAGCTTCCTTGCCAGGTGGCTGATCAACGATCGCGACCACCTCGAGTTGAGCTCGGCACCTCTGCTCCTTCGCCAGGTGGCACCCTAAGGAGGGGTCCACCTCGGTCGAAGTCAAGCTCGCCTCTGCTCCTTCGCTAGGTGGTGCCCCCAGACTGGTCCACCTCGATCGAGGTCGAGCTCGGCGATCCTGCTCCCTAGCCAGGTGGCGCCCCCAAGTAGGGTCCACCTCGGCGAGGTCAAGCTTGCTCTTGCTCCCTGGCTAGGTGGTGCCACCAGGTGGGGTCCACCTCGATCGAGGATGAGCCTGCCTCCGCTCCTTTGCTAGGTGGCACCCCCAGACGGGTCCACCTCGACCGAAGTCGAGCCGCCTCTGCTCCTTCGCCAGGTGGCTCCCCAAGGGTCGAGCCCACCTCGGTTGAAGTCGAGCGCTGTCCTGCTCCTTCGCCAAGTGGCACCCCAGATGGGTCCACCTCAGTCGAAGTCGAGCCTACCTCTGCTCCTTCACCATGTGACACCCCTAGATGGGTCCACCTCGATCGAAGTCGAGCCTGCCTCTGCTCCTTCGCCAGGTGGCACCCCAAGGATCGAGCCTACCTCAGTCGAAGTCGAGCCTGCCTCTGTTCCTTCACCAGGTGGCATCCCTAGATGGGTCCACCTCGATCGAAGTCGAGCCTGCCTTTGCTCCTTCGCCAAGTGGCACCCCTAGATAGGTCCACCTCGATTGAAGTCGAGCCTGCCTCTGCTCCTTCGCCAGGTGGCACCCCTAGATGGGCCCACCTTGACCGAAGTCGAGCCTGCCTCTGCTCCTTCGTCATGTGGCACCCCCCAGATGGGTCCACCTCAGTCGAAGTCGAGCCCGCCACCGCTCCTTCGCCAGGTGGATCCCCAAGGGTCGAGCCCATCTTGGTCGAAGTCGAGCGCTGTCCTGCTCCTTCGCCAGGTGGCACCCCCAAATGGGTCCACCTCGGCTGAAGTTGTGCCTTCTCCGTGAAAGCATCGGGAGGACCAAAGGCACCGGCCCCAAGGACGTGCAGAGGTCGGCACACGCAGTGCAACGCCCCCATATCTGTAATGGTGCATATAACCTCGTTTGCACCAGTTTAGGAGGGGCATCCTGATCGAGGTATCAGATCCTGCAACCGATCACCTGGGACCCCCCGAAGGGAAAAGCCACGTTCAATATCTTAAACCCAAGGGTGGCTGCACCTGGATTGAGATCCCGCTTGATTTGCTCCTTTATGACAACACGACGGATGAGACTAGCTCATGACTTAACCCAACTATGGGAGGAAGCGACCTTATGAGGATGGTCAATGGATACCGTTGACCTCTAAGCCCCCTAGAGGGGGAGAATCGAGGCACCGAAGCAATCGATGATCTAAAAGGCACCAACGGGCATGGAGCGAGGTAAGCGATCAAGAGGGCAGATGCACGAAGCAAGGAGATAGGCGACTCAGAGGCGAAGGCTCCCAAAGGACTCCTAGGAACGAGTCCTGCGAGCACAATCGCAGTAACCTGAGCACTGACCCTCTCTCATTCTCTCTCACTCATCCCTTCATCCCTTCATCAGAAGTCCCTCTAAGCATGAGATCCAACTGGGATCCGCCTTAGTGGATCTGTTCCACTTTGCCGCTTGCTAACTTGATCGTCGGAGTTCCCCCACCGGGATCCCTGGCCCGGGTCTCTAACCTTATTTTGCAGGTCCGGGAGAGCTAGGATTTCGGAGTTAGGGGCAGACGTCCTGTGCCAACCCATAGTTACAGGCCACAGCGGTAAGGTCAGTAACATATTAGCATGCTAAGAAGGGGGAGAAAGTCCCTGAACAAACAAGCCCCCCACGAGCTTGAGAATAGCTTGACTCAAAGCATGGTGGAGACTCGCGGACATGAAGGTTCCATGAGCCGGGCAGGAGACGCCCCCTCTCCCCCGGGCCCGCGTAGCCCGGAGAGAGAACTTCTCGCTCCTCCTTAGCTGCCCTCGGCAGACGGTCAGTACGTTGTGCTTGTCCAACAGATGCAGGCACTGACCGCGGTCGTGAGGCAGTTGCAGCATCAGCAGCACTCCCTGGTCACTCAACCCCAGCCAGGGACCCCTGCAACCCGAGCCGCGGGCCCCTGCAGAAGCCTGCACTTCATCCAAGGCAGGCCATCCCATCCGCGGGCCACTACCAACCCCCGCGGGAGTCACCAGACCCCCGCAAAGAGGAATCACACTAGGTTGGCGGACCATGAGAGCCGATCCTTGTGGATGATAATGATACCACCAAGCATAGCAAGCACCGCCAGGGCAAAGCGCCACGACCTACCAACCCCTTCTTCTCCAATGGCCTCGGTGGAAGGTTCCATCTATGAGGCCATCAGGCGCCTGGCCGAGAGATGCCTAGAAGAAAAAGAGCACAAACTGGCAGAGCTCTCCCGTCAGTTTGCCAACATACAGGGCTCCCCCAATGAGCCGGTGGGCTATAACGCCCGACCTCCCTTCTCTCGAGAAATCCAAAAGGAGCCATTCCGAGTCAATTCCGCATGCCTCAGGTGGATCCCTACGATGGGAGCACCGACCCCCTGGACCACTTGGAGAGCTATAAGGCTCTCATGAGAGTCCAGGGGGCGATGTATCTCCTACGCATTGCCTTTCCAGCCACCCTCCGAAAGGCCGCTCGAGTCTGGTTCACCCATCTCGAGCCCGAAAGCATCGACTCCTTCCAGCAACTGGAGAGAAGGTTTGTGACTTACTTCGACGCTTATCGAAAGGTGCCACGTGAGGTGGATAGCCTTTTCTCTATCCGGTAGCAAGACCATGAGCCCCTGCGGGACTATGTAACCCACTTCAAAACTGTTGCCTTGGAAATCTATAGTTTGGACGAGCCCGTCGCCATGCTAGCATTGAAGCAAGGGCTCAGGACCTCCCGTTTGACTTATTCCTTGGACAATAAGCCACCCAAGACATACTCTGAACTCCTCCGCGTCCACAAGTACATCCGTGCTGAGGAGGCTGACCGTACCAGGAGAGAACTGGATGGGAAGCCTTCGAAGAAGCCTACCCCAAGGGATGTGCCAGGGATATGGAAACCTGGGCCTCCTGTAGACTTCCAGTCAGGGCCGAAGTCGAAGAGCGGCCCCCTTCTCGAGCAGACCTTCACGCCCCTCCTAGCTCCGAGGTCAAAGATTTTTATGGAGATTGAGGGCGAGCGCTACCTTCACCGACCTCCACCATAAAAGCCATCAAGCAGTCGCGACAAAATAAAGTACTGCCAGTTTCACTATGACCAAGGCCACGACATTAAGGACTACCGTAACTTGAAAAGAGAGATCGAAGACCTGATCATGAGAGGCTACCTTAGAAAGTTCATGAGGTTGGAGGCTCCGATGGAGGATAAACCACTTGTGGCCCTCCCCCCTGTTCCTGCAGTCGACAACCGGTCCACAGAGAAGCTCGTGGGCATGATCTCTTGGAAAATAGGGCATGCATTGAAGAGAGCTCTGGAGGGAGGAGATCTGGAAAATGTACTCCCCTTTGCAAAAGAGAAGGGAGATGGAGAAAAAAATGTAAATAATGATGCTGTCGTGGTCGAGATGACCATCGCTAAGCATCCTGTACGCCGTATTATGGTTGATAGTGGGAGTTCCACGGACATGCTTTTTTATGGTGCTTTCTCTCGGATGAACTTGTCTCATGATCGGCTAAGGCCAGTGCACACCCCTCTCGTAGGTTTCACCAGAAATTCTATGGGAGTCGAGGGAGAGATCACCCTCCTTATCACCACCAGGACTCCACCCCGGCAAAGCACGATCATGATGACTTTCACTGTCATCAGACTCCTGTTGCCATACAATGCAATCTTGGGCCGCCCTGGGCTCAACCAGCTCGACGATGTCATTTTCACCAAAAGATTGTTGGTGCAGTTCCCTACCCCTTACGGGGTGGGAGAGATGAGGGGGGCGGCTCAGCTCATCCCGCATTACTTGCAGGCTATCCCAGGAGCCCGAAGTGCCAAGCTCGACTCAGATGTCGATGACCTCGACCAAAGGGGGCAAGACCCTAGGGGTGGCCCCGTCGAGCGCCTATTGACCTACCCTCTTAGCTCGGACCCATTGAAGATAGTGCAGAGAGGAGCCTAACTGTTGGAAGATGAGCGAACCCGCCTGCTGAGTTTTCTTTGAGCGAATGCAGATGTGTTCACCTGGTCTGCGGCGGATATACCATGTATCCCCCCAGATATCATCATCCATCAGTTGAAGATTGATCCGAAGTGCCGTCAGTCCAGCAAAAGAAGAGGAGCTTTATCGTAGAGAGGCAGAAGGCGATCAACGACAAGATGGAGAAGCTCCTCATTGCCGGCTTCATCCGCGAAGTGCAGTACCCCAACTGGCTGGCGAACGTGGTCATGGTCAAGAAAAACAACGAAAAGTGGAGGATCTGTGTGGACTACACCGACCTCAACCGTGCTTGCCCAAGAGATAGCTTCCCCCTTCCGAAGATCGACCAGCTCGTGATGCCACTTCGGGGCACCGCCTCCTCTCCTTCATGGATGCATTCTCCGGGTACAATTAGATCCGGATGCATCCAAAGGACGAGGAGCATACCACCTTCATCACAGACCATGGGATATACTGCTATAGGATGATGCCCTTCGTCCTGAAGAATGCTGGCGCCACGTACCAGCGATTGGTCAACAAGGTCTTCAAGTCCAAATTGGCCACAACATGCATGTGTACGTGGATGACATACTCGTGATGAGCAAGCTGACCTTGGACCACGTCGACAACCTGATGGAGACCTTCCGTAACCTTCACCTCCATCAAATGAAGTTGAATCCGACAAAGTGCACCTTCGGTGTAGCAGTAGGAAAGTTTCTTGGCTTCATGGTCACCCAGAGGGGGATTGAAGCCGACCCAGAGAAGGTCCGAGCGATCCTTGACATGAAGCAGCCCACCTCCAAGAAGCAAGTCCAGCGACTCATCGACCGGATAGCAGCCCTGTGCCGGTTCATCTCATGATCTATCAAACGTTGCCAGCCCTTCCTCAAGGCACTGAGGAAGATGCACGACTTCGCTTGGATGAAGGAGTGCCAGGAGGCATTCGAGGAGCTAAAGAAGACCTTGACATCACCACCGCTGCTCTCTCGACCAGAGGAGGAAGAAGAGCTCCTCCTGTATATGGCGGTCACTCCGAAGGCCGCCAGCTCAATCTTGGTCCGAATGGATGTCGAGGGGTCCAAAGACCTATGTAATATACAAGCAAGCTTCTTCGCGATGCCGAGCTTAGGTATTATCGTTCCGAAAAGTTAATCTTTGCCTCATTGTGTCAGCCCAGTGCCTCAGGCCTTATTTCCAAGCACACCCGATCGCGGTCCTGATGGATCAGCCACTGAAGGCCGTACTCAGCCAACCCGACATGTTCGAATGACTGACGAAGTGGGTGATGAAGCTCAGCGAGTTCGACATTACCTACCGGCCAAGGTCATCGATGAAGGTGCAGGTATTGGCTGATTTTTTAGTTGAGTGTGCAGGCCTAGGCGAGGGGCCAAAAAAGAGCCCCCGAAGTCAACAACCAGGACCTGAACTGGAGGAGGACATCTGGGTCCTACATGTGGACGAAGCATCCAACTCCGATGGAAGTGGAGCCGGGCCCATCCTTGCTAATAGCGAGGGAGTCGTCGCCGAGTGCACGCTCCGCCTCCTGTTTGCCGCCACTAATAACCAGATGGAGTATGAAGCACTCCTCGTGGGATTGAGAGTCTCCCGCAAACTGGGTGTGACCATCTTGAGGGTCTTCACCAACTCACAATTGATGGCCGGGCATGTCTCAGGTGAGTTCGAGGACCGAGACCGTCAAATGTCAAAGTACCTAGAGTTGGTACGTGCAAGTGTGGCAGGTTTCAAGTGCTTCAGCATCTCCCACATTCCATACGGAGAGAATGCTCGTGCTGACGCCCTCTCCCAGTTGGCAACCCTCCTGGACTTATCACTGGGCTGTGCCTACATCGAACATCTCCAGGTCCCGAGCTATGAAGCCCCCAAAAAAATCCAACAGGTCACCCGGAGCCCAGCTAGATGGACAAATATGTTAAATACATCACCGACAGTACTTTGCCCGGAGATCGAATAGAAGCTGACCTCATCAAAAGGAAGGTCGCGCGCTTTGTGCTGATGGATGGGGTGCTCTACCAGAGGTCCTATTCCTACCCGCTCCTCAAATGTTTGAGACCCACAGAGGTAGTAGTTGTGATCTAGGAGATACACGAGGGCCTCTGCGAAAATCATGTGGGGCGCAAAACTCTGGCATACAAGGCCCTCCGCCAAGGATATTACTAGGAAACGATGAGGGAAGACATAGCCAACTTTGTCAAGAGGTGCAACCGCTGTCAGCGTCATGCCATTGTGCAACACCAGCCGGCTGCACCGCTCTCCCAACTCTCCACCCCTGGTCATTTGCCCAGTGGGGCATGGACATCCTCAGTCCCTTTCCTCCTGTGTCCGGGCAGCGTAAGTTCTTAATAGTCACCATCGACTACTTCATGAAGTGGGTCGAGGCTGAGCCGTTAGCATGGATCATGGAAGCAAATGTTAGCAGATTCTTATGAAAATCAATCATATGCTGCTTCAGACTCCCTCACACCATCATCACCGACAACGGATGACAGTTTGACAGTCGAGAGTTCGAGGAGTTCTACAACGACCTCAGCATTCGTCATCGCTTCACCTCGGTAGCACACCCCCAGACCAATGGGGAGGCCGAGGTGACTAACCGGACCATCCTTCAAGGGCTCCAGACTAGATTGGATCAAGCCAAGGATAGATGAGCCGAAGAACTTCCCAGCATCCTGTGGACGTACCACACAATGCCAAGGACGGCCACGGATGAAAATCCATTCAACCTTGTCTTCGATGTAGAAGCGGTGATTCCGGTGGAACTCGGTTTGCCAACATTGCAAGTAGAGCAATACAACGAAGTCGAGAACCCAGCACGGCTCCTACTCCATCTAGATCTGCTTGAAGAGACGAGGGACAAGGCTTGGATCCGTATGGTGGCCTATCGGCAATGGGTGGCCAGATACTATAACTCTAGGATGAGACCGAAGTCCTTCCGCTTGGGAGACCTGGTGTTGCGACAGGCGAAAGCCTCCCAACCTCGAGAGTGTGGTAAGCTCTCTCCAAATTGGGAAGGCCCTTACAGGATGGTCGAAGCCCTCCCTCACGGCACCTACTATCTTGCCGAGCTCAATGGAGCATGATTTCCACGAACATGGAACGTCGCAAACTTGAGGATGTATTACCAATGATGTAAGATTTCCTAAACATTAATAATGAAATTCTCTTTAGTGCAATGCTTGTCTTTGTCTCGTAGGACTATCATCGCCCGGCCTTAGATCCGGCGACCGAAGGCGAGGCAAAAGTCCCTCAAGCAATTCATGGGAAACACAAAGCCCAGAGTTCAATCTAGAAGATGGCACGGAACCCAGTTTCGGCATGCAAGTCTGGAGTTCAGTCTGGATGACTGCACGGAACCTATTTCCAGCATGAAAGCCCAGAGTTCAGTCTGGATGACCGCACGGAATCCAATTCTAGCATGAAAGCCCGGAGTTTAGTCCGGATGATCGCGCGAAATCTAGTTCTAGCATGGAAGCCCGGAGTTCAATCTAGAACATGAAAGCCCGGAGTTCAGTCCGAATGACCGCACGGAACCCAGTTCCGGCATGAAAGCCCGAAGTTCAGTCAAATGACTGCACGAAATCCAGTTCTGGCATGGAAGCCCGGAGTTCAATCTAGAAGATTGCACGGAACCCAGTTCTAGAATGAAAGCCCGGAGTTCAGTCTGGATGACCGCACGGAACCCAGTTCCGGCATGAAAGCCTAGAGTTCAGTCTGGATGACCGCACGGAACCCAGTTCCGGCATGAAAGCCTAGAGTTCAGTCTGGATGACCGCACGGAACCCAGTTCCAGCATGAAAGCCCGGAGTTCAGTCCGGATGACCGCACGGAACACAGTTCCGGCATGAAAGCCCGGAGTTCAGTCCGGATGATTGCACGAAACCCAGTTCTGGCATGAAAGCCTGGAGTTCAGTCCAGATGATTGCACGGAACCCAGTTCTGACATGAAAGCCTGGAGTTCAATCCGGATGATCACACGAAACCTAGTTCTGGCATGAAAGCCCGGAGTTCAATCCAGAAGATGACACAGAACCCAATCCCGGCATCAAAGACCTATGAAGTACAAGCCAGAAGCTTCAGGAATCCCCCCGATTTCTGGCCAAAAGGCAGAGTCGAGTTTCAAATCAAAGTCGTAGGCTTGGCTCCGACAAAAAAAAAAAAAGGGATTCAGACCCGCCATCAACAAAGGAGCAAAGCAAAGGGCCAAGACAAGAACACTAAGGTGTGAAAAGGAAAAAGGGAATTTAAATTCCAAGCATAAGGGTTTCTTACAAAATAAAGGGACCCGACAGATCGAGCACCCCCAAAGGAACAAAATGAAAACCCTATGCTAGAATGCAAGATGAAGAACCCAAGGTTACTTCATCATCAGCTCTGTCCCTGGTTGGGAAGCCTCATCATCGCCGGTTGCCCGCTCAGCTGGTTGCCCGGTGGTCCCCTCATCGACTGCTCTTGGTGCTGCTGACTCCTCAGGCTGCTCCCTGGGGTCGCCAAGGACGGCGCCGGCCAGATCAAGCTCCGGGAAGAAGAAGAGGCCACCTTCTCCTGGCAGACCTCAAAGCCTTTCAAGAATGAGTCCACGACAGCCTCCTGGACCTCATTCTTGAACTCCTCGGAAGCTCGGAACTTAGGCACGGCCTCTTGGGCATCCCTCTACGAGGCCTCCAACAGCCCCGAGACGTAAGAAGTCTTCTCGTTTGCACCGCCAGCTCTGCCAGGACATCCTCAACCCGGTTCTCCAGCGACCGGGATCATCCCTCCAAACGAGAGATCTTCACCGCGTCCTCATTAGCACGGCACTGAGTTGAGATCCTCTCCTTAGACCGGGGAGCCTTAAGGTCCCTGATGCACCCGTCAGCACGGGCTAGGTCTCCTCGAAAAGCCCTGTTGCTCTCCCTCAGCTCGTGATCCTTCTCTATTAGGTTCTTCACATCGACTGCGAGCTTACCCAGCTTCCTCTCCTTTTCGGCCTCCTTCTTCGCCGCAGTAGTGAGGAAGTCCCGAAGTAGAAGCACGTCAGTCCCGATCTGCGCCAAAGATAAAGTCAAATTCTCTAAAGACCAACTAGAACATTCAAGGAGGTACTAGATACTCACCGAGAAGAGCTGGGGAAGGATCTCGAGCAGTGCAGCTGAGTAGTCCCGACCACCCCTTAGGCTGCGGTCCCGAGGTTGGGCCGTATACTTCATCATCCTTTTGCCAAGCCCTGATCCCGGATGACAGAGGCATTGCCAGGAATCTCTGCCAGTGCAAGGCGGGGCTTGGAGGAAGGCTGCGCGGGGGTCCCTTCGGTGCACGAAGGCATGGTCTATGAGGTCGCCGCCACCGTCATGGCTACCGTCGGAGCACTGGTCACCGCGACCATCGGAGGAGGCACCGGTCGCTTCTCCTCCCTGCCCCCGTCGATGTCAACAATCTCTAGGGCAGGAGTTCGCTGCTGAGGTGGCCGAGGAGTCACATCCACCACCCTTTGCTTTGAGGTCGGAGTGGGCCTGGGCCCCTAATTCGTCTCCACATGGGCCCTCTTCGGTGTAGTGTCTTGGGCCCGGCTGAAGTGCTTCTCTTCTGACCTGACTTCATCAGGCTATCCACGGAGAACTTCATCCCTGGGAAAAAGAAAAGGTCAAGGGAGATCAAAAAAAAAAAGAAGAGAAGAAATAAAAGAAAAGAAGAAGGCTTAGAGCCTCACCAAACGCCCGGATCGAGCTAACCCCTGCCTCGAACAAATTCTGCTCCGAGAGCAGAACCTCGAGGGAGGGAACCACATCACCTAACAGTTGGGAGTAGACCTCTCGGTCAGCCTGCTTAACCTAGGAGTTCCGGTTTGGAGACCGGTCTGGCTCACTCCAGACTCCATCAACGTCCTCGACCGAGGCAAAGAAGAATCGATTCTTTCACCCCTTGATAGATATGGGGAGGTCAAACTGGAGGCACTTAGGCCGGGGGGAGAGGTAACACCAACCATCGTCGGTGGAGTAGCACTTCAGGATAAACAGAGCCCTGACAACGAAAAATGGGCCACAAACCTGTGAAAGTGATAAAAGACGATGAAGGCAAAGATAACCCTGATGGCATTAGGAGCCAACTGGGCGGAACAAGACGGTAATTGCTGAGAAAGGAAAGGAAGAATGGATGGAGTGGGAAGCGAAGACCTCCGATGAGGAAGTCTTCGTAGAAAGCAACCCGGCCAGGGCTGCTCGAGGTAACTCGCTCCCTCGGGCTCGGGAGCGAGAGCTTGATGGAATCCGGAACCTCAACATGTCCCGAATCCAAGAAAGATCCTCTCCGGTCATCGTCGAAGCAAAACTGGAGGGACCGGAAGAAGCCTCTGCCATCGAAGGGGCAACGACAGAGATAGGAGGAACAAGGACAGCAGAGGGAACCCTAGGGGCTCTAGGGCTTCCGATGGTTATTTCGCCCGGAGTCAATTACCTCCGGACATCGAGGGGAATGTCGTCCTCCGACGAGGAGGACGATAGAGTCCTTAGCCGGGAGGGACCGGCCTCGTCCAGGTTAGAAGAGAAGCGAGGGCGATGACCCGAAGGAGCCATCAAGAAGGAGGAAGTTTGAGAGGAGGACGATAACCTAGAGAAAGGTCTGGTTCACCTAAGATGGAAGAGAGGACTGGGGTTTGAGAAGAAATAGGAGAGAAAATAGAGATGGCCGGGCACTCACCAGATTGTTTTAGCTTAAAAAGGCGACCCGAGGGATGAAGAAGGACCGCTGCAACCTCCGACGAGGTGTGAGAAAGTCAAGAGACCTTATTTCCGGAAGTCCCCTCCATTTTCAAAGCCAATTGACAGCAGTCGTACAACCACTTTTCGCCCGCACCATCGGATGAGCGCCACGTGTGAAGACGCCCGACGACAATGCTTCGGTTTGCTACGAATCATCTCGAGTCTGGCACGACACACTTATGGACTGTCAAACTCGTAGACGTGGTGCCTGCACATTGGGCCTCGAGCACGATAAGCGAAGCAGCGATAATCGTGGCAATTATTGCACAAGATTTTTGTCCTCCCATGTCATCTCTGCATTAACTCCCCACATCCCAGCCGCGATGCTTCGATGGGACTTTGGAGTGGGGGGCAAATGATATGACAAGATCGCTGATGTGGAGTGACGTGGAGTACACCTCGGACCCAGCTGGCAGCCGACAGGCGCTCCGCGCCAAATCCCCTTCCGAGCTCCCCTGCTAGGTGGCCTGATCAACGATTGCGCCCACCTCGAGTCGAGCTCGGCACCTCTGCTCCTTCGCCAGGTGGCACCCCCAGGAGGGATTCACCTTGGCCGAAGTTGAGCTCGCCTTTGCTCATTCGCTAGGTGGCTCCCCCAAACGGATCCACCTTGGCCAAGGTCGAGCTCGGCAATCCTGCTCCCTGGCTAGGTGGCGTGCCCAGGTAGGGTCCACCTCGATCGAGGTCGAGCTTGCTCCTACTCTTTGGCCAAGTGGCGCCCCCATGTGGGGTCCACCTCGGTTGAAGACAAGCCTACCTCTGCTACTTCGCCAGGTGGCACCCCCAAATGGGTCCACCTCGGTCGAAGTCGAGCCCGCCTCTGCTACTTCGCCAGGTGGCTCCCCAAAGGTCGAGCCCATCTCGGCCGAAGTTGAGTGCTGTCCTGCTCCTTTACCAGGTGGCACCCCAGATGGGTCCACCTCGGTCGAAGTCAAGCCTGCCTCTGCTCCTTCGCTAGGTGGCACTCCCAGATGGGTCCACCTCGATCGAAGTCGAGCCTGCCTCTACTCCTTTGCCAAGTGGCACCCCAAGGGTTGAACCCACCTTGGTCGAAGTCGAGCCTGCTCTGCTCCTTTGCCAGGTGGCACCCCCAGATGGGTCCACCTCGGTTGAAGCCAAGCCTGCCTCTGCTCCTTCACTAGGTGGCACCCTTGATGGGCTGGTGCAGGGTGGTTGTCAAACGCCTGCAGCGACCAAAACCCCGATTCAGGGAGAACGGGTTTTGGAAATTTTTTTGATGCTAGGATTGAGCAAGATGGGGAAGATCCTTTGAAACCTGCAACGATCAAGCGCTGGAAGGGCCGCGTGATTCCTCACGTTGTCAGCCCTCTACCGGATTTCAATCCGGGTCTTCAAGATTGGAAGGGACGAACGATGGGTTTCTCACCGTGAGTCCCTGTTTCTTCTTCTTCTTCTTCTTCTTTTATTATCAGGAACTTGGAACAGAAGGAAGAGATTCCTCACGGAATCATCTTCTTCCAACCAGGCTTTCGGCCTGGTGTGCGCAAGGGGGAAAACAAGGTGGCCGGCGGCCTTCCACGGTTTCACCAAAAGGAAAACACCCGTCCAATTGTATTCCCAAAAAAAATCACCGTGCAATGGAGTTTTTCCAAAACAAAGAAAGGCTCCAAAACAAAACCGTGCAATGTCCAATGAACAAAAAAACACTCTCCAATATTATTCCCAAACAAAGAAAACACTCTCTGCTATTTCCTTGGGTTCGGGTTTTAAGAAAACAAAGCCATACAAGAAAAATTGTCCTCCACGTGACTAATAGGGAGGAAAAAAAACAAAACAACTAATGTAAACAATCTAACACGTTGACTCTTACGTGAAACTCTTCAAACGGATTTTTTTTTAAAAAAAAAAAAATCAAGAGATCACGCCACTAATAAAATTATAATAATAATAATAAGACTAAAGACTCCGGTATTTTCCCGGATCCGAAACTTCACGGATGCAATTAGCATATTGGGCCTTCGGCCCAATTCCCAATTAATTGTTTTCATCCCAAAAACGGGTCAGATTTGAAACTTGCTTCCCTTGAAGGCATCTGGACCTGCGCACATTTCCTGCTGGCGAGGCTGGCGGCCCCAAATCGTCATGGGCCGGAAGCTGAACCGAAACGTCTGGGTTAGGCTTCGCCGAACTATCACCAGGCTGTCCTGATATATGAGTCAGCTGATCAGGTTCAATATTCATCTCGATGTCCGCATCATGGGCCCACCTCGATCGAAGTCAAGCATGCCTCTACTCCTTCGCCAGGTGGCATTCCCAGATGGGTCCACCTCGGTCGAAGTCGAGCCCGCCTCTGCTCCTTCGCCAGGTGGCTCCCCAAGGGTCGAGCCCACCTTGATCGAGTCGAGCGCTATCCTACTCCTTTGCTAGGTGGCACCCCCAGATGGTCTACCTCGGTCAAAGTCGCGCCTTCTCCGTGGAAGCATCGGGAGGATCGAAGGCGCTGGCCCCAAGGATGCTGTAGAGGCCAACGCACGCGGTGCGGCACCCCTAGATCTGTAACGGTGCACGTAACCTCGTTTGCACCAGTTTAGGAGGGGCACCCTGATCGAGGTATCAGATCCTGCAACCGATCACCTGGGACCCCCCGAAGGGGAAAGCCGCATTCAATGTCTTAAACCCAAGGGTGGCTGTGCCTGGATTGAGGTCCCGCTTGATTTCCTCCTTTATGACAACACGGCGGATGAGACAAGCTCATGACTTAACTCTCAACTGTGGGAGGAAGTGACCTCGGAAGGATGGCCAACGGACACCGTTGATCTCTAAGCCCCCCCCAGAGGGGGAGAATCGAGGCACCGAAGTAACCAACGATCTAAAAGGCACCAACAGGCAAGGAATGAGGTAAGTGATCAAGAGGGCAAACGCACGAAGCAAGGAGACAGGCGACTCAGAGGCGAAGGCTTCCAAAGGACTCCCAGGAACGAGTCCTGCGAGCACAATCATAGTAACCTGAGCACTGACCCTCTCTGATTCTCTCTCACTCATCCCTTCATCCCTTCATCAGAAGTCCCTCTAAGCACGGAGACTCAACTGGGATCCATCTTAGTGGATCTATTCCACTTTGCCGCTAGCTAACTTGATCATCGAAGTGCCCCCGCCGGGATCCCCGGCCCGAGTCTCTAACCTTATTTTGTAGGTCCGGGAGAGCTAGGATTTCTGAGTCAGGGGGCAGATGTCTGGTACCAACCCGCAGCTACAGGCCACAGTGGTAAGGTCGGCAACACTTTGTTCTTTGTATTTTGTAATATATAATATTTTTGATGGTAGATGGATCTTAAAAAATTTAAATAGCTATTTTGAAATTTAAATGGAGAGAACTTAGATGGAAAGAAATTTATAGAAGGGTGGTTGCTCAACTAATATGCTTGGTTACTCAATAGTTCAATCTCAAAATGTAGTTGCATGACAAATATATTAGTAGTGATTTCAACTATGAAAGAAAAAAGGTACGTGAAGAAATATTGAGTAAAATTATTGAAAGTGGTCAAGGTCATAAAATAATATGAATAGAGCTTAAAGCATTTTTAGTCTTGTATAATTTGCTATAAAATAATGGTGGCCTAAAACCAATGAGAAAAGTAATGATAGAATAACAAGTTGTGAAAATACTTTATATATCTAACACATAATACCAAAAATTCATCATTTTTATAATGTGTTGAAATCTATAATTGAATTAAAAAAAACTTCTTGAACAACCAAATGGCTCATAAGTTTTGCCACGCGTTTTCAACACCAATTAGTTCTACCCATATTTTAAGATAAAATTATCATCCTGTATTATAAATATCAAATAATTTTATATTATATTATTGTTAACATAGACGTATAATTTCAGGATTGTGTAGAAGCAATTGATGGAATGCATGTTTGTGTTAACGTGTTTATTACGGAGGCTCCTAAATATCATATTATAAAAGATTATCCCACCTAAAATATGAGCAATACATGATTTTGATCTTAAATTATATATGTTTTACCAAGTTGGGAAGGAATAATAGCTGACTCAAGAATCTTAAAAAATACATTATCAAGAGAAGATAATCTTAAAATTCCTAAAGATAATTAAAACAATTCCATAATTTTTTTTAATCTTATACTCGTTAATTAACAACCATATGTGATGGTTATAAATTTGAATAGATAAATTTATTTTATTGATTCTGGGTACCAGCTAACGAGTGGGCTTATAGTACTTTATAGAGGAGTGCATTATCACTTAAAAGAATATTCAATGAATCCACCACAAACTGTCTGAAAGTTATTCAATCTTTACCATGCATCCTTGCATAATGCTATTGAACGAGCATTTAGTATATTAAAGAAATAATTTTATATTATTGCAAGTACAACAAAACCTACATATATAGTTAAAACTCAAAAATATATAGTATTATCTTTTTCTTTTGCATAATTATCTAATAGATGTGGATCCAGATGAAGAGTTTATTGCTGAAGTAGATGCTGAACTTGCAAATCAAAATTAAGCAGAGAATAAAAGGTGTGCTCGAGAAAATAATGATGATGATGCTATTCAATAAGAGATTATAAGAGACCATATAGCTACAATTATATGAAATAATTATATTTTGTAATATTACTAGTTTACTATCATATCAAAATTTGTATATTGTATTCATTTTTTTATTTATTAGATAAATCTATTTGATTATTCATACTTGTAATGACAACATTAAACCATTTGATATAGTTTTTATTTTAATATTTTTGTATATACTATATATTTATGTTATGTTATATATTTTTGTGTATTTACTTTGTAAATGTGTGTAAATCAATCATGCTAAAAAGGAAAAAAGATACAAATGATAACTCAAAGAAGGAAAAACTTGTGTTTTAGAACTTTACTATGAATGATGCACCCATCGAGGCATTTATGCATCAATATAATATAAAAAGTAAAATGAATAGAATATTCACAACAGCAGTATACCAAAATTTAGTGGTTGAGGTGAATGATAAATTGAACAAGAATCTGGATAAAGAGAAGATAAAAAATCATTGAAAAATTCTAAAAGGTAACTTTTTAAAATATTTTGATTTTTTAAGAAAAATTTCAGTAACCAGATTAGCTTAGGATCCAACTAGTAAGATATAGACTACTAAGTCTAAAATATGAGAAAAATTAATTAAGATTTGTCTAGATCATTTGTGTTTGTTTGTTATTATGTCAATATTTAATCTTAATAGTATGTTTATTTATCTTTTGATAGGCTCATCCTGAAGCTAAAGAGTAGAGAAACAAATTCATTCCATATTACAACAACATGATGATTCTTTATGAAAATGATAGAGTAATGAGAGATCATGTAAGATTGCAAAATAGTTGAAATGTCGACAACTCTCTGACTGAGGATGATTTCATCGATATCATTGATGGTATTATTTATTTGATTTCTCAGAATGAGGTGATCATTAAAAATATAAGTAATAATATAAAATTTGATAAACAACAAGAAATATATTCTCATACTTCATAAGGTACAACAACTTCAAAAATAAAGAAAAGTAAGGTGTCGAAGGAAGAGAAGGAGCTGGAGGCATTAGAGAGACGATTGATAATGTGGCTAGGGCTATCAAAAAAAAAATAATGCAATTTATGAAAGAAATGAGATTTGTAAAATACCTTCCAGCAATTTTTAATTCAAGAGGATGAAATTTATAAACTTCTTGTCGACTTGACCATTGCACCTAAATATTTGATAGATATTTATTTTTTTTATCGAGCATCCTGATAAGTTGAGAGAAATTTTGGATTTTTCAATAGAGAAGAGGAAAGATATGTTGATACGAATAATTTTTGGTTGATGCAAAAAGAAGTATTTTCAGTAAATGATTTTTGATTGATGAGAAAAAAGTGTTGATGCAAAGTATCGGTATATTTTTTTTGTTGGTTATTTAGCTAATTTAGTATTTTGGAATCTCTATTGTTGAATATTTCTTCATTAATTGGCTAAATTATGTGGAGGTTACTTTTGACTTTATAACTTTGCTTTATTATGAGAATAGCGTTCTGCTGATTTATATATTGCTTATTAATAGAACAATATATATTTTTGCATTAGACATTCTATTGATTTATTTATAGATTGTTAATAATATTTTGTTTTATCATAAATTGTGCATTAGTTTTGGATAATTATTTCTATAATCTTGAAACATGTAAAAATGGTATAATGATCTTTTTGATTTAAAATATCTATCATCTTTCTCCTTTTCCTTCCTTTACGAGGGCTATCCAAACAAGGGTGATGTTTCCCCTTCTTTTCTCTCTCTTTTTTTCATTCATTTTATTTACTTTTCCTTCTCTTATAAGGGCTATCCAAACAAAGCCTAATTGTAAGATCTAACCACCTATCCCTCCATAGTACAAACAAAATTAGGTTCGGCATTTATTTGGCTTGTGCAAAGCAATAGTCTTCTTATCAAAACTAGAAATATAATTTTAAGATCTAACCATCTCCTAGTGGATACATTTAAGAAAAAAGTTGATTAGACAAAATTTATCAAGCTATGCCAAATTTTGGCTTCTCATTTGCCAAATTTCTTATTGAGGTGTACATGCTTTATCTTATAGTGGTGCAATCCAAGTTCACATAAAATAACTTATTTTGTTGTTGGTAAGTATTGGAAACAAATTAAGCCAAACTTTTTAGCCTGATTGTTTGTGAAAAGTTGAGGAAAAACATTATAATCTTATAGCACTTTGAGTATTAGTAGAAAACTTTATGCACACATGATTGTTTCAATTGTTGATATATTCTTCCTACAAATAAATTGCAGCATGGATTGCATTTTTATATTTGCTTTAAAAGGAAAGACTTCTTATTTTTAGAACTAAAGCCATGCTCTCCAAATTTATGTGTAAATAATGGACTTGTATGGTTAGCTGTCTTTGAAATTGTTTAATTAGTACCATGAAATGAACTATAATACCAAGATCCAAGACTTTTTTTTTTTATGGGGCACCAATTTAACATTGCTCTATTCCTTGACACGGTGCTTGATTAATAATGCAGCTTTAGATATGTGATATTCTATTATTCTATTGTATAGCTTAATTTCTGTTATAATCGAGTGCTTGCTTGAATTGTTTTACTCTTTGCTAGTTGTCACTAAGGCAAGAATGTAAGAATTTGATACTGATTGGCATTAACCCTTAACTCTCGAGGATAAAATGGAAAAGGATAAAAGGGAGGGAATAGCCCTTCTTGATAAAAGAGGGGAAAAAATATCATTATGCTAAAGCTACAATGGTATAACCTTTTTTAAAGCTTTAACAAGGGTTTATTTTTCTCGTATACCCCCTTCTCCTAAAAAAGGGGAAAAAAAAAAGAAGAAAGACCACCATATCTCTTCTCTTCTCTTGATTATTAAATGGATAGAAGAGAGTAGCGACAGAGCTAAAAAATTAAGTTATGGGAGGCCAAAATAAAATATATAGAATATAAATTATTCAAGTATTATTTAATTTTAAATTCTCAATTTAAAATTTTTTGCTGGATGTTGATACCTTTTATGGTCGATCGATGCGACGATGTTCAATGATGATGGAGGGCTAGTAGGAGCTGGCTTTTGATGATTGTTGGATTTCTTGTAAGTTGATTACATTATGCATGGCATGGAGGAGGGGTGAGTTAGGATATTTTATTTATCTTATTAAAAAAATAAAACACAATGAAGGATATTTGTAATGGTGTTCTATGGGAGTTGTTCTCCTCGACCAAGATCATGGTTTTTATTAATATTGTGTACCTCCTGTTATGATGTATAATGTATTTTGAACCTAAATCTTCACTGATACAAGGAGAACTTTTGAAGTATCAACCATTCTTAAACAAATATAACCTTGCTATTTTCTCGAGAAGATGGGCATGACCTTCCATGCTTCCATGTAGCTTCTCTACCGAGAGAGAGAGAGAAAACTCTACATTTCTAAATTTTTTTAGAAAAATCTTAGGAATGTCAAATAAAACTAGCACCATACCTCATGAAATTCAAATCAATTGGGCTCTTCTCTTATAATTCTATCATGCAAAGAATATATATTTCTAAAAATTCTAATGAAATAAAAAATTTCTAATTTATCTTTTCTGGTTAGAAGTTTCACTTGTCCAAAACTCTTTTTGTCTAGAAGAAAGCTTATATAATTAAAAAGATTCATTGGTTAAAAATATAAATTAATATTGATTATTCTTAAATTAAAAATTATTTTTTATATAAAAAAATTTTGTTTTTAAATGTACATCACATATGTGCAAAAAACTAGAATGACAGAAAATAAATAAGGTTAGCAATTAAGGGTTTTAAGTAATGATATATCGATTAATTTAGTGGATGACCTGAAATAATGAAATTTGGAAAGATTCAATAATTTTTTCAAAAAAATATTTTTGGATTGAGATATTTAGATCAAAAGAAACAAATCAAATAATTAGCGGTATATTCAGTTGGGAGAGTCAGAGTTGGGACTTATAATTCTTAATTTAGCAATTTGATTAGAAGAATACTATTTGCATTTCAATTATTTTAAAAAAAATTAAATTTCAATCCTTACTGTTTATTTTAATAATTTTATTTTTTTTTTCAAATTTTAATCCCAATGATGCATTAGAGCGTATGGCCTTTCCGATTTTATATTAATCCAATTTGATCCTGATTCCAAGGCAAATGTGCTCCATGCTCACTTTGGAAATAGGGCTGAAAATGAGTCGGTCCAAAAATTCATTGTTTGGAGTTGGACCGGGCCAGCTCAATAAATTTCGGACCGACCTGAAATTGATTTAGGTTGCGGACGAAATTTTAAGCATATTGTATTAATCTTAGGGCTGTAAAATAGAGTCAATTTAATTTTTCGGTCAAAGAAATATCGAGATTTGGTCTAAAAATTTTTAAAATATAGTATTTGGACCGATCGAATGAACTTTGGACCGGCCCATTTCCATCCATCGGTTCTTATTGGCCGACAGAAAAAGTCTTTTTGCATCGCACACGATGCAGAAAATCCAGCGTGGCCTACACTACGCTTTTTTATTGGTCCAAATGTACCCACTGTAGCATAATGGGATGGGAGCTGAGCGTGACTAGCATTAATTATTATTCAGCTTTTATTTGAAATTTTCATTCAGACCAAAATACCCTTCCCTCCAGTCCTTTTCTGCAAGGATGTCGTAGATTTTGAACTAGGGTATCATAGCTTTTGAACTAGGATGTTGTAATACTGTTTCAGGATTTAATTATATTTTTCTGCATGGGTGTCGTAGGTTTTGATCTAGGATATCGTAGCTTTTGAACTAGGGTGTCGTAATACTGTTTCAGGATTTAATTTATATTTTTTTGCAGGGGTGTCGTAGATTTTGAACTAAGGTGTCGTAGCTTTTGAACTATGGTGTCGTAATACTGTTTCAGATTTTAATTTATATTTTCCGCAGGGATGTCATAAGTTTTGAAATAGGGTGTCGTAGTTTTTGAATTAGGATGTCGTAATACTGTTTCAGATTTTAATTTATATTTTTCGCAGGGATGTCGTAGGTTTTGAACTAGGGTGTCTATCTTTTGAACTAGGATGTCATAAAATTGTTTATGATTTGAATTTATATTTTTCTTCAGGGATGTCGTAAGTTTTGAACTAGGATGTCGTAATACTGTTTTTGGTTATTTTTGAACCAGGATGTCGTAGGTTTTGAATTACGATGTTGTAAGTTTTGAACTAGAATATCGTAATACCGTTTCAAATCATTTTTTGAATATGCCGTAGTTTTTAAACTAAGATGTCGTAGGTTTTGAACTAGATATCGTAATACTGTTTCATATTTTTGAACTAGAGTATCGTAGATTTTGAATTGAGATATTCTAATTTTTGAATTAGAATAATATTTTGATATAAACAAAAATTTTAATTAATACTAATTATTTTAGCTTTTATCCTATTATACTATAATAAATATTTTTGTATCGTGCGATACAAGTGATGCTCTGAATTTGCAGCGCACAAAGAATTGCTCTAGTTTGATGCAGCTCATCCTTTCTTCGGAAGAGCCCACCAAGTCCATGTTACGCGGGACCACGGTGGGAAGTCAGCGTGGAAGTTCGAAATCTCGGCTGTTATATTACCAGTTCTCGATTAACTCGGTTCCTTTCGAGATGCGACTTCCTCTCGCTTTCCGACTTCTTCTTTCGACCCAGTTGCCGTTCCAATCCCAAATTCTCCCTTGCCCTCGATCCAAATTCGAATCCATCGGTCCTTCCTCTCCCCCCTCAATTCTGCTCGTCACGAAGGAGGTACAGGAAGAGGAGGGAGAGGAAGAGGAAAGGGGCGAAGATCACAAGAAGATTTTGGGATCGTTGCGTTTCGTATCGAGAGGGAGGAGCGGAGATGAGGAGGTACCGGAATGGTGAGATTTGGAACTCCGAGAGCCAGACGCCAGCGGCCGACAACGGTAACGCTGGCGTCATCCTTGGGGTCGACGGCGGTACCACATCCACCGTCTGCGTCTGCCTGCCGGCGGTAATGCCCTCCGCTGGGCCCTTCCCCGAGCGCCTCCCCATCCTCTCTCGCGCCATGCCGGTTGTTCCAACCACAACTCCGTTGGAGGTATCTTGATGCCTTGTATCTGTTTCCGTTTTGTGTTTGTTATGTTGATCTTTAACCACACGGGCGCATAGAAAGACGCCTACTTTGGGTCCTGGGAAGCCTATTTCCATACAGGTATTCGTCTTTTAATGTGTTTTCGTATAGGTTAGGTCAATTTACAATCTATAATTGTGCTTTGCTGTTGAATTTTTGTACATATGTTTATATTTTTCCTGAAGTTGGTCAATTCTCCCCATATTTTTGGGTTTTTTTAATCAGATTTCTTCTTTTCTTGGAAATATCATGTTTAGCATGCTGGTTTGTCCTTCTGTTTGGGGTAGCTCTCTCTCCATATTGTTACATTGCATGATTATTGTTATTTATGGAGCTAAATGGGAGGTATTGTGATCCAGTTACTTGTTTCTTTCTTGCTCATGCTTCATTTGGAATGCCTTTTTCACTTTTTGACTAGAGCTTGCTTTACGTGAATTTCTTTGTTCTATAAAGGGATGAGGGTTTAGAAATCCATAAAAATACGAACGATTGATTATTAAACCTCAGGCTTAAATAAGATCAGTGATGGCTACGAGAACACTAGCAACCATTAGTGGCTTGAAGGTGGAGTTCCGTAGGTTAGGTGAATTTTGGCATGTGGCAAAGAAGAGTAATCAATTATTTAGTTCAATAGGGCGTGTATAAGGCATTGTGTAGTAAGACATGAAGATCTGGAGGAGCTAGATCTCAGGATGATGAACATTATCCAAATGCATATAGCTCATGAGGTGTTGTCCAATATCATGGACAAAGAGTAAATTCTATCATTGTTGGAAATGTCGGAGAAGTTATATATGGCAAAGACTTGCTGAAATAGGATATTCCTGATGCAACTGTCATATGACCTGAGGATGAAGAATCAAATAATCATCTGCAACAGAAGGACGTGTTCAACAGGTCTAAAAATCAACTGCATAACATTGACCTCAAGGTGGAGGAAGGAGATAAGGTCCTACTCTTTTTACCTTCCTACTGCATTTTACCTTGCATCTTTCTTCAGCAATACATGATAATTTTTTGATTATATGGCACAATTTGGTGAAACCAGATTAAATCACAATGCTGCTGTCCATTGATTTGAGATATAGTTGAGTTTTCTTTCTTTTTTTCAAAAAAAAAAAAAGGCTGATGAAAGGGAACTTTTGCTATCTTGAGAAACAAGTGGAAGAGAAAAATAGCCATAATGAAACTCGAACATACATGGCCAAGATCTGAGGGAAGGGGCAAGGCATGGAGTTTAAACTGTAGGCAGTATGACCTTTCTTTCATTCTTTTTTTAATTTTCAAGTAATGGGCTGGAATGCTTGGTTGGTTATGTTCTGTACAGCCCAGTTCCCCGGGAATGAAGCATCACGTGAGCCATGAGAGGGAATTAGAATCCTAGACCAGAATTCATCAACTGCAGTTGCAAAACATAGTGGCCCAGTCTTCAAGCTGGTTGCCTTTTCTGAGAAACGTGGAATTGAACATCCTGAAGATGTTGCAGAGATTATTTGACATGCAATAAGCAAGGATTATAAGTAACAGTGACCTCCTGTTGTAAGGTGCAATAACTGAATAGGAATCTCCTATCTATAATTAAGTAGCACAAAAGACTGTTATGACATGAAAATGCCTATCCTTTCAGAAAACAACTTGGCAAGAGGAACCATCCCTCCGGTCATTTGTTGGCATCTAGCTGCCCCGCTGTCATGAGCAATCCACTTTAGGTGTGGCTGTTCATAAAATGATTCTTCAATTGCAGCATTGGTGGCAAATCATAGTGATGATAATGATGTTGGAGATGATTTCACATTCTTTTTGGGTCTTGACATTTGTGATTTTGAGTGGTTTATATCTTTGGAGTTCTTATTACATTTACCTCTGGAAAGATTGTTTGGTGCTTTTTAAAGAGAAGCATTGTTCTATTGGGTAATGATTTACCTGCAGGGTTGCTAATGTAGGGATGGTGGAAGTCAAGATGCTTCACAGAGAAACTTGACTCAAGTTTGAATTTCTACAAAGAGAAATTTGACTCAAATTAACTAAATTACACTTTGAATGGTCTGATGCATGGCAGTAGGCATGAAATGCATCTAGTATGGTGGCTGGGGCATTAAAAGATTTTTATTACATTACAACATTGGTTACTTATGAACTGTCTGATGTGTGGTTGATGTCACCATATACATTATACATCACCTGGAATTGGATATCGTATTATTCTGACACAAGATCATGGTTGTTGACAGATTTTGCAATTTAGGCACCTCTTGTCTATGCCATGTTTTTTGTTTGTCTTTATAGCTAAAAGAGTAATAAACAGGGCGGTAATTAGGTTGACTATGGGAATAGAGAGGACAAAATTTGGTTGTTGATATGGTTGCATGTTTCAAACTTGACAATTGTCCTTTTGTTTGATGGTACTTGGAGTTACAATTTGATAGAAGAATATATTCAGTGGATGTGTGGGAGGTGACTGGTTAGTGATTGGGCCTTCCTTTTGGAGAACAATTAAATCCTACAAACTTGTGTAGGTGGTTTGCTTCTTATTTTAATGTCCCCTTAGGTATTGTAAACGGTATAATGGAAAGTTGAGCCAATACATCTGAAAGAACCCCCACCCCCTCCCATCACACACACAATCTCCTCTTACAACTTGAGTAAATGTTGTTCGTTTGTTGACCATGAAATGCTTTTGAAGGTCCTGAATTCTATCCCAGTTTACTTGTTTTCAATCTGCAAGTTTAATCCTGTTTATATTTTATTGTGAGGGACAATTCATTTGATTAGAAGATTTTGAGAAGAGTCAGATTCCCAAGAAAACCTAAAACTAACCTACACGAGAATTAAAGGAAGTTTGCATTAGCAGAGGACTTGACCTTTTGAAAGAAATGGATTGCAAGTCTTGATTCATAAAGTTAACCTTAATATGATAATTTAATTATCTTGCTTAATGGTTACAGAAAAACATTTAACAGTTCAAACTAAATGTTTGAAGATAAATATTTTGTATGCTTTGATGATACTTTTCAATTTTTGATATCATAGTAGTGAACTGCTAATATCATCTGATTAACCAATTTAAAATTCTTATACCTTTTAGTATAGCTACATAATTGGCAGACTAATGTCTATATATGTAAAGAATGCTGACCTTGAGTTAATAATTTTTATTATTAAACTGATGAACATTGAAAGGGTTGTATTTATCTTGAGTTCTGCAGAAACTGAAGCTAGGAAGACCCTAGAGGATGTTATGGCTGAAGCCCTTTCAAAGGCTTGCTCTAGTCATGCAGCTGTTCAGGCAGTTTGCTTAGCTGTATCTGGTGTAAATCATCCTACAGATCAACAGAGAATACTGGATTGGCTAAGGTCTGTCCCTTAACTTCAGGGAAGTGACAGAAGTATTTAAATTCTTTAATTATTTTGTGATCCTAGATTCCTGTAAAATTTTTCCCTTCTCTATTCCAACAGGTTAGCTTGCCAAAACTAAGACATTGGAATTTACTATATTACATATTCTTTTAAGTAAAAATGCTACTCGGTTGTATGAGGGGATTTATAGTGCTGCTCTCTATTTTGTGATAATTTCCTCGCTGCTGCCAGAGTTGGTCCATTCTCAATGTTGCTTTAGTTAAATTGTTATGATAGTTGTTTAATAATTTGCTTTACCAAGTCAAAGGATTGTACAACCAGATGGAAGAGTGTTAGATAAATCTTCGTTCTATAAACTTATTAAATAACTTTTTCCTACTTCCTTTTTTTTTTAAATCCAAGGTAGTACATTTGCTAATCATATTTGTAAAAAACATTTTTTTTAATGGAAATTTAACTTTTAGATGACAGAGGATATTCATGACATTTGGGGGTTTCATAACTTTGGAAACATTTGCTAGCCATAGCCAACATTTTGAGGACTATTGCAAAAAGTATCATATTTGGAAATCTAACTTTGTAAGTGGACTTTGAATATCCATTCATGGAATTGTATCTAATACAAGGATGGAATTAAATGTGCTGATGGTTTTTTTTAACTTTGTGAAGGTAACTAAAGATGTTGGAAAAACATATTTACATTCATGTGACAATGGCCTTCAGTTATCTACTGATACTTTAGGACCACTTATCCTGCAGTTTGTATGATTGTGGAGATTCACTTGGATTTTTAACCTTATAAGAAGTCTTAATATTTGCACCCTTTGGGTTTCCAAAAGAATGGATGATAGATGTTGGTTATGGTTGTTGAGCTGACCTGGTTTTCTTAATCTTTTACTGGCTTATAGGTCCAATTAGATGATGTCTATTTATGCCAAATCCTTGAAATTTACTCCTTTTTTATAATTTAGGGGAACAAGTGAAGCATTGACCCACTATGATGCAGCTACTTATCAGTGTTTTTAAAATATTGCACTCACACTTTCAATCAAAATCCTAATATATTTTTGCTTTTCGAGATTAAAAATCAAAATTCTGTATAAAACGCAGCTAAATCTATGTGATTATGCAGACTATATAGTTATTAACCGTAGCCAGATTACTAGATAACTCGTAACAAACTAACCAGTTGTTACATTGGAGCAGCAATCACCAGATGCTACAACTACATGCCCAAATAAAGATAATATGTATAAAAGATTGTGAGAAGTCTACAGTGCCAAAAATGCATATGTTGCCCATCCCTCCCTCCCCCTGTCCCAAATGCATGTGCTTTTTCTTCCTCCATGATTGTGCTGCCTTATTTGCAGGTCTTTCACTACAGTGACTACACTGGCTGAACTCATACCTCATTCAACATTATTTTTTTCCATACATATCTGTCTACAAATTAAAGGGCAATAATAGAAGATCATTTGGTGTGGAATAGCATTGTATTTGTGTTGATCTTTGTTCGTTGTTGGGAGTTGGCTGGTTTTTTTGTTTGCATCAATCTTGGTAAATAAAAGATGATTGATGAATCCTCCATTGTCAATTAATCTATCTATCACTACTTGCATCTTTTGACATATCCTAACTTTTTCATTGTTTACAATTCTAGCATTTTTGATTTTTTTTTTTTTCAGAAATGTTATTTAGCCATGCGTCGCTGCACCTTAAATGATTTTGAGATTGAAACTTTATTTCATCAAAATTGCTGTTTCAGAGATATATTTCCAGGTCATGTGAAGTTCTACGTGGAAAATGATTCTGTGGCAGCACTGGCTAGTGGTACAATGGGAAAACTCCATGGCTGTGTACTGATTGCAGGTACAGGCAGCATTGCTTATGGGTTTGCTGAAGATGGAAGAGAAGCCCGAGCTGCTGGTGCAGGACCAGTCTTGGGGGATTGGGGAAGGTTTATTTCTGATTCTTTTTTATCCTAAAATAGGTTATGATTATATTGTGAGTCAAATTAAATTGCATGTATCAAAGGTGCTTAGGATGATCCAGCTTCTATGGCTGCTCTGACAGTACTTGGTTTGAACAGTAATAATATTGCCATGCACATGCTGATAGTAGGTTTATTCTACATCATAAAAGATTTGAATTTGGATGGTATGTGAAATTGGATTTTAATGAGCTTCGTACTGCTTATTTTCTGCGCGAAGTAATGAAATCTTAGTAGTATAAAATAATATTTGATACATTACTAGGTTGATTCTGCTGCTATGTGAGTTGTTTCATGTAAAGTCAGATATGCAAGGTTTTTAGAACTAAAAGGGATTTTCGATTGTTAGATAGTAAGATATCTTATGTTATTTCCTAGAATATCATATTTATCTTAGTCTTATTAGGAGTATTATTGTAGTCCTGTTAGGAATCATATGTTACCATATATAATGATCTTGTACTCTATTTAAAGGCTTTTAAGGTTCCTAATATCAATGAACAATAATCTTTTCATTTATCTCAAAATGGTATCAGAGCATCCCTTCCTTCCAGAACCTTAGCCGCTGCCCCACCACCCCTCCCTCTTCTTGCCAACCACCCCTTTTTTTCTCCCATGAAAAAAAAACTAGTCCACCGCCACCATCCCCGGGCCCCCTTTCATCTTCTCCGCTTCTCCACACAGAACCACCTATGAGCTCCTCCCATCCTTCGCCCGTAAAGCCTCTCTCCCTCTTCGAAGAATACGCTAAACCCCCGACCAGCGTGAGCTCATGGGATGGCGCCACTTCGCCACCACCAAGCTTTCCTCCCTTCCCTCCCCAAAATTTAACCCTAACCCTAACATCTCCTCCGGCGTCTCTTCCTCCGTTCCCTCTGTCGTTGACGTCCTCCCCTTCCTCAGCTGCCGATAGCGGAAGAAACTTCGAAAGAAACTGTAGAGCCCCCGGGTATGGTCTATCCAACCCGATGCTAGCTGCTGCCTCCTCCACTTCGAGGCATTTGTCAATAGTGATGCCCACTTTCGCTTCATCACCTACATCAAGTCTTTCCTGGCCAATCCTTCCAACGAGGCCATAAATGAAGATGCAACCATCTCCTCCCTGCTTCCTCGATGTGCATGATCGCCTCCTCTCCGTCTCTCAGCCCGTGAGGGAACAAACCCTCTTCCAACCCCACCTCTCCACTGCTTCATCCGACACTGCCACCCAAGAATCCAATACCTCCACAGTAACCACTGTCTCCACTGCCAATGCCGAGATTCCCTTTTGCCCTCGAAGATCTGCAAGGTCTCGTCGGAGAGTGACCCCTAACAGGTCTCCTTCGGCTCCACCAAGACGGTCGCCAATAATTGCACCCCCCTTTGCGTTGTCTCTCGACCCCTTTTTACTGACGGCGAGATCGACAATGCCCTCTACCACCTTTGGGTAGCGGACCACCTCCTCGCCCACATGATTGACGCCCACGACCTCCTGACTCTTCGGTGTTCTGGTTCGCGTACCATCTTGTTTGTCGAGGAAATAGCGAAAAAGCTGATTGTTCCATCAATTATCGGAAGGGTCGGAGGTTTAGATTGGAGAATTGGACCTCGCCCCTCTTGGTCCTCTCAAACTCGAGTCGCATGTCAGTGTAGAAGGCAAATAGCTTGTCCCTTCGTCTTCTTTATGCTTAACTCTGAGCTTTTGTGCCAAAATATGGTCTGGGATCTTACTAGCCCTATCGCAGTTCTCTTCTTCATTACTCATTGTGCTACGATGGTTCTGCTTTCTTGAAAGCTGAGTTCTTGGAGCTCACTTTTATACACTTCTAGATGGTTATCCTCTGCCTCCAATGTAGATTTCTGGCAGAGTATTGCCATATCTTGGTCATCCCTTGAAGACAAACCAAGAGGCGATCGAGTTTCTCTCGAGTCATTTGGGAGAATTTTGGGTGCAAGGCAAGCAGGGCTGATATTTGGATATAAGTCTAAATCTATTTTTTTCCTTATTCTCTTTTATTTTATTCCTTTATTTTTTAAAGAAACAAAGTAGAGAAGAAAAGAGAAGAAGATAGAAAGAAAGAAAAAAAGAAAAAAAAGGTGACACAAAAAGGGGAAAAAAAAAAAAGGAACAAAACAAGCATAACTGTCTTGAAGCTCTTTTCTATCATGGTGTTGCAATTTTTTTTTTGCTCGTGGATCATGTCTGGAGATCTATACATATACCTAGAAATAATTATTGGTAAAAAAAAGATGCTACCTTATCTATGCCTTCAAGTTGATCTTCACTTTCTCTATGCAGTGATCCAGATTTCTCTTTCTCATATTGCTGTCATCGTATCTTGCGCTGTCTTTGGAAGTGCAGAAGTCAACTTCTTTGGATACCCTAATCAAGTTGATCGGTGCTCATTATGTCCTCAGGACTTGGGCTTTTCATTTCTTTGTACCGACGCTCCTCTTGCCACCTTCTCTCTGATAGCAAGATAGTGACTAACTTTATGGACAAGCAGGAAGATAATTTTGCAACTCTTACCTGTCTAGAAGATGATTATGCAGTTCTCATCTGACTATAAGTAGCAGGAAGATGATATATAGTTCTCACCTGGCCTTGTTGACCTTCTTAACCCAACAAGATGATTATATAGCTCTCACCGGGCTTTCTTCACTTATTCTCTCGGATATAAAAGAGATATGTGTTATGATCCTGTTACTCGACGATACTTTGTTTTGGCTGATTTACTTTCTTTGAGTTTGTTTCATTCTTCTCTCCTTTCGAGAAGCAAGTAGAACCCTTGTCCGAACCTTCTCTTCTCTGTCCCAACAAGATATTCATTTCTCGGATATTGAGCAGCCTTTGGAGACTCTGCTGACAGTTCGTCCTATTTTGCAAAATTCATATACCTTATACTAGTTCAGCAAATCAGCTCACAGACATCTTCACCAAAGTTTTCTACTCATTTTTGGTTTTCTATTGTATACTTAAGCTGGGCTTAGTTGATATATACGCTCTAGCTTGAGAGGAGTGTTAGAGAGCCAGATATCTTATGTTATTTCTTAGAATATTATAATCTGTCTTAGTCTTGTTAAGAGTATTACTGCAGTCCTGTTAGAAATCTTATGTTACCATATATGATGATCTTGTACTTTATTTAAGGACCTTTAGGATTCCTAATATCAATGAATAATAATCTTTTTCTTCATCTCAATGTCGATTATTAAAGATTATTGGCTATTGTGAGTTCTTCTTCCTCTACAATCTTGATATTATAGTGCATGTTGTCATTTCTTAGTTTTACCGTTTTTCTAGTAGATGCTTTAACCTAAGTTCTGACTAAAAATAGTTATTACCTGGTCTTTGTTTTAACAATTAGATTTGGTATCTATCAAACGTGACCATGTGTAAATCATGATTCATAATTTCACAGAAAACTTTGGTTGTGTTTGACATCACTTCTAGTTTTCAGCTTTCAATTTTCACAAAAACTAAATCACCTTTTTTTTTAAAAAAATGGAGGCCTAAAACTTGTTTGGTAGTCACCTGGGCTGTATTTGGCTGGGGGGCAGTGGCCGGAGGGCAGCTGCAAGGGCTGCCAGGTTCGTGGCAATGGTGGTGACCATTGGTGGTTTTGGTTTTCCAAAAAAAAAGAAGAATAAAGAAAACTATTTTTTTTTCATTTTTTCAGTTTCCATAATTTCTAGAAACTGAGAAAGGGTTTTCAAAAAACTGAAAAATGGAAACTGGTTTATCAAACGCTTTTGGTACCACACTTCTATGTTTTATGAAAACAAAAACTGAAAACGGGAAACAATCAGTGATGCCAGACAAGGTCTTTATTAAGGACCAGACTCTTTGGTCCTTTGATATTACAATTTGGACTTATATTTTAGTTGGAATTTACTAGAAAATTTGGAGTGATATTAGTCTGACTTTGTTTTTTTTTGATTTTCTTTTTCTTCTTTTTGCATCAGTTTAGATGTTTGTCATATTTTACCAGTGCCAAAAAGAGCTTCAAGTTGGGGAAAATATTGCTGGACTTTAACATACTCCAAAATTCACGTGCCTAGCATTGAGTAGCTCAAGGTGTCATTGAGAACAAGATTGTAAATCTTGTAGGTAGGGCCCCGTTTTCTTATGAAACGGGATGCACCACCATCCTGCCCTATCTTGACTCTTGGGATAGGGATGTGCCAAGATATGCCGATTGAGATGTTGGGACGATGGTAGGATCAAGGTTCGTCGAACCGTACCGTACCGGCTGGTTCGAGGCATACCGAATCGGACGATGGCCGGATGGCATGGTTCGGCCTATTTAAACGGGTTGACAGGTTTAGAAAAAAAATTAAGGAACCGGTCCAAACCGGTCTTGAATCGGCCCAAACCATGCCGAACCGGTTGGTTCGGCTGGTTCATGACCAGTTCGGTTCGATTCGAATCATTTTTTTGTCTTTTTACTGGTTGGTTATTGTACAGGTAAGTGGGGGGTTTTATAAAGAGAGAGAGAGGCAGAGAGCTCTCTGAGAGGCTCTCTTTGCTTCTTTCATTTCAACGAAGGAAAAAAGTCTATGTTCCCTCCATTGCAAGCCAATCAAATGCTAAGTAATTTAAGAGGATGGTAGATTCAAGGTATGTATAGTTTTTTTTTTTCTTTTTTCCTCTCTTTTTTTTGAAATTCGTGTAAACTAAAAAATTAAGAAAAAATGCTGTTAATTTTTTTTTTGGCATGATTTTAGAGTATGTTATAGATCTAGGAAAGATCTATACAATATGATGATAAGATCTTGATTTTTTGTTGAGTGTATAATTTTTTAAATTAAAATTTAATTTTAAATTAAAAGAGTAATAAAAAATAAAATAATTAAAAAATTAATTAATTATATATATATGTTATGGGGCTCGTAAGTTACTTTCGTTATAAATTTCGTATCGATTTATTAAAGTTTTGATGCTTCTTATGAATAGTACTTTATATTTAATATTGAAGAAAAAGTGATCTTTAATGTATTTCCAGTATCTTAAAAAAATATATGTAACATTTATGATAGGATTTTATATGAATCTAAGATCAATTATTTTATAATATTTTAGTTTTTTGGATTTTTTAAATATATAAAATAAAAAAATATTTATTTAAATAAAAAATAAAAAAGGTTAACTAAGTATTGATTAATAAAAGTAATTATTGCACTTATGTGTTTTTTAAATATTCAGGAATGGATTCTTTGAGGAAGAAGGATCCGAAGTGTGATATTGGTTGATTGCATGGAGAAATGCTCTCGGATTGGCATTACCGGAGATGTTAATGGTGCAATGTAGAATTCAAAGATGGTGGGGTAACATGGTTGAAGCAGTACTTGGCTGGCAGCTATTCTGATGTATTTGCATGCTAACAGGATCCACAGGAGATCCATTAGTTAATGAAAAAGTTTTTGCTGATTTTAAAGCAGGAAAGGAAAGAATATCAAAAAAGAAGGTAGAGGTGGATCGCAAAGCCATAGAATCACCTTTTATAACTCTAAGGAGCAAAGAGAGCATCTATTTCTTTTGATGAGGAGGCATAGATGGAGGTTGCTATTCAGGCGAGCTTGTATGAGCAGAGGCAGCTAGAGGAGATGGCCAGACATAGACAGCGATTTGGGCCGTCAGCTTTTGAGTTAGGATTGAGATCGGGCTCTGCAAGTGTTGCAACAGAGTCTGAGACAGTTTAAGAGGATCTCAGTCAGAGAGCTCGTCAGGAGAGGCATCAGCCGTATTGCATCATGTTGGAGCGTTGGGCAACAGAAGGAAGTCTTCCAGAGACATTCCAGCAGGAGACACTATCCATGATATCGATCCATATGCCCTTTATAGCAGAGATTTCAAGCAACAAAGGATTGACAACATGCTAAAAAAGATAAAAAAAAGGATATGTGGCGGGCCATCGGATCCTGGTTTCATTTCAGTCATATTTCAGTGCACGTAGTAGACAATCCATATTATCGTTCTACTATTTTATCTATACAGGCTGCTGGTATAGGTATAGATTTTTTGGAATCGAGGGATATTTATGGTTAGCTTCTGAATAGTAATAAGCAGCTAGAAAATTGGATTGTCGCAAGTGGCCCGTGTATGGATTGACATTAATATGTGATAGTTTGACTGGTCCTACTAGATGGAGCATCATTAATTTCTTGACTTATTATAATAAATTTTTTTTTTTCATAAATCTGTTAATGCTTCAAATCAGGTATACGATAGCAGTTATATCCTCAAATTGATAAAGGAGGTGATTGATCAGGTGGGGAGCAGAATGTCGTGCAGGTCATCACAGATAATAGATCACAATACAGGGCCACATGGTAGATCTTGATGCAGCGACGATCGCATATTTTCTAGATCCCTTGTGCTGTATATTGTATTGACTTCCTGTTGATGGATATTAAAAAAATTCATAGGGTGCAGAAGATAATTGAGTTAGCACAGACCATCACTAGATTCATCTATAACCATATGGGCCTTATCATTTATGAGGAGCTTTACTGGAAGAGTTATATTGAGATTCAGGGGTCACATGGTTTGCTACAAATTATATAGCACTTGATAGTCTTCTTGGCAAGAAAGTAGAGCTGCATTAGATGTTTGTTAGTCAGGAGTGGCGATAGAGTAGATATGCCAGAACAAATACTGAGGGAAGCAATGTCGAAAATTTAGTGACTAGACATATATTCTGGCAGCGGGCTAAGAGTATAGTGGAGGCTATCAAGTCTCTATATGAGGTATTTCGGGTCATGGACTTTGAGAGATATGCTCAGATAGGCTTCTTGTATTACATGATGCATAAGACAGAAAAAAATCCAATAGGCAGATCCAGCACATGCTATTGAGGATATCCGGATCATTGATGGATGGTGGAGTTATCAAATGAGTTCGGCTTTGCATCTAGCAAGTATGCAGCAATTTATGAGCTCCCTAAAATTTTAAATTAAATTATATTTGCACAAGTATACTTGACTAATTCTTAAAATATATGTGTAGCTTACTATCTGAATCTGAGTTTCCAATACTCCATACCGGACATTGCCATGGATGAATAACTTATGTGTGCCATATGCAATGTTATATACAAGATGGAGCCCGATCTAGATGTCGCAGCATTGTGTCTAGAAGAAGTAAGGTTAAAATTGTTGAGTGATTTTTATTAGTACTAATTTCAATAAGTAGCACGTAATAACACTTTTTTTTAGATAATTTTTTAGGAAGGGCACAGATTCTTTTGGATCCACTGTAGCTATCAGAAGTAAATCAAAGATGAATCCTGGTAGGTAATACTAAGTACCAAGTCTAATATTAGATTCAGATTAATTTTTTAATTTTGTTGAATCTAAAATTCTAAATGATTTAATATCTTTTGCAGCTGAATGGTGGGTACATTTTGATGGATCTGCAAAATATCTGAAAGTTCTTGCAGTCAAGATTCTCTCCCAGACGGTGTTATCTAGTGGGTGTGAGCGTAACTGGTCTACATTTGGCCTTATCCACTCCAAGCAGAGGAACCGTCTAAATAGAAATGCCTCAACGATTTTGTTTATGTATACTATAATTTAAGGTTGAGGCTAAAGTGCATTCAAGAGGAAGTTGAATTGAAATACTCCGATCCCACTACAAATACTTATGTTGATGAGAATGAAGATCCAATGATTGAATGGGTCGTGAGTCGGTAACAGGAGCTAGAGCTTGATGAGCCAGGATCGTCTCCTCGATCAGCCAGTTTTGTAGCTAGTAAAGCTGGGATGGATGCTGAACAATGGATAACAAGCAATATTCCTCACAGGGCTCTATTAGATACAGCATATCATCCCTCCTCGCCATTTATTCGGTTAGAGACAGAAAAAGGAAAAGCAGTTGCATCTTCACTAGAGCACTCAGTTCATTCAGATTCAAACACCAGAGAGAGTGGTGCTAGTGCTTCTTTAGATAGTAGAGGATCTAGTGATCAAAGAAAGGCCGGAGGATAGGAGTCACAGTTTAGTCATGCCACACATGATACAGACCCTGGAGCACCAGCGAGTAGATCCGTATTGGCGACGGGTTCCATGAGATCATTCGGGATACGATGCAGCTACAGCTCTTGCATGGGGAGTAGGATTCATTGATGTATCAAGGTCATTCTCATATTTAGGACCTCTTACCCGCAGCTACTGGTAGCTTGTGATCCATATGGTGCATCCGAAACATCTTCTAGTGGTTATTATTCCATACATCATGAAGCATCTTATGGATCTGATTTTGTTAACGGTATATTTGGATGGGCTCCTGCATAGCCATATAATGTCTCTAGATACCTCTCAGAGTCGGGACCTCAGCGAGGGATCTACGATTAGTTACGATCTATCATACATATCTCCTGGGATGACCTTACAGGAGTATCATGCTGCCTGGCTAGAGAGATTTACTGACCTTCCTCCATAGTATATAAATGATCTCAATATTTATGGAGATATCGGTATGTAATTATTTATATTTACCTTTCACTTTCATTAATTGCTAGTAATCTTATTTTAACTATCATTTTATATCTTATTTTAATTAGAATTAATGTATTAGTATTTTTTAAATCGTAAACCCTAAATCTTGAATCATAAACTCTAAATCCTAAATCCTAAACCCTAAATGCCTAAACACTAAATCCTAAGGCCTAAACCCTAAAAAATCAAAATTTATTAACAAAAAAAATGAACGTGCTGGTACCGTGTATCGGTACGTTATCGGTATTGTACCGTACCGGCCCATTACTGATACGGGTCCCAGTACCGGTATTGGAAACTTGGGCAGGATGATCCTGTCCCAACATATAGGATCATATCCCATCTCAGTGTCTCATGGGATATCCTACTAGGACTTCAATTTTGAGAGTCCAGTGGTCTACCTCAGTTTTTATTTTTTCTTCTATTTACTTCTTAGAATCTTAGAATCATGTTGAAAAAGTTCTTCCTATTCTCGGTGAACATATCATATTGTTATTTAATGCCACAAAGGCAGAAAGGCTCACATACTTTAACAGACAGATTGGCCAAAATAGATGCTATTGGTAGCCTAGAGATGAAGCTTTTTAATATTATAAGATATCAAATGTAAACTGGATGAAGTGTATAAGGGCAATCAGAATGTAAGTTGCACTTGGGTAAAGCTTTGATATTTTGCTGAAAGTTGATGCCTTGATTGGGAGAATTGATATCTAAATAACAGAAGATGTATTTCACTGTTTAGTTTCCCAGATTCAGATGTATAACTTCCCATAAGTATATCTGAATGTTGTTCCGTTAACAAAGAGCAATAGTAAGTCAGAAATGCCAGGTCTCAAATTAATGACGTTTCTGACATCAGCCCTCCAGTTTTCTTGAGGAAATCTTGGTTTTTCTTCCTTTCGATCTTTTAGTTCATTTAAATAGGTTTCCTACTTATTTATTGACATTTTTTTCATCAGTTCAACCATTACCAGTATGTTATATCCTACCTATTCACTACTCAATTCTTATAATCAGCCAACAAAAAGTGTCTGAAGATTTTCTTGCAACTTCCATCTAGCTCTTTTTAAATATTCTCAGCTTTTTCTGGACTCTTCAAGATAGATTGGAGAACCTTTTGTTGCCAAGGTCTCCATTGGTCTGCATGGCAACATGACCACATTGATCAAGTTTGGTTCTCCATCACCTTGACGTTATTGGTGTAACCCCCAAATTTTCTTTAATGTGCTCAGTCTAGCATATGAATCCCCAGAGCCTCATGATATCAATTATCAACTTTCTTACTTTACAATGCTCATCTTGTATTTGTGTTTACCATATTACCAATTTTTTAATTTGGAGAAATTTATTGACCTTGTTGACATTACCCTGAAAGTTAGCTTGCATGCAGTGATTGCAGAACACTTTTGAATCACATTTTCCACTTTCATCTTGATCTGGCTGTAGTGGAGGTACATTCCATTTCTTTTGTCCTTTCATATAGGAGATGTAACAAGTAATCACTTTATAGCATGATTAGCATCTCTAGGCTATCTGTAATCACTAGGTCCTCATATTGTTAGTTCAACTGATACTTGGACACTTCTCCTGGAAAGCTATTCTGAATCGTTTAGTTAAGCATCCACCTGTTGTCTTATAAAAATATGCAAAATGGAGCCTTCTCTGGAGTTTCATTTCTCAGTTCACACATGAACCGTGTAAGAACTAAGAAGATAGATTTACAATATTGACTCCTGGTATAGGTCCACAATGATTGGTAACTAGCTCTATTGTTACTGAACTACTGCTCAAAATTGTCATTGCTCTCTTATGCTTATTGCTTATGCTTTTATATATCCTCTTAGTCGCCATTCTGACTGTTTATGGTACTCTTATTCTATGTTACTGCAAGTTGAGATGCTTATATAATTTAGATTCTTCTTGATCTTTTAATATTTTTTAGCAAAAAAATAACAGCATCAGTTGGAATATGATACGAAGTACATGAATTCATAGAAATCATTTTTTTTCCTAATCTTTGTTCCATCACACTTACTGACAGCATGTACTGTGGCATATAGCTTATTTTGGTTAGGCATGATGCTATTTTATCCATCACCTTCTGTTCTTATGGATTGGCTTCGTTGTCAACCATATTTTGGAACCTATATTTTATGGTCACGTGACCAGATGGTTCCTCTATAATATTGAATGCTTGTTTGGTATCTTACCCTCTGCACTTTTCCACTTAGACTTATGGCAACGTTGAATTACTTGGTTCCTGATTTCATTTAGTCCAGGCAAAATGAGTTCTTGTTTCAAATATATATATATATATATATATGTATATATAATTAGTACAAAAAGGTACACAAAGAATAGAAAAAAAAATAAAGGAAAACAAAACAGGTCAAGAAAATTAAGTAGAAATCTTCTGTAGAGTATATTGTGGTTTGGAGATGGCTTCTTTCTGAAATAGTCAAAAAGAATATGAATTAAAATTAAAGGTTATGCCATTTTTTGTATTATCTTATAGTGCAAAATGTTTTTTTTTTTTTGGTTCATAATAATCTATCACATGGTAATCTACATGGTAGAGACTTGAGCATCAGCAAAGGTACTTTGATCTTAATAAAATGTTTCTTGGAATTCAAGAATGTGAGGAAATGAAAAAGACAAGCACAATTTTGTCACAAATACGGTATATTTTTCCCATAACTGAGTGAAGACTGAGACTCCAAAACTAACCTTGGTTTCAAATATGTTCTTACCAAAACTTGAAAAGTTTCACTTTTAGCTTCAAAATGTTGGCTGAAACTACAAACCATGGGCCTCCTGAATCTTTTTTCTAGCTTCTTGTTTAACAATGTGCGAGGTGACTTTTCATATTTTGCAATCTATTTAGGCTGCCTTTGGAGGTTTTTTTCTTAGATTGCAAATGTTTAGATCTTGGAAATTAAGATTTTAAAAGTTGTATTAGATTATTGAAAGGAGAATAATCTAAGATGGCAATGCACAAGATGATAGAAAGGGGTGGAGGGGGTTGATAGATCACGAAGTTGGAAAAACCTACTCAAGAAAATCAAAGAAAAACTTCGTATAAAAACACAACTTACAAACTTCCATGATTTTATGGTACATCCAAATACAACTTTACTATAATAGAAAATTATATGGGAAACATAGTGCATTTTCTTTCCACACGAGGAAAAAAGGGAAGGGCATCTCCTAGAAATACCTCGAGCAAGTAGATCGAATGTTAGAAACCATGCTAATTACGATGATACCTTGCCTCTTCCTGCCTTAGCAATGGCAATGTTGATAGTCTTCTAGGGTCATTTCAATTGTAAGCTTCTAATCATCAAGCTCTAATGATGCTACTGTATTTGAAGTGCTGTAACCGGCAAAAAAAGGATACAACTTTATCATGAACCACCATTTATCTACTAGATGGAGATAGAGAAACTTGTCATACTTGAGGTTGATTTTACTTCTACCAAGGCACTGGAGTTTGCTTGATGGTTTAAGGCCACATTGAACAAGCCTAACCCAACCAATTTGAATGAGCAAACACCAATTTTTTAGTTTTTTAGAAAATCTAGATTGGCATCCTAATTTAGGTTGTTTTGAGTACTTTCCATCATTTGGGACCTCTTTTATATTCTGCCTGTTGATAGCTTTTGTAAGATATCTCTAGTTCCATATAAGTTGGACTGAAATCAACTTATTTTCTCATGTATCTTGTCCATAAGGTCCATCCTCATCTGTTGTATTGTCTCTTGTAATAATTTGTCACGTCCTTTTTAATTTTGGTCAGTGCTAAACTTCTGTTAGATGAAGAAAAAATAATGCATGTGAGGTACTTTTGCAAGACTTGCAAGATGATTGGTCTAGCCTACTGATAGCCATAAATTCTGCTACTTTATTAACATGATAGAAGATGTGGAAATTGAATGAAGATTGGATTTAGCAGGAGTCACAGGACAGTCTCATATCTTCATGGTGCAATACCCACCATCACCCAACTATTGATGCAGTTATGTTCCACAGTTACCTTGTAATTGAAACGGCTAGTGGCAAGCAATAAAGTGCAATAACTACCAATGTACTTGCAAGTTGCAACAATATTCCACATTGTGTTTATACTTAAACTGTTAAACAGCTAGTCACCTATCTGAGCCTGTTCTTTGTCATGTAATGCTCGAGGTCATTTGATGTTTTGGTTATGATTGGACTGGAGAAGGCAGTGCAGACCACCTGCATAGCATCTCAAAGGTTGCTATCACCAAGATTGTGCTTCGCCTACCAAATAATAGTACATGCATTTCGCTCTAGGTGTATCATTTGATGTAAAAAGGCTTATAATTTCCACCTATTCCTTTAATCAATGCACCATGTCTCCTTGGTGGAAAGTGGTAGCCAAGAAAAGATAAAACAATTGGTATTCTCAGATCTTAACGGCTTTTTACGGGAATGCTTTCATATTTGTAAATGCATTGGTTGTTTCCTTCCAAGTTTCTCAAGAAACTCCAAAATTGCCCTCTTTATCTCATCATCACTGTAGCAAGATTATAATGCCAGCGAAGAATGATATCTGAGCTGTATGATACATGCCGGCATGCATGCTATTGAAATGAGAATATACCAATTTCATTACTGAACCAAAACCATAATCCTGTCCTTGTAGGTCACCAGGTCTGCAGTTGTAATTCTGAAATACTCAAGGAAAATCATGAGAGGGGGGAAAGCATGGGGGAAAGGAATTTCTAAGAAGGGAAGGATAATTGATAAGGAAGATATATAGGGAAAGGAAGAGAGCATTGTTCTTTGCTTTGTCATTAACTAGCTCATGAAGAAAGCCAGCAGCTTTTGAAATTAAATTTGAAAATGGTTTGTGCATATTTAGATGATATAATCTGATTTTTAAATGGTTTATTACATATGGATAGGTGCATACACATGTCTACAAGCCTGTTGCTATTTATTGAATGTGTGTTATATTCTAGTTGTCAAGTTCTCAGATGTACATGCATGCATGTGCTAGCATATACATGTACATGCCAGAATGGCTTTTTGTTGAACAATGTCATCTCATTTCTTTGGATGATCGGTGTCATGGATGTAGAATGGAATGTGTGAATGTTATTTCACTCTTGTATTTCTTTATGCTTTTGAGGAATATCCTATTTTGTGCTTTTTAATTGCAACGAAAATGTAGGTGACTAGATGTGTACTTTATGCAGTGGGTATGGAATTGCTGCACAGGCATTGACTGCCGTGATTAGGGCACATGATGGTCGTGGACCCCCAACAAAACTAACAGAAAACATTCTCAACACACTTGGGCTTTCTTCACCAGATGAACTGATTGGGTACTTTGCATCCTTCCACTTAATTGATGCATGGATTCACTCTTTTGCAGATTGATAAGTTGGAGCATAACTTTTTTTCCAATTCTGTGGATATTGTTATTTAATTTGTCAGGTTTCTTTTGGCATGCTGAATTGAATCCTGTGGCTCCTAAACTATTATCCAAAACACTTTTTTTTTTTTCAGTTTGTAATAGAAAAATATTCTTGTACAAAGGATCAGAAACTTGTGCATCAAGTTATCTGATGGACCATGCAAGATTCATTTGCAGGCCTTCAGGTTGGTGACAGCCGCATATTTGGCTACCAGTTATAGAAGGATAATATTAGTTGGTCAGTTTGGACTGGATTGTTTTACCCTTGACTTCGTTTTTTATAGTGGTGTCCTAGAAATTTTCACAAGGGATCACCAACCTTAACATTTTTTTCAAAATCTTGCTAAATGTTTAGTAATTTCAATGTCTTCCTTCCATTCTACATATTTGTCTCTGGGTTCATTCTTTTGTATCTTCAGATATACCATGCACATGAATACATTTGAGAATATCAGTTCTTGTTGAAGGACAAAAGCCTTGCAAAAATAAGGCTTTGTATTTATGATTAGCAACTGCTTGGCATGGTACAGATGTTTTTCAGCTATTCAGTTCCATGGCCATGGTAAACTAGAAAATTAAGCTCACAAATAAGCATTTACATTTTAATTTTATGCGGTGTAGGTGGACCTAACAAGCATTTACATTTTAATTTTATGCGGTGTAGGTGGACCTAACAAGCATTTACATTTTAATTTCATGCGGTGTAGGTGGACCTATGCTGATCCCTCTTGGGCTCGTATTGCTGCACTTGTTCCAGTAGTAGTATCTTCAGCTGAAGATGGTGATAAAGTTGCAAACAAAATATTATATGATTCAGTTCAAGAGTTAGCTGATAGTGTCATAGCTGTTGTCCGGAGACTTAGGTTATGTGGAGAAGGTGTAGTAAACTATGAGAATCCAGAAAGTTTTTACTCATGCTGGTTTCTTACAAGCATTGGGATTTTAATTGGTGCTTTTAGTTGCAGATGGAAAGGATCCTTTCCCACTTGTTATGGTTGGAGGTGTTCTTGAAGCTAACAAGAGGTGGGATATTGGGAAGGAAGTCATAAATTGCATCTCCAAGGTCTGCCCTGGTGCTCGACCTATTCAACCTAAGGTGTGTAAACCTCAAATTTATACTTTTATGCAGTTGTAGAAATGGTGCTACTCAATGGTGTCTATGACTATAAGAAACTTTTTTTTATTATACTTGTGTCTCTGAGATTATTTTTCACCATGAGCTAGATAAATCAGCTTGTGTGAGCATTTGTCCCTACTATTTCCACTTCCTGTATTGGGTGTGGTTTAACTGATTTTACCTCTCTGTCTAATTGATTTTCTGATTGATTCCGATTCCAGTTATGAACCAAATGTATTGAGGAATACGGCCATTCGGCTTTCTATTCCAATCCATTCTGATTCCAATTCCAGTCGCAAAACAAATGCATCCTAGGTAGAGTTCTGGCAGTCAAAATCTTGTTACATTTTTTTGTACTGGAGAAGGTTTTAGAAAAGGAGCATATAATTACAATTCAAACCGATGGAATTTGACAAGATGGTTAAAGAATTTTGATGAAAACTTACCAAGCATTAAAGACTAGGTAGATTTCTAGTAATCGAGAATATTTTCATTGCCATTTGTACCTGTAGAAATTAAATCAACACTTACTTCCCCTTTCTGTGTATTTAAATGGAATTATCAGGTTTTCCATGGTAAGACTACTTAATTAATGACACCATGCATAACCATTTGGCTAATTTTCTATTTCTAGCAATCCTATTTTGTAAACTAAAATATGTGAGTACTTGCTTTACTCTGGAATTCTCGTTGAGTAAGATGCTTCTGAACACCATCTATCTCATGCCAAGATGATTGGCTACAGCAGAGTAGCTGCATTCTTCACATCATTGGTTGCGAGAGAATCTTTTGTTCAATATGGAGTTGCATTTTCTGTAATATGTTGAACCAGATGGCATGAAGGATCTTGATATGGGTTCATAAATCTTCTTCTCCATCTCTCCTGGTTCCCAATTTTACAGTTTTTACCATGATACTATCATGCAATGGCTGATTGTGTGATGCTTCAGTGATTAAATGGTATTTTATTATTTTTTTCTTTTTTTCCCTTTGAGCACTCAACTCTCAACTGCAGGTGGAACCAGCTGTTGGAGCAGCATTGCTAGCTCGGAATCATTTCATGAAAGAATTTGAAGGTGATCATGGAAGCTGATCTGATTAAAGTTATCTGAATTTCAAAGGTGTTTGCTGTACACTATAACACATTTAAACATTAAATCTGGTAGAAAGATAGAGGAATATTGCTCAACTGTCTCTAGCAGCTCCGTCAACATTGAGACTTTCAGCAGTTGTTTGACCTTATTAACTGAATTTTATGGTCAACGCATGCAATTTCTGTTTTTCTTAATTTTTTTTTAAAAATCTATTCAGGCCTTGTATTAGCTGCTGCAAAGCTTCGGGGTGTACAGTGTAAATGGCAGAGAAGTGGAATGGAAAGGTCATGGGGTTCTCGATCTTGTTCTTTTGGTCAGTCTTCACTGTTTGGATCTAGGATGAATTTTTTTTTATTTTGCTATCATGCTATGCATTATTCTAATAATTTCTTAACTTGAGCTACATATAATTAATAATGCAAACGCAAAACATGTCTGGCTATTCAGGTTTGCAACAAAAGCCCACCTGCCCTATGCCAGAGTATGTTCAATTTCCAACCATCCTTGAGACTAACATACTCTTCCTTGCTACCACTTCCTTTTACTGCTTAGCTGCAATAAACCCTCCCTTAATTGCAGGCATGCCACAATCTTGATCATATCTCATTGTGCCACGAAATATCATCCGAGTTCTACGATAAAACTGATCTGATGCTTTTGATGCTAGAATTCTTTTCTACAAGCAGGGGCCATATATTTTTAAGTTTGATGAAATGACCTACTTTGCTATCACTCAAGACTTTAATGTCAATACCTCATAATTGCACCTGTATTTGTAGAAGCTGATGCTCCGAAACTGCACATAACAATTTTTTTTTTTTTTTTTTTTTGGCTAAACGTGGTGGATTAAGAAGTTACCAACATCCCCAAATTCATCGAGACCAGCAAGTACGTGCAAGACTAGCCCTAGTCATAAAGATGGTGCTGGTGGAATTCTGCATCAACCTTTTGTAGCTTGCGGGTTTGCAATGGTGACTCTCGAGTTGCCATCATCCCAGAAGTATAAACTGGGCGTGTGATATTGTGAGGACCGTTGATGGTCTCAATTTGGAGGTATGCATCACTTAAAACGAATCAGACACCTGATACTAACAATTGGAAAAGCCTTAACAATTACTGCCTGGAACTATTTTTCCAGCATTTGTGGTTTTCTTCCTATCACCAAGTCTTGCTGCTTTATGACCAACGGTACCTCCACCATCCGTGACCAAACTCCTAAGAGAACCAAATTTCTCGTAACATGTTGTGGAAACACTAAAAGCTTGTAAGTTCATTATTATCAGCTTGTAAGTTCATTATTATCAAACCATTATATGTACAATTACAGTGCGTATCCAGTGGTCTACCATCTGAAATTTCTAACTTCTCATCACAGCACGGAAGCAAAATCGGAGCTTCCAAAAATGCATTTGGCCCAAGTGGAAGTTCATTAACTCCCTTGTTGGCAACCCATCAAGCGTGTTAACATCCATTTTTACACACTTGTCATGGAAAAAGGGACAAATACATGATAAGCGAATGTATGTTGACATCTATAATGTAGTCTGACCACGTTTCGATCAGCAACACTTCTGGTCTCGCATCATTAGTTGCAAAAAGAGTCCACAATGATGTTGAGGTCTAGAGAACTTGGAAATGAACATCAGGATCAGCAAGCATACATAACCTGATTAGCAGATAAAAGTTGCACCGCTTTGTTAAGTGGTGGAAAATACTGAGGTTGTTGGTTGCTTCATCAAAACCTTCTGGCTTGGCAATGTTGACTTGTTTCTGAAGTTGTCTGCAAGCACTGGCTCATTAAATGTTCACGTTGATTTGTTATCAAAATCCTGTAAACCTGAATCCCAAAAGCATAGGCAGATCATAAAGCTTAGTAATATTCGAGTGCAACAAGTGAGATGGGTGAAGAAGTTTTCAAATTTTCCGATAGACTGGTAACAACACTAATTTACAGCATGTCAAGGAAGGTAATTTTGTAGGCATATTATAGAAGAATCATGTATTCAGTCACCTAAAGTAATTCATGATGCTTATTTAGTACTCTCTCTTTTCATTTCTCTTCTAATCAGTTTAAGAGTCTCCACAACCTGTTAGAAAAAAAAAACCTCATTAATCCAAAAGATCAGCATTAGCTTGGTAAGGCAATTTCAAACACACGCTTCAGACCTGATTTCTATTAGAGAAAAAAAGCATAAAATGTGTCAACAACTGAATTAAAAGAAAGAAAAAATATACAACAATAGACTGCGAAAAGTATTCCAAAGGTAACTTACAAAACTGTTTAACTGTAAAAAATAAAAATATGAATATGCCCTGAAATCCACTTAGAGGAACTCGAATTGAATACAATAAAATAGCAAATGGTTCTTCTTAGCCATGATGTCCTATTGTAGACATCTACCAGATATTCTCACTGATCAATTTCTTGCTCCCTACAAAAAATAGTCCGACTCAACTTTCAACAATAAAATGTGGACATGTTCAGAAACTTCTAATATCAACACATTAAAATGCAAAACATCATTCTAGGGAGGTGAATTTCTTCTCTGTGGATTGAGATGGTCATTAAGCATTTTCTTGGTAAAGGGGCCCGTGATTCGTAAAATGGCTGTCTCAGGGATGGTCTTAAGATTTGAGCATCTAGAATCAAATATCTTTATTTCGAAGCATGAAATCTGTTGGTGGATGTTCTTCCATCAATGGCACCATCTAGCCAAGGTCTCATATTATCCCATTATATACCTTATTCCAAGGTTCACCATCTTGGACCACACCCCCTACTAGTACCATCCTATTACTTTATCAGTAGATGGTTCAGCATGGAATGATAGTGTCGATACAAGGCAGTATGCTGTAGCGATAAGGTACCAGTACAGTACACCCCGTACCGGGGGGGATGGGATAGTATGGCAAACCTTGCCTTATTCACAAATCCATTGCACCATCGGTCAACTTAATTAGCCAGTTGCCTTGCAGATTGACTTAAATCAGCAACTCATATCATTACAAGCTTCCCTGGCAAGCCTCATCAGCAAACTCTCCAACGAAGCTGATGTCACGATTTTATAAGTTCACTTAGTTATCTGCATCACTACTCAAAACTCCCACTAGGGCCAACAAGCACCGCTGCCTTGGGTAAGACTGACTTCACTATTGACTGCTGCCTTCTAGGCTACCAACCATGCTTTGTCTACCTCCCAGCACCACCCAAGCTTCCTCATGGACTGTGCTGCCACCAGTGTCATATTTTTGCAATTTTAGCTCCTTGGTCCTTTCAATAATTTCTAGTGTTTGTAGCATCTCATATGTGGTCTATTGCAATGCTAAAAATTAAATCCTGTCAAAATTGAGCTTAGCATGTTGGACACTTCATATCTAATCTTTCTCAAAATTTTGCTGCTAAAAACCTTTATTGTCTGCTCCCTTCCCTATCTATCAGCTATATTATAAAAAATAGTTGGTTTTTGTAACATATACTTGGTGTATTTTCCGCACTTAGAGGGGAACATGTGCTACAGAAAGTTCTATTAGCCCATGATAGTGCATATATATCACATATATCTATTATCTAATCCAACTTCAATCTGCTATTAATGTGCATTTTTTCATTCAGTTTTTGTTGGATTAGGTGATTTCTTGCATGCAAATTTTTCAGATTTCGCAAATCCGGCAGCGAAAGTAGATTAAAATAATTTTGATCAATACTACATGCTGATCTAATCAATAAATCACCTAGGATCAGATTTAAACATACTGTAAACTAAATTTTCAGATCTGAAAAACAGAAATATAAAAGCAAACAAAGTGATCGAATCACTTACTTGATTTGCTTTTCCTTCTTGTTGGTTCGGATCCGGTGGATGTCCATTGTAGCCATGCAAGCATCAGCCTCTCCAGATATCCACATGGAGATGTGCCTAATCGGAGCACCGAGATCACTGGTGTGCTAGTACCTTTCAGATCTCGCTCCTACGCTTGGATAGAATCCCCTTCTTCGAAGGAGAAGAAGATCTCAAAAATCCTGTGCAAACCCTTTCGCACTGAATCAAGGGAGAAGGGAAGGGGAACACCAATGATGGAAGAAACCTTTCCTTCCTAATTTCCTCTCTCTAAATCTCTCTTTCATAGGTATGGCGTGTGGAATAATTAAGAAGGGAGGAGGGGGTGGTAGAGAAAGAAGTTGGCAACAAGAAAAATCAGATGAAGAAGTATTTACGCCAACCCTCTCATGCTGTTAAAACCCCATGCTACTAGTAGAGTCCACACTTCAAACCTCAGAAGATAAGATCCCATCTTATCTTAATTTGAATCATTTTCAAATAAGGTGGGGTGACAAAAAAAACTGTTTGACATGTGGGAAGAAGTAATTAGCACTACATGATTCCCTTCTTAATTCCATCAACAATCACAAGGATTCACGCCCAAAATAAAGTCTTGATTCACTTTTAGCTCTAGATAAACACCTCTTTATATGAATTTGAATCAAATTCAAATTCAATAAAGGTAATCCTTATCCAGAAGAGAGAGACTCAGGAGGGGCGCCAACCTTTGGCACACCTCTCGATATTGCACATGCAAGAAAGGGGGGCGCAATTTTTAGTGCCCCCTCTCTCTTTTGGCAACAAAAAATTGGAGAGATGGGAGAGAGTCCCAGTCAAATTGGATTTTGGCCTCCTATTCTAATTGGATTTCAATTTGGGTTTATTTCGAATCCAATTCAAACCCCGTCAATTCTAATTTGATTAGGACTCGAATCCAAGTCCCACTTGGATCAGGAAATCCAATTAATCTCAAATTAGGTCAAGCCTAATTAAATTAAATCTGATTTAAATTAAATAGGACTTGATACATAATTTAATTAAGCCAAATTATATTACAACACTTGCAATTAGATCCCTTTGGCTAACAAATAGCATTTTCTATATTTGTAACATTTACAAATTGATCCAAATCATTAATCCAATTGATAATTTGTACATAATCCAAGCTATTGATCAAGTCAAGCTCCTTTGATGTGTGACCCCACAAGTTCTATTATATTTGGTAGTGAAAAATATCATAATCTCTATCATAGATCATCAAAATTTTTTCTGATGGACTAAAACAATTTCAACTCATCTCAACAAGGATCGTTGATATAAAAACGATCATAATAAGTTCTCACAATCCACGAGTGATGCCGAGCAGCATGTAGTAACAATCCAGCAGAACAGAAAAAGAATCCTAAAGTGTAGTTACCGTGTAATCAAGTTCCACCATCGAGAGTCTTGACATGATGCAAGTCATGAAAACTCGTCAAACTCTAAGCATCTGTCATATGCAAGACTTAATTAGCTTGAATCCAATCATGAATATTATAGAAATTCCTTTCCATCTATCATGTTGCTATGGTCACAGTTTTAAAGACTCAATCTCTTAAGTTGTATAGGACTATTCCTCAACTACGATGATCGATATATCCTCTATAAGTACACATCCTACTCCTATAATGAATCTACTACAGCCAACGAATATTGCAAGGACCTGAATGACAAGAAATCATGTTTATGTGTTGTCAAATTACAACCACCCCGACAACAACCCCACTGAGTAGTCGAAATACTGCCAATCCAAGAACTACTCACACAATCATAGCATCGAGAATATCACTGACAAGTGATATGACATCCAAATGATTTTTTATTTTGATAATGCTCAGTACTGTTATTTTCTAACAAGCACTTGCACTCTCGCTCCAATGTCCCTATGCCGTAGACTCAAGACTCGTCTATCTGAAAGGAAAGATGTCTGTGCACTGATCTTAATGGATCCATCACTGTCCCCGTGATGATCCAATGATCGGGAACAATTTAGGAGTTAATCTATAATGATATATGTCTCAAATTCTCAACTCTTAAGAATGTGTTATTGTCCATTAACTTCTTAGATGATTCATGGACACACTATAGATTAATGGATAACAAAAGTTCAATTTTATTAATAAAAGTTGATCAAGTACAAGAGATGACCTAGAAAAGTATAATATATCAGTCAGATTGGCTTCTAGAACATACACATCTAACAGTTTTAAGATGCATAAGATTAATACATCCTTTAGGTTGACAAATTATTTAGAGGGGTGTGAATCCCTTGCAATTGCAAAATTCAACTTAATGCCCTATAAGCACTTTTAGCGATTAATCTTCAAGTGAATAAGATGCTAATATTGAAATATAATGGACAGAGCTATGATAATAGAGGAAAGAGAAAAAGACTAGCCTATTAGGGCCTCATTGCAAGCGAATAACATGTTAACATTAAGGTTGGCTCCAACCTAAGGACCCTTTCTCCACTATTTTATGAACTAAATGAAAATCAAATTCTGGTAGCTTGCCACATGTTTGCTCAAAAACATAAAAAGATAAAGCAACATATCTATGAAAATAGAAGAAAAGGAAGAACATATAAATATATACACAAAAATTTATTAATTTATAAACAATTATAAACTAAAAATGCATACATATAATGCACATGATGGTAAAGAACATGAAGAGTAAGAAAATGAGTAAACCGTTCTCGCTGCTTTACAATATCTAACTAATCATCAATGTATAAGAACAACCAAAGACGTAAAAAACCAAAAGCATTGTGAAAATGACATAGAAAACTTTTATTCAGTACCATTAAACCAAAGCATTTTCTGTTGACTGCGTAGACAATCACAAGAAACTCATAATCTTTCGCTTTCTTTTAACAACCAAGCCTTCTCTTATTTAAGAAGTAGTGTAAGCAGTAAAAGATGCCAAAGGAAAACATGAAAAAGGATAATCCTCTTACTCCAGGATAGTGTTGTAATACTGGAGAATAATGTTCTAGAGCTAAGTATATCTTCTCAAGAAGATGCAAAAGGGCATCAACTTCATCTCCCAATAGATCAACCTGAGATACAAAGAAAATATCAAGAAACATTAAGTTAAAAAGCAGGAATTTTAAAGAGAGGTTTTTATATAATGTTAATTATTAGGACAATGCATCAGAAATAAAACCAAATCAAATTTACTCTATATACAAAGGTATTTATCCAATAAGGATAACCAATTCCAGCATTTTCACCAAAATTACCAAAGTAATAAAAAAAATGTCTAGCAATATGCAAAAGAGGCACTCTCTTGAGTACAAACCTCAGTTTCAGCCTTTTGAAGGTCAGAGCATCTTCTTTCAAAGCCCTGTTTGTACCACAAGGCTTTTCTTTTGACCAAGTTAGCCTGTTGCACTAGTTGACCACACTGATGGCTCAGTATTTTCAACCTGTTAACCAAACAAAATCACTTGATTTCAGCTTATGGTATATGTACCAGTATAAGTGTCAATCTAAAACAACTTCAAATATGAGTTGCTGTTAATAGTTAGAAGTGCATGACTGCACTGGTGTGCATAGATCATACAAGAATATCCCATTTCCTACAAGGTCCACCAAGACTTAGGGCCTATTTGGATTTTTCTTATAGGATTGGGCTAAAAATCCAATGGGATTTGTGGTTTGGATCAGTACAACCAGCAAGATCATAGGCCATAGACTGGGCTAGGCCTATATTCATAAAATACTTAGGAACAACTTTGGAGAATCCCAAGAAAATAAAGACCTCTGCCCGTAATCTTGCTGGTTGTATTTTTCCCAATCTAGGATCATATAGAATTTTCAGCCCAATCCCATAGGAAAATCCAAATAAGCGCTTAGAAATGAAGCAAACCTTTCCTAATGACGACTAAGAAAGAAAGAGGATATTTAGTTAGTAAATTCTTTGTTTTTTATTGATATGGGGCAACATGGTACAAGACAAAGTTAGGATGCTACTAAAAACTTTGTGATAACTTATCATATACATATTAGCTAAATTTGCTGTTCAACCATATAATTTCCTTTATAAGAACTTTCTTAAGAACAGAAGTGTGTTTTAAGTTTTCTCCTTTCACCATCAGCTCCAGTAGAGCTTATTGATTACTTCTACCGGTATCTAAAAATTCATAGTCAAGTCGTGCAAGGAAACTATATGGCCATGCATGGGGAAATCAACCGATTTAGTACTTATATCATAGCAAAACATAGTCTTAAATCATTTAACCGTTCATTTTTTCACCTAGCTGATGCATAGGTTTGAAACCATCAAAACACATGATTTTAGGTTACCAGGCATTTTTGGTGACACTAGCGGTGTGGATCAACGATTTGGATGCCCCATTATTGATTTTGAAGTTCAGAGGAGTGGATATGTAAAGCGAACACAATATTGTCGAAAGATCTTTAAATATTTCCATTTTCTGTATCATGTTTATTCAATTTATGAATTTTTTTAATCACTAAATTCTTACTTTTTTACAGTTTCAGCATGTCATGGTCTAACATTCTGAAGTAAAAAAAAAAAAGAATCTATATCAGCTAAGGCTGGCATGAAAGGTGATCCAAAATAAAACGTTTAAACCTTGTTGCATTATTTTGTTAGCTTTCCATGCTTATGAATGAAAAGGAGAAAGAATGCAAGAAAACTAGGATAAAAATCACACGGAAGAATTTAAGCTTTTGTAGATAAAGAAAGCCAACCTTGATAAGGATGGCAACCCTGATTTTAAAATGCCAACCCATATAGATGAGACAAGAATTCAGGTTTTGATTAGATTGGAAAACAATCATAGTAAATTCCCTGGTAAGCTAAATATTTGGCAGTGATACTGTTAAAGAGAGAGGCAGAGAATCTTAAATATAACAAGCAATTGCAAGTAGCTGCATCAACCAAGTCCACCAAAAAGTCCAAAAGACTAGTACATTACAATCAAGTATATGCACATGTGAGAAGAGATGTAAAAAAGATTGATATAAGCATTAAATATGCATTTTTATTCTGTATGAATTTTGTTGGTTTACAGCATGAGCATGTATAATGCAGTGCAAGTGACAAGGAGTGAGGGATAATTAAAACATCACCAACTTCTCAAAGAAACCATGAACAAAGGCAACACTGTCTTCTTAAAGAAGACCAAGCGAGAAGAAGAATTCCATCCTTTTAAGCTCCAGGACAAATGGACTGTTCCCATGGCTTAACAAGGGAATACCACAGCTATCTCTTCAGAAGAGACAAAGGAAAAATTTTGTTAACAAGGACCAGTATGGCTTACAGCTACAGGACTCTTTATCCTACTAAAATAGAGTCACTCCATACAACTCCAACCTTACAGAACTCCTATTCTAGTTTTGAAAGAGAAAAGGTAACTGATCTAAAAGTGACAACCTACATTCCTATAGGGTTGGCAAACATGCAAGCCATTCCCAAGCTTGCTCAAGCCGAGCTCAAAATTTGCACGCTTGATCAAGAAACAAGCCAAGCTAGAGCTGGAGTTAGCTTGCCCGATGATGTGGGGTATACCCCCCACCCTCAAAATTCCGAGGACTTCCAGGAAGGATGGAGATGCAAATAGTCACCTACATAGTTCGTAGAATACATGCACAAGGGTTAGTGTGTACATGAGAGTTGGTGATATGTCAAAGGATAATGAGACGTGTTACCCATCATGGGATTTGGCGTGCTCCATAAAGCCTGACCCAGGCGGCAATTGGGTTATATGAGAACATGCCGTGTGCTCCAGCACCGAACCATAAAGAACACCCTCTATCCATGGACCCCTTCCTCCAAGAGAACCACACCACTTATATCAAGCCCTCTTCTCTTTCCAAGTCCCAGACCGAGGCTAAGCTTACCGCCATCTTCATCTGCTGCATTTGTCTGAGGGAGCTCACAGAGCTTCTCGTTGCCTCCCGAAGGGGGTTCAGCCTTCTCACTGCCGCCTCTTGTAGACTGAAGGAAATCTACCGAAGATTCCGTTCGCAGCCATCTCCTCTCCGCCGCTGGTGATTCTTACCTCATAAGTCAGCCATGAGTGCCAAGCCGAATGCCCCGGCCACGAATCCCTCGGCCACAAGCGCCTCAGTCATAGGAGTTCTAACTGATCGACATCTCATCGGCCTCGATAGTGCCATGAACGATCGCCTTGGCTGCCTTTGACCCAGTTCCGATCAAGCTGGAGACCATCTCGGTCATGAAAGTATCATCGTGCTGCTGTCATGAGTTTCTGGTAGCCCGGACATGGTTATGCTAGGATTGCCATAGTCCTGCCGCTTAGCAGCCCACTCCTCTCGAGGTTGATCGACAAATGCCCCAGTCGGGAACCAACGACCCCAAGGATGCCTCACAGCACCTCGGTAATCCCATGACCCCAAGACCACAGAGGAAGTCTCAGTGAGGCTCTATGAAAAACCACCAAGAAAGAAGGTCAGGCCCACCACAGCTCATGACGGGATCTACCCCTATGATCTCACCCTTGGCGTTGACGGTGTTTGAGCCTCCTACCCCTCAGAGTTCTGCAGCAGATCATGAAACATGGTGCTCGAGGCAATGCAGGGGGATGAAATTCTCAGAACATCCTGTTACTTTGGCCAGACCACTTCCTTGAGGCAATACTCCCAATCTGCTGGGAGAGTTCGGGACCCTATGGCTATCGTTGCAATCGAAGTGATGAGGGCGAGCTCCAACAGATCCCTTTAGTCTCGGTGATGCCATACTCCATGGCCACCAAAGACCCTGTCGCACTAATGCTTCGGGCCTCTTCTTTGATCCGGGCCAAACCAGTCAAGGCCGAACCAAGGACTTCCGTCAACGTAAATGCGAGCTTCACACGTCAAGATGCTTGTGAAGGATGCATCGGGCCAGTGGAACCAGAAGAAGAACGGGCCCGAGGGACCCCTTGGCCAGCTTAGGAGTACTGCATCCCAAATATGGTGCTAGTCCTCACCCTTCCAGCATTCCAGGACAGCTCTCTATAAATAGCTAAGAATAGACCTTCGACCAAATTGACCTTCAGCCTAATTTATCCTCAACCTAGAAAATCATCAGCTTGGTTCATCCTTAGGACCCTCAGCATAGTTCATACTCAGCCTGATTGACCCTCAATTTGATCAACTTCAGCCTTTTCAAAAGGCCCACCTTGCCTGCAATAATTGAATCCTGTGCACCAACCAGGACCACTTCCAAAAGATCCTCGGCTCTAGCCAACTCTCAGCCTTCGGCCTCAGCAAGAGAATTAGGTCCGACCTAGGACCCTTGAGCTCAAAAAGCGGAAAATGCCTTGGTAAAATACTCTCAGGCAATCATAATAAAACAAATAACCGATTCTCATTCCCATGCATGACTAGAAGGGCATATCCCATAATTGCCAGCAAGTCCTCTCAATAGGGGGATGTGACCCACTCCCGGCAACAGTTCCCATCACCATTAAGAAGAGCAACTGACAGCATGCATGGGACAAAAATTTTAATTAGCGAAAGACGGATATTCTGGACAAATAGAATGGCTCGTTGTCAGACTCATCGATGAAAGCCTACAGGCCATTCACCTCTTATAAAATCCCATAATAGCTTTCTACATTTCAAAAATACCCTCTCCATCTATCTATAAAAGAGGGCTCCCTAGGACCCTCTCAGGTATGCTTATATATTTATGCTCTCTTTATGCTTTTCTAAATAGAGCTCTATCTATCTCTTTCATTATTTTTCAGCTCAATTTTCTCCCACTGTTGCTTGTTTACTGACATGAATGTCGGAGTGCCCATATTGGGGCCATCCCTGGTGGGCTCTTTTGCAAGTATCACCCCATGAGCTCCTCCTTCAGCAATCTTCAGCGTACAGGTAGGAAGCAGCATCAACATATTGGTGCCGTTTGTGGGAACGACAGGCTACTACTCGCCTATTTTCAGGAGGAAGCATTGAGCGGGATGATGGCACTACTCTACTTTTTATTCTATGATCTGGGATATTGTCTTGAGCATCGAAGGATCTTCGCCGAAGCCACCTTCGGCGAGACTTCTTTCGCAAGTGCAACCGCAAACACCTTTCCTCTAGCATACTGTGATGATCGAGCAAATTTCAGCACCATCACCCGAGCTAAGGTCAGGTTAGTTCAAATACTAAGATATAAATGATTCATACATAAAATATATTATTATTATTATGTGACATAAATAATAATAATAAAATTATTTTATAATTATTTATTATAAATTAACATAGATTATGTAGAAGAAGATGTGTAATAACTATAATATTAAAATATAATCAAGATTGTTACTCCAAATTATATAAATAAAAGTCTCTAATAATCTCATATTCTCATTAGATCTCTTAACCTAAAATGACCAAGCTAGAGCTAGGCCCAACTCGGCTCATGCTCAACTTGTTTACACCCCTACATTTTTGACCCATATAGGGCAAAAACTCTACTTTCTATGGATTTCACTATGACCTAGATTACATTAATGACACAACCATGTCAAGATAAGATGACTTAATTTTTTTTTAAAAAAAAGAAACAAACTCAAGAAGACACACCCCAAGCTATCATGATAGTTTGGAAAATACCAGCAACTTTGCATCTTTCTAGTTTATTGAGGACTGTGTACCAGAGCCTGTCTCCTATCATAACATGACAGGATGCAGCGGAAAGCATAATCACCAATCCATACCAGCAAAGAAGGGGAAAACATTTTGTTTAAAGATATGAATAATAGAATAGAAGACATTGGATTGCTTGCTTATGACAGAAGTTGATATTTATAATTTTTCTAATCTTAACTAAATGTTGACGCGTACACTTGCTCAGCAGGTTGTCTAATTTTCCAAGTGCCACCCTAGCCCATCAAAGTACACAAAGTATAGTACATCAGTGTTTTTAAGAAAGTAATTTAACCATCTTTGTCAACAATCACATATTGGTTTTGTAATTTCTAAGAAGCTACCCAATAACAGGATAATTCATTAATTCATATCCAAGGAAATATAAGGCTGTAGTATAGGCAAGGAAAGGGCTTACATTCAGGTCTAGAATTAGCAAGATAAACTAGCCATATTTCAAGTAAAAGTTAATAAGAACATGCATGTGCAAAATGATGAAAAGAAGCACCTTGATTCATTAGTTTCAAGATTGTTTGCCATCCTACATTCACAGTCCAAAAAGGCTTTTGATAAGTCTGTCATAGAAACAACCATGGACTCCATCCCCTTTTTATGCTCTTCTTCCTTTGAGATGGTTGATGCTAGCATCTTTTGTTTCTCTTCAACAATGCGTTGAAGGATGTTTTTCTGTTTCTCTGCTTGCTCCAAAGCATCAGAAACAAGCTTGAGTTTCTGATTCAGTTCAGCTACTTCAACTTCATATTGACGAATTTGTTGCAAAGTCTCATCCAATCTACCCTTAACAGAATCAAACTCCTTGTTGCTCTCCAACATATATAGATCTTGCTTATTGACTTGATCTCTCAGCATATTAACCTGATAGCATACTAAATCAAAACATTCCTTCTGTTGCATTAATTTGGATTCAGTCTCTAATGCAATTTTCTCTTTTTCTTTCATCGAAGTTGATAGGTATGCAATTTCCTGCTTCAACTTATCGTTCACTTCAATTTCTAAACACAACACCTTCTCCTTTTCTAAAAGTGCCATTGCAAAGGAATTCTTTTCCTTGTAACATTTTACTATAATATGATTCATGCTAGAAATGATATCTTCTATAGATTTTCTGTAAATAGTGGAGTAGGTATCCTGTGTTGTCCTGAACTCCATCTTTAAACACTCCATGTCATCTATAAGTTCACCAATCCACTCTCTTAAGATGATCTTTTGTATTTCATCTCTAACGGTGGTTTCTAACTCTACATCTTCAATATCCAATTTCAGCTTCTTAATCTGCTCCGAGAACTTTGCCTCTATGGATGAACAATGTGAAGTTTGATTTGTTCCATTTGAAACCTTTGAACAATCAACCACTTTTCTTTTTTGTTCTAACAAACTTTGCAGCTGCTGATTTTCAAAAACAAGGGTACCCATCCTCTCCTTCAGGCCAAGTAACAGGTCTCGGTCATCGTGAATAATCAGCAATTTCTCTTTCTCCAAGATAATATCTTTCAATTTTGAAATGAACTCGACAACTTTTTCCTCAAAAGTTCAAATTCTTTATCTTTCCTAAAATGTGAAGGATTAGAACCTTTTTCCCTGAGGAATTCCCGTTTGAGGCTGAACAATTCTTCTGTCTTCTCTTGCAAAGCTAAATCATGTTGTCTCTTCATCTTGGTCATTTCGGTTTTATAGTAGGCTATCAGTTCATCTTTTGTCATGCACTTTAATTGTGGGGAGTCAGTTTGGGTGGGTTGTACAGAATCCCCAGACTTCTCTGAGACATTACCACTCTCCTCACAATGAGATGTGTGTGCTATATGATGATTACCCAAACCCTTCCAAGGAAGGTGGTCCTTCCTTTTAAGGGAACTCCACTCTTCCAAACCTTCAAGGCCATAGTGAGAAATTAATGGCCCAAAGTCTGAGCTAAACAAGGGAATAGCAATAGCATCAAGTTCTTGATGAATGGTAGAAAGTTCATTGACCATCTTTTGCAAATTCTTGTTTAATGTATTCACAAGACTTCTTTTCTCAGATAACCTTGTTTCAAAGTCATCCTGAAGTTCCCTGCCAAAACCTTGAATAATAAGATCACTGACCTCCCTTTGAATCTCTTGTTCCCATTTTTTCTCATGCTCACTTAACAATGCCTTCAATGAGAAGCATGTGCTATCAGCCTGTTCACACAATGCTGCTAGTATTACTTCCAAATTATCAGCACATCCATCTACAACGTGCAACTTCTCTATGGTCTTCGTCTGGATGCTGCACGACTCAATGTCCTTGTAACACCAATTTATTTTATTGAAAGATATCATGCTCCTGACATCCCTGAGTTCCTCTTTAAGCCTTTGAAGATGCTCTTCCGCTGCAACTTTTAAACTCCCAAAATTTTTGATATAATAATTGCAGTCTACCTCTTCATTTAAAGACTGCTGATGCAGCTCTGTTTTTCTCCTCTGGGATTTTCGTATTGTTATTGATGCTTCTGGTATCATCATGGATGAATCTAGCCTGTTCCCTTCAGCTACAGCAGATTCGTAATGCTGCAATCTTTCATCCAGAACTGCTATTTCTGCTTCCTTTGAAGCAATTTTCTCAGAAGCCTCCTCTACTACAGCATTTACTATCCCTTTGATCACAGAATCACTCACCATTCTTGAGACAGTCAGACGCGAATTGATATCATTCATATAAGAATCCAAATCGTCAAGGAGAAAATTCTCATAAACTGCTAAATCATTGCTCACAGTATCACTCCCATTATGGTTACAGCTTAATATCAGAGAGTCATTAACTGAAAGCAAAGATCCTGCATTCAAGACCTCCGAGTTCTGCACTGATACCTGCATCATTTACTGAAGAAGCACAAAACACCTCATAAATGAGAATACATACATAGATACATACATACATACATATATATATATATATATATATATATATATATCTGAAAATGATTTTAGCTCTTCCAGGCCATTAAGACCCAAATACATAAGAGAATCCAAGAGATTGAGCTTCCCATTGGCAAAAGTGCAGCATTCAGTTTGGGAACAAAGGATGTGGAAGGGGTTATAGGTTTTGTTTTAAGTTATAAAAACATAAAGTTAACTAGTTAAGTCCAAATTCCCACAAGAACGTACCACATTAAAACCTAGGAGATCTTCAATTTCCATTTCAAAATGAAGTTTAATACAAAATACCAAATCCCAGATGCACTATCCTATACAGGTAAGTGATAGCAAAACTTGAATAACATGGAAACTAACACAAATGATTAACATCCCATTTAGATATAAGTGAACTGAAGCATTATATTGAGAAAAAAACAAAAAAAAAAAACTGAATTTCAAATATCACAATAATCGCAACGACCAAAATGGAAACAAGTAACCAAAAACTTGAATGTTAAACAAGATACAAATATTTCAACTTCGCATTCAAATTAAAAGCGTAAAACAAACCACTAGCAATTTCAAATAAGATGTAGATGTTTTAAACTTTCGAACTTGAATTGGATACTTCGACAAAAGAGCTGAAAGCCCACCAAGAAACATTTCATTCCACCAATCAAAATCGGATATCAACAAGCGAAACCCCAAAATCAGAGCATATAAGTAAGTGCACGTAAAAGCAAAAGAGGGCAAAAGAATCAATGACAAAAAACCCCCCAAATCCACTGATCAGAACTGCTAAAAAGGCACCCACCCGAATCAAACCAAACTCAAGCAAAGCATCTCAACGACGAAGATTGATTGGAAAAAATAAAAATAAAATAAATAATGTAAAAAGAATCCCAAAGAAAAAGGGCAATGACTCACTTATTCGTTGGGTGCAACTTGGGCGAGGCGGCGGACGGGGAGGACACTCCTAAGCTTTTCCCGCCACCGCCGGTCGATCGGTCGGGTTTCTTCCCGCGAAATCCCTTCCTCCTTCCTCTGCTACGGTGGTTTCGGAGATCAAAAAGTTAGAAGCCGGCAAACTCCGAGGAAAAAGCTAAAAGGGAATATCGAGGCAGGCGGTGCACTCAGAGCGGGAGTGGTGGACTTTGTACGGTGACGCCCGTCAGCTCTCAGATCGCTCCATTTGCGCCCACCATGCGATAATTTCAAAAAATCAATATTATTTAATCAAAACGTCCGTTTGAATATTATTTTTCTAGATTTTCACATGTAAAAATTAATATTATTTATATGATAATATAAATGAAATATAAAACATTGGAACTTCCGTTACGATTTTTTTTTTTTTTGATAAATCAAAGAGGAAGTTAGATTCCGGGCATGGCCATTCCCGGACAGTCCCCCAACCTCAGCCAGAAAATATTCGATACACGGCGCATATTAATTTTTTCGCGGTCGTTCCTATCCGAAAATGAGTACGTCAACCTGACTACCACTTTCATCATCCTAGTCCTATCCGAAAATGAGTACGTCAACCTGACTACCACTTTCATCATCCTAGTCCTAGTGAACGGGATTTATTATATATATCCCTAATTTTTTCACTACCACCAACTAACAGGAACTCCAGGATTATTTTATTATTATTATTTTTTGATTTTGTTTTTGGATTATTTTATTATTTTTTATTTTATCCTCGGACTTTCTTATCAAAATATATCTAACAAAATTTATTATATATATCCCTAATTTTTTATTTTTGAATTATTTTTTTTTATTTTTTATTTTATCCTCGGACTTTCTTGTCGAAATATATCTAACATGCTTTTTCATTGCTACCAACTAAGAGGAACTCCAGGATTATTTTATTAATTTTTTTATTTTAATTTTATTTTTAAATTATTTTTTTATTTTTTATTTTATTCTTGAACTTTCTTGTCGGAATATATCTAAATCAAGACTCGAATCCCTTACTATCATTGGCGGCGCATATTAATCTTTATTTTTATTTTTTTATCAATATCCTGACCTACGTGATCTTATCATTTCTAATTCTATCATTGGTCGAGAGAATTCTATTGGCCATCCTCTCCCAACGCACAAAGCTAACATGCAAATAGTAGTGATTAGCATGTCAAAATAATCACCTATATTTCTTAAGTTTTATTTTAATTATTACATTAATATATTGATTTTATGTTAACAATAAATTATAGATTTCAAACTCTATGCATCCATATAAGTATCTCTATTTGTATTCTTAAAAATCAATATTCAATAACAAATATATGTTTAATAATATATGTATATATGATAATAAGTCTTATATTTGTGTTTGTTGAAGCCAAGCTTCAGAATTTTTTTTTTTGTTGTTGCAAATCTCATGATACTGGTACAGAGAAAATAATTTTATTTTATTTTATTTTTATTGTTTGTAATTGACAATAAGTTTTAAAATATAATCATATTTCTTTTCTTGATTGTTATGATAGCTTTGTAAATAAATACACTCCTCCTATTCACGAATGGAAAGATAAAAATTGAATTCATCCCTTTCTATTTAGAAGGGTTATTTCTGTTTGCACTTGCTTGCAAGTAGTTAAAATAACTATTCTAAATTTTGTGTTTCCAAGCTATCATGTCATAAGATGGCAATATATAATACTCTAAACACTTCGAACTCCAATTTTTCAATATAATTTTAATCATGGCGCTAAATTATTTGACCAACAATAAAGGGATGCGGCCTCCAAATTATTACTATAATTTTAGCATACATATATATATATATATACTATATATATATACTATATCTCGGTATAATATTATATCTTGATGTGGTGATTAATTTTAACCATCTAACAATATGATGTAGAAGATGGAATGAAATTGATGAGGAATATTGTTCATTATAATCTAGAGTTTTTTGATATAAACTTTTCCTTATTTGAAAGATCTTAAGATATGATTAGGGGGATTTATTTTTACTATAATGGAATGTCCCCACCTTAACAAATACCAATTTTGCATCAAAGAAAGCAATCACACTTGACGCACTGTCAATCCCTTATTCACTTGCCTTGTTATCCTTCTTTTTCTATGTACCCCACAAAAAAAAAAAAAAAAAGGAGCTTGTGGACCAAAGGAGCATGATAGGAACTACCAACCAAGACCATAGAATTTTTTTTTTTTTCTTCTTATTAACACTGAAAGGATGAAGTGAAAAGCCAATAAATTTTAAGAAGATAAGTACACAATCACCTATGAGAGTTTTGATTGGCAACAACTTTTTATTGCTTTGAAAGTAAACAAAGAATCTCCAACCACAATTTCTGAAGGCAGAAGCAGTGAATGTGATTTGTAAAGCTAGGTGGGTTCCAGGTCAAGTTGCATCATGAGAAAATCTTACGCAACCTTTTTTGAGCTGGTGGATTCCATGCTTCTCACCTAAGTAGCTGAGTCATGCCATCAACCCTTTAAAGTAGTCGTTCATGAGACCCATATAGCTAACTATAGAACTTCTATCTCACCTCCTGCACTTGAATTCTCTCTATCATAATCATAGAGGTGTTATTTCTTCTTATGGGACCCACCCACCCCTATCTCCCTACCTTGTTATGGAACCTGGGCTCCAAGGCAGCTTAGTCGATCTTAGGCTCAGGGATGGCAATAGGATTGGATCGGTCATAAACATGTTGGATCAAAAATACGAGCCGAAGCCTCACCTCGTAATCAGTTGGTCATGGATTCGAAGCATGACTCTACAGAAGACTCGATTAAATCTAGAAATTATCTTCTGGAACTCGTGACGGTTGGTGAAGTAAGAGGTTAGGATCTCTTTCTAATTTCCGTTCTGACCAGCTGAAGTGTTGGTGGTGTCGGTTAACGTACTCACCTTCAAATGGAAAAAGGCAGCACCTTCAATCGAACATTTTTCGACAGGATGGAGCCCGTGAGAGTAGTTACACTGGGTTCATCCCTCTATCCTTTTCTGTATAAAAAAAAAAACGAGCTGGGACATAAAATATTAAATCTGAACCCAACATGTTTGCTAGGTAGGTCAGTATCTACGAACATATCGTATTTATTAAACAAGTAAGATGGCCTTACCTGTCTAACATATTTAATTAATGGATAGTCTATTAACCCAATCCAATCGAACTTCACTCTACCTAATAATGTTTTTTTTCTTTTTTTTTTTCTGATTCCACAAGTGGGGCAGGGTAGGTAAAAGAAAAAGAAGAAAAAAGATCGATGCCATGTAGTAGCTATCCCCCTTCTCCACCTTTAACCACTTTGTCATGGTTGTCGTCCATGACCCGAACACTACCTTTTCTGTCCTCAAGTTCTACTTTCTTACTATCGATACCGCAAAATCTAATAGTCACCTTGTCCACCTCTAGTTCTTTTGGTCCTTCCCCTCTGTATTTCTTCTTTTCATTCATCCTAGAACCCTCACAAGCACTTCATCACTATTGTTGCAATTATCGCCGGCTCTTTCCATCTCCTCTTCATCTTTTTCTACCTCCTTCACTCTCACAATGACAAACGACACTTTAAGAATTTAATGGTTTCATCAATAAAAGAGTTAGTCACAAAATAATTATTTTTTGTCACTAAATTCTTTTACTGACCAAATATATTTCAGCACTAGGTAGTTGCTAAAAGCCTCAGGGCTAAAAGTTTTAGCGATCATAATATATCTTTGTCACAAGAAACTATTATAATGAGTGGCGAAGCAAATATGGCCATTAAACAAAATTATTAGTGACCATTTTAGTTGCGGTAAAATATTTAAAAATTATCATTAAAGACCTCAAAGATGATGAAATGACAAAGAATTAATGATCAAAATTGAATTTTAATAAAAAATAAAAGTTAATGCTAAAACTGCTCTTTTGCAATAAATTTTGACCGGTCACAAAATGTTATTATAATTAGTGACGGCAAAAAAATAATCATTGAAGATACACATACGTGACGATGATTTTGGCAACAAAAGAACGTTAATTCATTGGTAAATAAATAAAAAATGATAAGATTATAAAGAATTAGTAAACAATAATAAATATTTATGAGGACTGATTTTGTCACTAAAAATACTAATTTATGACAAGAATTTTCATATCACAAAAAATTTAAATAATTAGTGATGAAAGATAAATGGTTTCTAAAACTTCACTTTTTTCTCGGTAACAAGATATGAGAAGACTATTAGTGATGACTTTGATTTGTTACTATTTTTTTATTTCATTTCAAATAATTAAAATTTAAATATGATTTTTATTTAAAATAATAGTTTATTTTTGTGCTCCAAATCATTCTGGAAATTATTTTTCGTACCTTCCAGTGTATTAACTATATTTTCTTTCTCAATCTCAATTATGAGCTCATCAGGAAATATTGTTTTATTTATAAAATCTAATTGGATCCTAAAATAAGGAAAAGAAAATAAGCACGTGGTATTTGAAATTATAAAAAAAATAAAATAGTTTTTACTTTATAAAATAAAGAGTTTCTTCATAATTTTTCAGCACATACATGCGACCTTGCACTCATTCTATGCGGCTAAGGAAGTCTTATTTTATCGGTGTGTTTAGATAATAATTTTTTTTACAAAAAAAAAAAAAAAAAAAAAAAAAAAAAGCCAACATAGCGGGGCTTCCATTGAATGAATCGCTGGATGGAGTCTTCCATTGGGTTTGACCACAAGATTTGGACGGCGGCGGTGCAAGCAAGAGTAAGAGGAGTGGAAAAAGTTCTAATCATGATAGGGATGGGATCACGGGATCAGCAAATTTGGGAAAGCAATCGAGCAATTGATGGTTTTAATTTGAAATTTATGATGAGGTGGGTGACTGGGTGCCGCAATCCCAATTTTCTAATAAAAATAGTCCAAGTCTAAGTGGCATCCAACCCATTTATTTACGTAGGTTAAACAAGTCAAATTCCTGATCCAAATATTAAATAGAATAAATGGGTTAACTTGCCTATGATCCGAATCTATTTATAATGAATCAAATATGGATGTGGATAGCAGGTCGAGTCATATTTTGCCATCCTGATCAAGTTTACAAAATTAAGTCCAAGAAAAATAATATGCGACTGAAGATACCGAAGGCTGATACTATGATAAAATTAAACCTTAGCCTTCTCATCTAAAAGCAATAGATCTTACCATCCTAGCTAATGCTTGATAGTATAAAGATGTCTTGTTGGACACTATAATTGGAATATAGTGAACGGGTTTAGTCAAAAGTGGATATTTTCGATAATTTGATTAGCTCAAACTTGAAAAACATAATTTTTCTATTTATCAAAAAGCTTCTACTCGACCTCGAAGGTCAGGTTATGTATGTATGCACAATATTTAATATCTTGAATGTATATTATAAAATGATATTTGAATGATGTTACTGTTAGAATAATTCATGATAATTTTTAAGTCTAGAAATTATACATTCTATATACATCAACTTGCTGGAAAGCAATTAAACAAATATATGATTAGAGCTCGAGTTGCTGAAACTTTAGCTTTTAGAACCCAAAATCAAACAAATCTCATTGTCCGGAACCGACAAAACATGCCTATACAATGTAATATGTGTGCTTGCCAACGAGGCATGCATATTATTTAATTTTGAATTGTAATGAGATCGTATTTATTAATTGTAAAGAGTATTAAGCAAATGAAGATTCTAAGAGTTGAATTGTCCAACTAAGATCTCCATTCGGTTGCATTTCATTAGCCATTATCATTTTTTAATCAATTTGTAAAAATGAGCTGCAGATATGTCCTGTTGCGGCGACTTCTCCTGGACCGGGTTCGGTCGGCTATGCTGGAGCGCCCCTCTCCCGGTCGACCTGCAACAGAGTCCCGAGACGCCGGTGGTATTCCGACGGGGGACACTCCGATGCTTAAGTTAGCAGGAGCTTGAAAGCAACAGAATGGAGGAATTAGAGAAGTAGCATATGGAGAGGGAAGTGTACTTAGCTTAAAACAGGATCCCCCGGGTACCTTATATAGGCGCGGAACAGTTCAAGATCCGTTAGGGGGAAGTCCGGTAAAGACCGATCTGCCCCCAGGAGAATCTGAAAAGTGGCCACATGGCGCCCGGATGGGGCAGCATCGTGAGAGTAGTGGAGCAGTACCGCTGATGTGGCAGGATTCCGTTGTAACAGAAAGAGGTTTCTGGAGTTCTCTGGGTCCTGAAGTAAGTCGGTCGGACGCCGATTGGGAGGGCTAGTCGGTTGTCCGAAGAGGAGTGCCCGTCCAGATCTCAGCAGGAGTGGGCCGCAGGAGCGGGCCATTCGGACCTCTGCCCCAGTGGGTCGGACTTCTGAAGGAGAGCAGTGGGCCGGATCCCAGTAGAAGTGGGTTATTCGAACCTCTACTCCAGTGGGTCGTACTTCCGAAAGAGAGCAGTAGGCCGGATCCTAGCCGGAGTGGGTCATTTGGACCTCTACTCCAGTGGATCGGACTTCTAAAGGAGAGCAGTGGGCCGGATCATAGCAGGAGTGGGTCATTCAGACCTCTACTCCAGTGGGTCAGACTTCCGAAGGAGAGCAGTGAGCCGGATTCCAGCAGGAGTGGGTCGTTCGAACCTTTATTCCGGTGGGTCGGACTTCGATTGGGGTGTGTCCGTCGGAGCTTTAGAAGAGCGGCTCGGTCGAACCGCAAAGAGGGGCCGGTCCAGTTTGACGATGAGCCGGTAGGGTATAATAATTGCCCCCTTGCCCTTGGCCTTCGAGTGGGTCTGTAGGCTCGAAGGACGAGGGCATTACTTGGCAATAAATGCTCCGGTCCTCAAGATGATGGCGAATCTGATTCGGCGTACTGCGACCGGCCATCTTCTGCTCCGAATCTTCGCCCATGGATAGGTGTCAACACCAGATTGGCAGTGGCAGGAGAGGCAGTTATTGCTGGTACAGTGCCATGATGGTTGCCAGTCCTGAAATGCATGCTCGTCGAGCTCCTGACGCGACGTGGGCCACGTGGCAAGATCCGAGCGGTCGATGCAGTGTCCGGAGCGATCCATCCACCATTGCTTTGACGGTCACGCGGATTGCGACCAGATATGATCTGGCACGTTCCATCGGGTTCTCGTCAAACCCGGGAGTCGTGTCATCTGCCGTTGGATCGTGGCGCTCGAGAGGCGTTGGGAAGCTGCCCCCTGCGCCTATAAAAGGGAGGGATGAACACCCAGAGGGGGTTTTCCACTGCGCCTGGGTTTGGAGAGAGAGTTTCCTTCTTTCGCCGCTCTAGTCTTCGTTAGGGAATTCGCCCACCAGGTTAGTTCCGTCTCCATTTCCTTCTTCTTAGCCTCCATCAGAATGGCCTCTGCTAGTCGGAGTTTCGCTCGCGGGTCTAGGGAGCCAGGTCCCTACGACATTTCCACGACCATGACCAGAGATAGGGAAGAGAACCTTAGGGTCATTTATGGCATACCGACCACTTTGCACCTCACCGTTCCCAATAAGGAGGGGAGGGTGAACGGCCCATTGAACTTAAGTGCCCTCCCACTATACGAAGACCACCTAAAGGCCGCCTCTGACTCCCACTTCACAGCTTTTTTACTCAGATCTTCAATAGTTATAGGATTACTCTGACGCAGCTGACCTCGAACAGCATTCGGGTGATCTGCGATTTCTTAGTTCTTTGTCGGAGGGCTGGAGTCGAGGCCAGGGTGTTTCTCTTTTCCAACTTCTTTCTCTTAAAGCAGGACTTCCGTAGCCAGGAGTGGTGGATTTTCAGTCTCCGCGCTGGTCGGAAGATACTAGGGGGACTTCCGTCGGCCATTCACGGATGGAAGTCTCGATACTTCTTTGTAGATAGTTTAGAACCCTGGGGTTTCGAGCCGGCGTGGAGAGAGCCAAGGCTGAAAGCAATAGATGGAAGGATAATTCTGAGGGCCGATGAGGCCGACTTTAATAAGCTGGACAAGGACGACCCGGTATCTGTGAAAGATCTGCACCGGGAGTGTAGTCTTCATTCGGCCGGGGTCAGCCTACACCGACACTTGGATAGGATAGAAACCCACACTGAATTAATTCCATCTTCCTTTGTCGGTCATGCCTTTGCTAATCTTACTTTTACTTTCTCGCAGGCGGCAAAATGAAGCCCGACCGAACAATTGTTGCAGCACTGGTGGCCCAGAGGAGGGCCATACGACCCACGGAGCCGGCGCCTCAGAAGCCCAACAGACAGAGAATGGAGGAACCGGCATCCGAGAGGCCGACAAAGAGGTTGATGGAGGAACAGACCATTGCCGTCGTCTCTATTGAATCCGGAGATGACGACATGCCACTGGTAGAGAAACTAGCCAGGAAACACGTGGAGCACTCTTCTTCGGTCGGGCAGTTGGCCGCCCAAACTACAGAAGGGCAAGCACAACAGTCCTCCGGGGAGACAGCTCCGATCTCCCCGCTCCTCGAGCTGACGGAGGAAAATCCCCCGGCAGCCGAAGGGAAGGTAGGAACAGAAGAGGAGGCGGCCGATAGGGGACAAGCTGTTGATGTCAGTGACAACGTGCGCGAGATGGAGCGTGCCATTCGCGAAGCCGAGCAGGTCAGGAACCTGCTCATGAGGGCCGTCGAGGGAATCAACTGGAGTGATTCTGGCCGGTGGTCGGTGAATGAGGCCGCGAGGAGTTCATTCCGCCATATGATGGGGGTAAGTTATCTGGATCCGATCGCTTAGCTTTAGTTCATGGGATACTGACTGTGTTATCGCTTATAGTTGCTTCAGGACATGCTGCTGATGGACGATGGCTTGGGTGCGCTGATGGATCTGAAGGAGCACTCAACCAAGAAGGTCGAGATAACCGAAGCAGCGAGGGATGTTGCAGAAGTGGCACTGATAGCCGCCAGGGCGAAGTTGTCCGTCTTACGTGCGGTCGAAGAAGAGCACTCTGCCCTTCGAGCTGAGGCAGAGGCTCAGAAGAATCAGGTCATAGATTTGCTGTCTCAGTGGGATGTCCTGGCCACCAAGCGAAAAGTAAGAGACGAAGGGTAAAGGCCCTAGCCCGTCGGGTGATCGAAGGGACTGCATGCCTGTGTGAGTCCGAGCGGCGCTCCAGGGGCCACCAGGCCACAGCCGAGAGATACAAGGGGCTGCTTAAGAAGTCCCAAGAGGTTATGAAGATGGCGGCCAAAGCGGCCGTAAAAGAGTACAAGAAATCTGAAAGCTTTAAAGCCGAGATGAACGAGGCTGATTCGTACAGCTATGACTACGGATATGAAGACTGCCTGGAGAAGGTCAGCGCCGTCTTCCCCGGAGTTTGATCTCTCATCTCTGCGACTGCCAGAGCGGGCGGAGGAAGGAGGAGCCGAAGAAGAAGCGGTTCCATCTGACGGAGGGGCCAAGCCTCGTAACGAAGCCGGCATAGAGGAGCTTGGATCAGATGCCCAAGTCGAAGTCGAAGCGAATGCGGCAAATATCTCTGTGGGCACTTCGGCCAAACCAGAGGGGATCGAAGTGGAAGCTGAAGTCCCAACTGCGCTGGATGGAGTTGAGGCGGAGGAGATAATTGATGTAACTTTGACAGGTCAGACCTAGATCAGTTGTAAAGGTTTGACCTCCTCTTTTTGTAGGAAAACTCATATATAATATAGTCTCTTTTGCTATACCTTCAATGTCTTACTGACTGTGTATGTGGTTCGGTCAGACACTTTTTCTTCTGAAATTTTTCTAAGTGTTGGCGGTCGGCCAGGTAGGGCAGTAAGTAGTTGAATAGTAGGCCAAATAGTAGCCCGATGCAAGATATTAGAAATTTTTCTAAAGTGTAGGTCTTTCGGCCCTTCCGACGGACAGTAGCTCAGGCCGGACCAATTTACTTAGGATTTTTCTTCCCAAGTGTTGATTCGTCGGCTCGTCCGAACCTGAAGATGGTGATGATCGGAGTCGATCTTTCGGAAGTGGGCTGCCCTAGAGCCTTTGCCGACTGGAGTTGGTCTTTCAGAAGTGGGCTGTCCTAGAGCATTTATCGATCGGAGTCGGTCTTTCGGAAGTGGGCTACCCTAGAGCCTTTGCCGACCGAAGTCGGTCTTTCAGAAGTGGACTGCCTTAAAGCCTTTGCCGACCGGAGTCGGTCTTTTGGAAGTGGGCTGCCCTAGAGCCTTTGCCGACCGGAGTCGATCTTTCAAAAGTTGGCTGCCCTAGATCCTTTGCCGACGGAGTCGGACTTTCAGAAATGGGCTGTACTAGAGCCTTTGCCGATTAGAGTCGGTCTTTCGGAAGTGGGCTGCCCTAGAGCCTTTGCCGACCGGAGTCGGACATTCGGAGTTGGGCTACCCTAGAGCCTTTGCCGACCAGAGTCGGACTTTCGAAATTGGACTGTCCTAGAGCATTTGCTGGTCAGAGTCGGACTTTCAAAACTGGGCTGCCCTAGAGCCTTTACCGACTGGAGTCGATCTTTCGGAAGTGAGCTGCCCTATAGCCTTTGTCGATCGAAGTCGATCTTTCGGAATTGGACTACCCTAGAGACTTTGCCGACCGGAGTCGATCTTTCGGAAGTGGGCTGCCCTAGAGCCTTTGCCAACTGGAGTTAGACTTTTGGAGGTGCTTCATAGAAGAAGTTGTAAACTTTATTGATAGTACTTGCAGAGATTGTCTACATTCCATGGACGTGCTATCTCCCGTCCATCCAAATGTTCGAGTCGGTAGGTTCCGGCTCGAATTACTTCAACGACTCAATAAGGGCCTTCCCAATTTGGGAAGAGTTTCCCTTGCTTGGTCGGTCTTGAAATCTTAGACCTCCATAAGACCAGATCTCTGACTTGGAAAGTTCGTGACTTGACCCGTGAGTTGTAATACTTTGCCATCTTCTAGCGGTAGGTCACCATCTTTAAGCTTGTTTGGAGTCTGGTTTCTTCAAGTAGGTCCAGGTCAGCCCTCCGCTGCTCAGAGTTAGTTGGCTCGGCACAGTGGTCAATCCGTAGGGATTGCAAAGAGATCTCAATGGGGATGACGGCTTCAATTCCGTAAGTCAGGTTGAATGGAGTCTCCCCGGTCGCCATTCGGGCGGTCGTCCGATAGGCCCAAAGTACCAAATGGAGTTCTTCTGCCCAAAGACCTCTGACTTCATTCAGTCGGGTCTTCAGTCCATGTAGGATTGTCTGATTGGTGACTTCGGCCTCTCCGTTGGACTGTAGATGGTCGACTGAGATGAGCCGATGAGAGATGTGATATTGCTGGCAAAAGTCTTGAAATCTCGGGTTGTCGAACTACCTTCCATTATCGATGATGATTGTTTGCGGGATGCCAAATCGAAAGATGATGCAATTCTGGACAAAGTTTTCCGCCTTGGCTTCAGTTTTCTGTGTCAGTGGTTCGGCCTCCACCCACTTGGTGAAGTAATCAATGGCCACAATAAGAAATTTGTGCAGGCCGGATGCCGGAGGGAAGAGTCCCAGTATGTCTATTCCCCACTGTGCAAACGACCAAGGCGCGGTAAGCGGAGTCAGCTGGCTGGCCGGCCTCCTTTGGATATTGGAGTACTTCTGACATGCGTCGTACCTTTGGACGAAGTCCGATGCATCCTTCTGGATTGTAGGTCAATAGTATCCCTGTCGGATTATCTTGTACGCCAGGGATCTTTCTCCAAGATGGTCATCGCAGATGACTTCATGTACTTCTCTGAGTGCATAGTCCGCATTGGTCGGCCCCAAACACTTTAGTAGCGGCTATGAGAATGACTGCTTGTAAAGGCCGCCGTCAAGGATGATGTACTTAGAAGCCATCTAGCGCACATGCTTGGCCTCGGTCGGGTCTTCCGGGAGAGTCCCTTTGGTCAGGAATAAGAGAATTGGATCCATCCATGAGGCTTCCTGTTCAACTTGGTGGACCTCGGTCGGCTCTTCGGTGATTCTTGGGCATTGCAGATACTCCATAAAAGTTCGGTCAGTTGTGTTGGTGACAGCCATAGCCAGTCATGACAATGCGTCCGTTCGGGAGTTCTGCAATCAAGGTATATAGAGAATTTCGAAGAATTTGAACCGAGATATGATGCTTTGTACCTTATTCAAGTACTTGGCTATGGTCGGATCTCTTGCTTCGAATTCACCCTTCACCTGATTGACCATCAGTTGGGAGTCGGAGAAGGCCCTGAGTCGGTCAATGCCCAGTTCACTGGCAATTCTTAGTCCTGCAAGAAGGACTTCGTACACCGCCTGGTTATTTGACACCTGAAATGAAAAGTGCAAATCATACTCTAAGCTTTCTCCGTCTGGGTCAACTAAGATCAGGCTGGCCCCGTAGCCACAAAGTTGGATATCCCATCCACATGGAGGGTCCAGGCAGGCTCGGCTTCATCGATGATGTCAGCTTCAAGTGCTTCGACCGTTTGAGTGGGCGCTCCTTGCTTCCAGGTACACTCTGCGATGAAATCAGCAATTACCTGGGACTTCAAAGCCAACCGTGATTGGAAAGAAATGTCGAACTTGCCAAGTTTCATGGCCTACTTGGCGAGTCGACCGGAAGTGTCTGGACTTCGAAGGATCGCCTTCAGAGGTTGGTTAGTCAGCACCACGATTGGATGCACCTAGAAGTAGGGTCGAAGTCTCTTGGCCGCTATGATCAGAGAATAAACTAGCTTTTGCATTTTAGGGTACCTTGTTTCAGCATCATGGAGAACTTTACTAATGTAGTGACAGGCTTCTGCTAACTATCTTCTCCCACTCGCACGAGGATGGAGCTGACCGCCTCATCTGATGTCGACAGGTAGAGATACAAAAACTCCCCTTCTGTCGGCTTGGCCAGCAATGGAGGATTCTTCAAATAATCTTTCAGGGCTTCAAAAGCTAACTGACATTCGTCGGTCCAGATGAAATGATCCGACCGATACAGGGTCTTGAAAAATGGCAAGGATTTCTCAACCGACCGGAAGATAAAACAACTGAGAGAGGCTATCCGACCTGTAAGCTCTTGCACTTGCTTCTTGCTGTTCGGATGCCCCATTTCAATAACAACTCTGATCTTGTTGGGGTTAACTTTAATTCCTTACTGTGTGACCAAGATGCCAAGAAACTTTTCGGAGGTCACTCCAAAAGTACACTTCGCAGGATTCAGCTTCATTCGATGATGTCTGAGTGCGTCAAAGGATTCCTACAAGTCCTTGACGTGGTCGGCTTTATGGAAGCTCTTGACTATCATATCATCTACATACACCTCCATATTTCATCCAAGCTGTCCTTCGAAGACTCGGTTGATCAGCCTTTGGAAGGTGGCGCCGGCATTCTTCAGGCCGAAAGGCATCATCTTGTAACAGTATAGACCTTTGTCAGTGATAAAGGCCATCTTCTTCTCGTCCTCCGGGTACATCCTGATTTGGTTGTAGCCGGAGAAGGCATCCATGAAACTTAGAAGCTGATGGCCGACCGTGGCATCCACCAACTGATCAATTTTTGGCAAGGAAAAGCTATCCTTCGGACAGGCCTTGTTGAGATCGGTGTAGTCCACGCAGATCCTCCACTTTCCGTTAGCCTTTTTCACCATCACAACATTCGCTAGCCATTCAAGGTAATGGACTTCCCTGATAAAACCAGCATCGGAGAGCTTCTTCGCTTCTTCATCAATGGCCCTTTGCCTTTCGGCAGCGAAGCTCTTCTTTTTCTACCGGACAGGCCTGTAGTTTGGATCCACCTTGAGCTGGTGAGTGATGACATCCGACGGTATACCCGGCATGTCCGATGCCGACCAAGCAAAAACACCGACATTACTCCTCAGGAAGCCGATCAGCTCTGACTTGATGTCCTCGCTGAGAGAGCTTTCGATTTGAAGGACTTTGGTGGGATCATCCTCCCGAAGGGGGACAAACAAGATCCTTTCATCTGGCTGACTACGATCGTCGGCTTCAACCCTAGGGTCGAGCTATTCCAAAGTAGGACGGCCTTGCGATTGTTGGTCCAGAATAGTCAAGCACTGTCTGGCCATCCGACGGTCTCCCCTCATAACTCCGACTCCTTTCCTGGTCAGAAACTTTGCCAATAGATGGTAAGTGGATACAATGGCCCGGAACTTGTTGAGGGCCGGTCGGCCCAGAATGGCATTATATGCCGAGGTCGTACAGACGGCCACAAAGTTAATGGGAAGAGTTTTCTAGAAAGGCTCCGTCCCGATCGTTACGGGGATAACTATTTCTCCCTCAACTCCGATGAAATTTTCTCTGAAACATGTCAGCGGTATGGGAGATTCTTACAGTATTGACCTAGACAAGTTCATTCTTACAAAAGCATCATACAGTAATACCTCCGTGGAACTTCCATTATCTATAAGTATCCTTTTTATATCGTAGTCGGCAATCACTGCCGACACGACTACATGATCATTTTCAAAGACATGGAACTCTAGGAGGTCTTCATTAGAGAAGGTGATTGCATTGGGACCCCTCGACCTCTTAACAATGTCTGGGTCATCTTCATATCTCCAATCGGATCGACGATGCAGCATGCCGACATCCCCACCGGTCGACCATTGGTTGGGAAGTTTCGCCTCCTCCGGAGGGTTTCTGGCTGTTGAGGCTTCGGCCCGATCCCTTTGAGGTCGGACGTACTTGTACAAGTACCCCCTCCGGATGAGGTTTTCAATGGCGTCCTTCAGTTGTAGGCACTCTTCGGTGCTGTGCCCATGGTCCTTATGGAACAAACATAATTTATCTCTATTTCTGGATGCAGGGGGGCCCCTCATCGGATGAGGCCTTTGCAGAAAGATCTCGTTCTCAATCTCCAGGAGGATCTTCTCCCTCGGAAGGGAGAGGGGCGCATAGGTCTCGAACCTCCTGGGGAAGTCCTTCAGCTTCGGACTTCGGCGTTGGGCCAACCGGTTGCTGTCGTTGGAAGGTCGGACTTCGGGAACCTTGTCGCTCTACTTCTTGGGGGCCGACCTCCCCTCACCCTGGCGCTGGCTCGCCGCCTGTTCTTCGGCCAGAGTGTACTTTTATGCTCTGGCCAGCAGCTCAGTGTAGCTCATCGGGAACTTCTTGTCCATGAAGAATGTGAGCATGGACAAGCGGAGCTCTCTCTTGAAGGCCGACATAGCTACGTCTTCGTTCAGATCCGGGATCTTCATGGCCGCTGAGTTGAAACGGGCCATGAAATCCTGGAGAGTCTCTCCCTCCTTTTGTAGTACGAGGAAGAGGCAGTCGGTGTTCCTCGAAGTCGGACTGCAGGTCCTGAAATGAGAAAGAAAAAGATTTTCAAGTTGGGGGAAAGAGTGGATCGTACCTGGCCGGATGGTGGAGAACCACATCCGGATGGCCTTCTTGAGGGTGACAGGAAGGCAATGCAGTGGAGGGCGTCGGACGTGCCTTGTACAATCATGTGGGCCTTGTAGGTGCCCAGATGATCCAGCGGGTCGGTGGTGCCATTGTAAGAGTCCACCTGGAGAATTTTGAAGTGGTGGGGAATCGTCTCTGCCAGAATCTCATCGGAGAAAGGAGGGTGGGAGTCGTATACCTGCCCCCCTTCGACTTTCTGTCGATGAACAATCTTAACGATGCACTCCTCCATGCGCAAAATCTTGTTGATGTAGTCTCTCAAGAGTTTGGCAGGAGGCCGAGCACCAGCAGGGACGGATTCGGCATAGGAGGGTGAGGCGGACCTCGCCCTCTTGCCGTCGGCGTGAGCTCCCAAGGACCTTCGGGGCTCCGGAACAATGTGGGGGAGAGGCGGAGGGACTTCTTGAGGTCGGCTCCCCTCAGCGTCCGGCAGGTGGTTAGTGCAGGATGCAGTAGGTGGCTGCTGCCGATTGTCGATCATCTCTTAGAAATGCTAAACCGCAGTGGTGAGTGTGTTAATTCGGTTCAGCAACATCTGGAATTGCTGCAGTCCCAGAGTGATGGTGGGCTCAGCGACAGCAGCGATGGTGGCATCATTCTCCCTGGGAGGTCCTTTGAACCTGGACAGGGAAGGACCTCCTCTGGCAGAGGTGTTCTGAGCTCTTCCCTTAGCCATTGCTCGACTGGGTAGATGGATTCCTCTTCTAAGAGAAGGGTGCACCCCTTCCTCTAGCGCCAATCTGTTGCGACGACTTCTCCTAGATCGGGCTCGGTCGGCTGTGCTGGAGCACTCCTCTCCCGGTCGACCTGCAATAGAGTCTCGAGGCGCCAGTGGTGTTCCAGCAAGGGACACTCCGATGTTTAAGTTAGCAGGAGCTTGAAGGCAACAGATTAGAGGAATCAGAGAAGCAGTGTATGGAGAGGGAAGAGTGTACTTAGCTCAAAATGGGATCTCCCGGGTACCTTATATAGGCGCGGAACAGTCCAAAACCCATTAGGGGAGGTCGATAAAGACCGATCTGCCCCGTGGTGCCCGGATGGGGCAGCATCGTGGGAGTAGTGGAGCAGTATCGTTGATGTGGCAGGATTTCGTTGTAACAGAAAGATTTCTAGAATTCTCTGGGTCCTGAAGTGAGTCAATCGGACGCTGACTAGGAGGGCTAGTCGGTCGTCCGAAGAGGAGTGCCCATCCAGACCTCAGCAGGTGTGCGCCATAGGAGCGAGCCATTCGGACCTCTGCTCCACTGGGTCGGACTTCTGAAGGAGAGCAGTGGGCCGGATCCCAGCAGGAGTGGGTCATTTGGACCTCTACTCTAGTGGGTCGGACTTTCGAAGGAGAGCAGTGGGCCAAATCCTAGCAGGAGTGGGTCATTCGGACCTCTACTCCAATGGGTCAGACTTTCAAAGGAGAGCAGTGGGTTAGATCCCAACATAAGTGGGTCATTCGGACCTCTACTCCAGTGGGTCGGACTTCTGAAGGAGAGCGATGAGTCGGATCCCAGCAGGAGTGGGTCGTTCGAATCTTTATTCCGGTGGGTCGGACTTCGACTAGGGTGTGTTCGTCGAAGCTTTAGAAGAGCGGCCCGGTCGGACCGCAAAGAGGGGCTGGTCTAGTCTGGCGATGAGCCGGTAAGGTATAACATGTCCTATTAAAGGTGGCAATTTATTTACCGCTAAGATGGTAGCCCGGTTGGTAGAGGACTTGCCTCATTATCAACAGGTCAAGAGGTTCGAGGCATGATCCCGCGGGTGACTTGTTTAAATCTAGGAATTTTTGTAGGGCCAACAACAGTTGATGTGAGTGAGAAATCAAGGTCTCCTCCTTTGTCTCTGTTATACTAGCCGACGTTTTAGTGGTGTCAGGTTGACGTACTCACCATTATATAGGGAGAGATTGCGAAAACCTGAGCATCTCGAATCAAACATTCCCTGGCGGGATGGGGACCTATGGAGGTAGCTACATCGAGATTTATCTCTCCCTGTCCTTTTTTTCACCAAAAAAAAAAAGGTGGCAATTTATGATTTGCTTTGTTAATTCAACCTACAAATGATTTGCTTTAAGCAGGTTTGAGTTTGACTTAAACAAATTTAGATCATAAATGGATCAACTCATTTAGATCCATTTATTAGATAGATCATATTCATATTTAATATGTTTAACTTATTTTAACTAATTTAGTAAGTGAATATACCATGAATTGATCTATTTAACTTATTTAAATTTATTAAATATATTTAAAACCTACTTATTTTTCATAAAAAATTACTTAATCCATTTCTTTTTTATTTAATTTGATCTTGTTACAGCCGTGACAGTGACGTGGCCAGGCTCAGGTACCGCCGAATGCGATCGAGCCGCGTGGAGGTTTCCCTGGCCGAGTCAGCGCCACGTCTTCAAAGCCAGGATCGGCAAGATTACACCGCCCGACGACTGTCTAAGGCAAACCGCCTTCGCCGAGGTCGAGCTCGGCTCGGAGTTCCTCTGCCCCCTCACTGGCGCCCGGGCCTGGAGGGGTCCGCCTAAGTGAGGTCGGCCGAGGTCAGGCGACCTCCTGCCACCTCGCCAGGTGTCCACCCAGGAGGGGTCCGCCTGGACCGAGGTCGACCGGTCCTTCGCCCTTCGACCAGGTGGCCACCCGGAGACGGGTCCACCTCGACCGAAGCCAGGCGACCTCCTGCCACCTCGCCAGATGTCCACCCAGGAGGGGTCCACCTAAGCCGAGATCGGTCGGTCCTTCGCCCTTCGCCAGGTGGCCACCCGGAGACGGGTCCACCTCGGCCGAAGCCAGGCGACCTCCTGCCACCTCGCCAGGTGTCCACCCAGGAGGGGTCCGCCTGGGCCGAGGTCGGCTGGTCCTTCGCCCTTCGACCAGGTGGCCACCCGGAGACGGGTCCACCTCGGCCGAAGCCAGGCGACCTCCTGCCACCTTGCCAGGTGTCCACCCAGGAGGGGTCCACCTAAGCCGAGGTCGGCCGGTCCTTCGCCCTTCGACCAGGTGGCCACCCGGAGACGGGTCCACCTCGGCCGAAGCCAGGCGACCTCCTGCCACCTCGCCAGGTGTCCACCCAGGAGGGGTCCACCTAAGCCGAGGTCGGCCGGTCCTTCGCCCTTCGCCAGGTGGCCACCCGGAGACGGGTCCACCTCGGCCGAAGCCAGGCGACCTCCTGCCACCTTGCCAGGTGTCCACCCAGGAGGGGTCCACCTAAGCCGAGGTCGGCTGATCCCTCGCCCCTCGCCAGTTGGCCCCCGGAGACGGGTCCAACTCAGCCGAGGTCAGACCACTCGTACGTAGAAGGCCCCAGGGAGAGAGACGGGCCCCGAGGCCATCCCTCGGGCCGTACGAGTCCCAGACGGCGCCCCGTACAGAGGGCGGCGGCATGCGGAACATCACTAGCATCGGCCCGACAAGTCCCGCAGCCGAGAGACGCGGTCCTGACGGAACATGCCCCATAGATAGATGGCGCCCACGCCTGGGGAAGAGAGCACTCTCGCTGGGCCCGAGGCCTGACCGGCCGCCCTGCCAGTGCCGCCCTCCCCTCTTTCTCTTCTGTCTTTGCCTTTTCCTTGCTGGGCCCGGCGGACGAGGTCGGAAAGACACCTGGCCGAAAAGGGAAAAGAGAAAAGGACGGGGAGGGGAAGTCTCCAAGGAGGAAGAAACAAGCGCACGACGAAAGGAAATAAAGAGGGAAGAATCTGGGGATGACAAGGTAAGCCAACTAGCCTGGGGACAAGGAGGAAGCACCGGCAAAAGGCCTCGCTCCGAGAGAGAAACCAGAGATCCCGAGAGGGGAACACTGGGTGTGAGCTCGGCAAGGAGGCCCACCCGAGATTCTGGTCCCCAGAGCGCTTTCTTCACCAGTTAACTCTCTAAGTCTGGAACCCTTTGGAGGGTCCGGCTGGAGAGTCTGTTCCTTCTCGTCGTCTACTGACTTGACCGTCGGAGCTCCCTCGCCGGGATCCCCGGCCAGGGTCTTCTAACCCCCTTTTTGCAGGTTCTCCGCGGGAAGGGAGGCTCCCTCGCCAGGCGGTCAGGGGGATCGGCGGATCCGTGGCACGGGCGCGGCGGCGAGAGCGGCAACAGATCTATTTAACATATTAACATGTATAATCAGTTAAGAATCTATTTAACCTGCTTTAACCTATTTAGTAAATAGATTAAGCAAGTTGGACTGGATTATCTATTTAATAATAAGTTAATTTAAAATTAAAATTTTAATATATTTGATAAATTAGTTGACTTCATGTTGATATTGTTGATGCAAAATCCAAGGTGGTCAAAAAGATCGGATTAGATCCAAGGTGATGGGTGACCTCTGATCAAAGAGAGGTGATGTCGGAAGTAGGTTTTTCATGTTGATGTAGAAAGCCTAATAGCGAGGTCGGCCAAGTCATTTCAAAAAATATGAGATAGAGGCCTTCCTAGAAAAATAAAAGATTAAGCGAGGGATCTTCAAAGGATAAAGTGGAGGAAAGATTATTGATAAATACTTAAATTACATTATTAGTAGTATGAATTTTAGTTGAGAATTTAATATTTTCTAGTTTGTTTTACAAGAAATTAGAAGAATAAGTTCATAAAATCAATTTTGGTATAATTTGGCTCAATGATGAAGTGGAGGAAAGATTATTGATAAATACTTAAATTGCATTATTAGAAGTATGAATTTCAGTTGAGAATTTAATATTTTTTTAGTTTGTTTTACAGGAAATTAGAAGAATCAGGTTCATAAATTCCATTTTGGTATAATTTGGCTCAATTCCGGCTCGAACCGAGTTTAAAATGGATCAAAATCAAGCCCAACTCGGCTCAAAATAAAATTATTAAAGTAGCTGGTCCATCATGGACCAGCGGCCTGGTTTACAAAAGCTCCAAGAGGTCCAGGGAAGCCATTAACCACGGTCCATGAGAATAACCATGGACCACTAATAAAATAACAGCAAACAGAGCTTTCATTTGTTGGAAATTATAGTATTTTAACATATAAAAGGTTTCTTTTTACCCTCCAAAACAAATTTCTTTTCCCTCCTCTTGAATTGGTACAAATGAAACATCTTTAGTCCCACATCGGATAATTTATTTTCCATACTCCTCTTTATATAGAATGTCATTCTTTTGAGTTGTTGAGTGATTCTAAGAGACTCTCGCACACGCGAGCCGAGTCAAAATCAGTGCAATTTGATTCAGCTCGATTTCGGAACCCATTCATCGGGCGCGTCGCACTGTTGAATCCTAGAGGGTAGCTATGTTGGAATCTTCTGCACCGAATCCTGGAGGGTAGCCGTGTTGGAATCTTCTGCACCGAGACATTATCTCAGAGAGATTCTCGGATCTACTCTTAAGGACAGTGCTGTAATCGTGTGATCGTCTGCACTCTTAAGGACAGTGCGATCTACTCTTAAGGACAGTGCTGTGACGGATCTACTCTTAAGTTTAAGGATAGTACTGTGACGGATCTACTCTTAAGGACAGTGCTATGATCGTCTGCACTCTTAAGGACAGTGATCTACTCTTAATCTGCACTCTTAAGGACAGTGTTGTGACGGATCTACTCTTAAGTTTAAGGACAGTACTGTGACGGATCTACTCTTAAGGACAGTGCTGTGATCGTCTGCACTCTTAAGAACAGTGATCTACTCTTAAGGACAGTGCTGTGATCGTCTGCACGTCTTAGCAATATATATCTGTCCAAGTTCTCTACATCAAATTTTTAAATCCACATCGAATTCTTAAATTGGGTATCATCTAATCCAAATTTTACCTACATCATTCACACGCCGAGGAGAAGGGTTTTCAAGAAGGCTCGATCAAGGAACGAATGGCTTGTTGGGCTGCGGTCCATGGAGAATTTTCATGAGGATCTCACACGGGTTTACTGGTTGGGCAGTTGGGTTTGAACGCAGGAAAGGAGGTTGGAATGCTGTTAATGGCCGCTGGACTTCGAGCCAAGGCGGTTGAAGTTCGGATGCTGAGAATGGGAAGCACTTGGGGGAAGTTTTTGTACGATCTAATGGAGCTTTGATTCGATGGCTGTTAACTCTGGATTTACTGTAGAGAGAGCCATCTTCAGGCTTCCGAGTATTTCAGGATGACTGTGATGACCTTCGAGATCTAGGATTTCAGCTTCCATGAATGTCTCGTCAGGTTTTCATCTTTTCATTAGCATTGATGAGAATATCAGGGGTACTCGAGATGGTGCGAGATTTATTATTTATAGTCCCGAACTTCATTTTCTCGTAGGAGGTGTTTTTTGTTTGAGCCTTCTATCCCGGATGAGAGTATCAGGGATACTCGAGATGGAGCATGATTTGTTATTTATAGCTCCGGACTTTGCCTTCTGGTGATAGAAGGTACTTTCTGTTTGAGTATTCTTCCCAGGAGCGGAGCTTCGAGGTACTTAGGGTATGCTTTATGATGCATCTTCATTTGATTATCTGATTATTGAGGATGATCTCGCTTCCATTATTTCTTTGATTCAGGAGGCTCGGAGATATCCTCTTCTTTGAGATATTGCTATTTGTTAGACGGAAGGCTAACTCGATTAGCTTTCTATGTAGCCAATCATTTTGGAAAGGTTTTGTAGACAGATACGAGGGATGCTCCGGGTTCCTTGTGCGACATAGCTCTCGCTGATGTTTTTGGACATGTTCACCCTGGATCTGTAAGATGAACGCTCTGGCAAGAAGAAGTCCGATCCAAGGTGGCAACTGAGTGCTGGATTTAGTTGGAACAGAGTAAGATAAGAAGGCAGTTGGGAGCAAGGAACAGGTGAAAATAGAGGGCGCTGGTTGATGGGAAAGATGCTGGGATTTGCGGAAGATTTGTGGGCTGTTGGATTCGGTGGAATGGGTGAAATAGAATGCCGGATTGCTGGGGTTCTTGAGAATAACCGGAACATAGCAAGTAGGAGAACGGCACACCAGATTTTGTGGAACCAAGGAGAACGAATTACTGTTGGGAATAGGAAAACACAGAGCAGTTTGGCATGGATGTAGGCTTCTCCGAGGCCTGAACACGGAATAGAACACAGGAGATATGGCATGAAGTAGGGATGGGTGGATAGAGCTTTGGAATAGGAAATCTGGACGGGAATAGAGCGTAGGTAAGAAAATAAAGATTTTTCGGTCCTAGAATCGATCAAATGATTAGAATCATACTAAATAGATTCGAGAAAAAATATTACAAGACATACTGTAATCATCATGAATCCAAATCTAGAAGCGATTCTCTCGTAACAGCATCCTCTCGTAACAGGCGGCTCATCGATTTATAAGGAGTGCAAGGATACCTAGCCTATTATTTATGAACAAATTCTAATAGGCCAGTTGAGCCAAGATCTATACTCCGCCGTCTCAACTCACTAACCTATATGAGTATATACTAACCTATATGAGATACTTATAGTCCAAATAATGATCATATAATAATGGACTATTAATATGGATCATAAAATCGATTGAATTTTAATAAAATAAAATTTTAATTAATGTTAGCACAAATTAAAAAAAAATTTACATGATATAGAGGGCTTTGATACACAACATACGCACGGGGAAAGGCGCGGAATCATCTGCGATTGCTGGAATTCACTGCTAAGAAGAAGAGTAGAAGATTGCGACGAAGGCATGGCTGGTTGCTGGATATTCGCATGGGATAGGGGATGGAATTTATTCTGAGCATTGGAATTTTGGAAGCAAACGGAATAGATAGAATTTGTTATACAGTTGGAGATTGACACCGTTGAAACGTGCCCTCCTTTACCTTTAAAAGAGGGAGATAACCTACGGAGAGAGAGGAGGGGGGGGGGGGGGGGGGGGGGGGGGCTTCATCCCATTCATCATTCCCCTTCCTCCATTTCATCGAGCCTTCTTCACCCAAATTTTTTCCGTCCTCTCACATCATCAAATCTTCGTTCCATCGAACACTCACACTTCATCTCATAATTCCTTCTCACTCTCACGTCATCAAATCTTCGTTCCATCGAATACTCCCACTTCATCTCATAATTCCTTCTCACCTTGAAGCCACCATATTTTTCCTTCTTCCACTATTCCACTCCATATCGCTCCCATTTTCCACACCTGGTTATTCCTCTCCAGGAATCTCGAGATAAAGTCAGAGAATTTTTTTTTATTTGCTATCTTATATATTCCTTTTTGCATGATGAGTAAAAAAATATAGATTTTTAATGTAATATTTAATTAGTCTCTTTAATTTGTTCTTTCCTGGAAACCACTCTGAAACAATTTGAATGTAGCTGGGATTGTGATCTACATATACAACTTAAACTCAAAAGAGGAAGTCCAAAAAAATCCCACATGCAACCGTTCCATCATGAACCAGCAGCTTGGTTCATAAGAAGCTTTCATATGGACCACTAATGAACTTGAAGGAGGTGGCCCAAAAAAGCCCACATATAATCGGTTTACCATGAACCTGTAGCTTGGTCCATAAGAAACCTTCATGTGGACCACCAATAAACTCCAAAAAGATATAGAACCAGATTCGTCAATGAATTTGAAAGAGATTTGTATCCAAATTTATTAATATATTAAAAAGAGGATTATGGCTAGGTTCATCTAGAATGTAAATCTCTTCATTTTTTTAGTTTCATATTAGAAGAATGTAAACAATCCTTCTCTCTTGATACCTAGAAAAAGACCTGTATCCCACTTTCTTCCACCCTTCCAATATACTAGAAGGAGAGTGAGCTCAAGAAAAAAGAGCCAAATTTTTATTTTTTCTAACTCCAAGCCCTGCTAATGGCTTAGGAATTAAATATATTTTTTGTAATCAAATTTTCTTAGCAATAAAATTTTATTCTTCTTGTTTTAATTATTTTCTTACAGTTTAATTTCTGTAATTAGGCTAGTTTAATTTCTACATTTCTTTAAATTATATAATTTAAATTCTAGCAAGTAGTGTAGAATTTATTTTATATTTTTAAATAATTTAAAGTATTATATTAGATCATGTCTAGCTAAGTAAATCTCTTAGGGTTGCGATGAAGCTAGACTATGATTAAAAGCTCTTTCTTAGAATCTCTTTTGGATTTTCAATTTTTTAAAGTCCATCTTTCTGTTTAATTTCTTGCCAAGAGATTTGATGGACTGTTGTTGGATGATTTGATGCAAAAAGGATAATAGATAGAAGGCTCACAATATTTTAAAACCATTTTCCTTTTTTCCTTGTCGGAACCTTAATTGATTATTGTTGGATTAAAATCTCTTCATAATCCATACTTGGTTAACACAAAGAAAGAAGTTGAAATGATATTATAAGAGAAATCATAGAAAGGCTCTCTAAATTATTGGTCTAATAGATTCAAAAGCCTTAGATTTTTAGATTATTTATCTCTTCAATTTACTTAACTTTTTTTTAAAGTAGAAAGTAAAGAAACAATCACTTTCTACCTTTGTTAAAGCTTGCCTGAGCAAGGATTTGAACACAGTTTACACATCCAATTCTTGATGGGAACGATCCATACTCACTAAACATGCTATCCTGCATGCCGTGCGCTTATGATTTAAAATTCAACCAGATCTAATAGACGATATAAGCAAAATGACCAGCAGCTTTGGCCGAACTCTAACAAAGCACATCCAGAAAAGGACTCGATCAAGGGCCCTCAACCCCCTTCTAGGTCTGACTTCCCGCTATCTTCCAAATCAACCTCATCCTCATGCAGTACAAGAAAGCATGCTCAGTAAACTTATCTTCCAAGCCACAAATCATCTCATCCTCATGCAGTACAAGAAAGCATGCTCAGTAAACTTATCTTCCAAGCCACAAATCAAGCAAGAAACTGGCTAAAAACTTTACTTCAAAAAAATAAAATAATAAAAATTAAAATGTGCAATCATTAAAGAGTATGTGAAACATACTAAGAAGGCTTACTCTATTTAAAACAAATTCCATTTAAAGGTAGCTTTGACAAAATTACCGGAGATTGAGAAGTTTGAGTATATATATATATATATATATATATTAGAGGGGGCAGGCACAAGTGCAACTATCCTTTCTAATCGTAATTATAAGGGTTTCTATTCTGTTGAAAAATATTTGATTCATGCTGACAACAAAGATGGCTTAACCATTTTTCACCGTATTTAAATGGTATAGATGAATATGTCATCCAAGCCCCACCAAGATATATCAGGAGGTCTAATATCCAAGTGGTATAAGAAAATACATCATCCCGGATCCCAAGTCCAATTAGATAGGAAATCTATATTTTAATCAACTTAGTCTTAACGTCACAGTTCAAACTCGGAACCAGATGGTTGGAATACAAGATCAGTGCCACCTAAGCTACCACTTTGGTTGTGAGAAGTTTGAATTGCTCGATGGCTTCCTATTGTGCTCAAATCCAGTATATAAAAAAAATAATGTCAACTTAAATGTTTCACGGCTAGACTTGGAGGTAAAGTTTTCCTTGCCCTTAATTCTAATGGCAACACTTATCATGCTGAAGACCTAGAAACAAATTCTAGGCTCAAAGAGATAACTTCGGTTCAGTCACCAATTAAAGTTTTGGGATAAAATTTAAATTTGTAATCTCAATTATATAATAACAAATTTAATAGATCTAACATTTTAATAAAAATATGTATGGAAATAAAATACTAGAATTCTTACAAATTTATAATCTTAGAATCCATATAAACATAAAGTTTAATAATTTCCAAATAAAATAAATTATTTAATTTTTAGGTTGGTGCCTTGCATTTAGATTTCTTATAAGATGGTCCTTATTTTTTAATTAAAAAATTAAATTTTATTTTTTGCTTTTTTTCTAAAATATTTTTTATTTCTAAAAGAAGCTGCATGGTTTAAGCTTTTAATACATCCAAAAATATCAAAAATAAAATAAAATATTTTTCAATAGGTCCGGAATGGAACCCGAATCAGTCCAAACACTTTTCTAGAGTGCTGGACAACAAAGGAGACTACCTAATTAGCTGTAGTTTGCTTCATCATAGACATGTTGATCAGCCAGTGAAGCAGTCCCCACAACAGTAAGCAAATATCTGCAACAAAGGATGTGTGGCAGTTTTCTTGGTATTAAACTGAATCCAACCCATAACAATAAAAGAGTTACCCTCAATCATCAGGCGGTCAACTGAAAGATAAGTCTCATATAAATAATGCCAGTCCAAGTAGTTCATAACTCCACTCCCAGAATAGAGGGGCTAAAGAGATGACCGCCGCTTCTACCACCAGCCTCAATCAGGGCTTCTAATAACAAAGCCCATCCATCCAAGAGTGCCCATAACATCGTCGCCAAAATTGGCCTTAAATAAAGTCTGGGATGGGGGCTCCTAGAAAATAAATACCTTATAAGATACTGCACGAGTCGACCGGAAGTTCCAAGGATTTGAAGTATTCGAGATCAAATTAACCAGAGCGATCTTAGCCACCTGTATCAGAGCATGGTTAAGTATAAAACATGCAGATGATCTTTTCAAATTAAATACCTAACTATTTTAAGATAGCCAGATATGATAGACGACATATGCTACATGAATTCCAAAAATTTTAGCTGCCTCATATTCAAGCTAAATCTTAAACTATCCAAAAAGAGCTAGGCAGGAGACTTCGACATAGTAATCCAATAAAACCGGCCCAACAAAGCCGGCCCATCTCCAGATCCACATAGCTCCAGGACAGTAGTGGCCCACCGACTCCTCCCCGTGTCACGATATGGGCGCATAGGGGATGGGGGCACCCCCTATTTCGCATGCGACTTTTCAAAAAAAGAGGTTAACCGCTGGGCATAAATAATGAATTTTCTCATAAATTGGATGCATAGATTATTGTACCGGGATTACATCAAGATTTTATTTATGTTTGGTTATTTGAATCTATGAGAACCCCAAAGGTTTACTTTTGGAGGAAATAATCGTACTCTAGCATGACCATATGTACTTTTTCACATGTTCAAATGAGCGGAACCATCTGCCTTTTTTTTTTTTTTGGCTTTTATCTGATTATCTAATTTTTTTTAAAAAAATTATTTCTTAAAATTATCTCTCCTAATTTTTTTAATAAAAAAAATTGATTCTTAGTCCAAATCCCTCACGCAAAAAAATAGTAAACATAAATTTATAAAATTTATAAAAATATAAAAAAATAAAGATCTATTCAGTAAATTTATTCTTTTTTTGGTAAGCCGGAGCATTCAATTTAATGTTCTAGTATGAATATATCTAAAAAAATCAGAAAGAATAATATCATGCAAGGGCCCTGCGTATCCCGGGTGGATCCATAATACGTCTTCCGAATTATTGCGACAAAGGAGACAACTCAATCAACCACAGAATTTGCCTCCCGATATTCAGTTTAACAATACTGATAGAGCCACTATAAGAGAATAGCAATATCACGAATTAGAGGGTGTGTCGGCTTCATCCACATAGCCTCATGAATCTAGAAACTAATACTAGCCGAGTCATCCTTGATGATGAGACTCTCCGCCTGTAAAATTCTTCGGGCATAAACAATACCAGTCCAAGCACCCCGAAACTATGCTACCGGGATAATCAGCTCAAAGAGATAGCACCCCCTGCAGCCACAAGATCAAGCCCCGGATCACAAATAACAAAGCTAGCTCCCCCATGCTATCCATGACACTCCCATCAAAATTGATCATGAAAAATCTCGGAGATGGGGGCTCCCAAGAAATAAAGACCTGGCAAGATGCTCGAATATCCGAACAGAAGCCCCAAGTCTTTGAGGTCAACGCAGTCATCATCAGATACTCCTCCATATGGACGTGAGCTCTTTCCACTTAAACTCCGGCCGAACATCTCATTGAGTTAAAATCAATAGCATTCCTGGTTAGCCAGATATGGTACGCTATAGAAGATAGCAAAGTACAACAAAAATGTCATGTATTCGGCTAGAGCAGCTCCAAAAAGGTATCTACACGATCTACAACATTCATAAAAAGGCCATCCAAGCTAGACAGCCTCCAGACCTGACATGCCCGTAGGCATAAAAGAGAACATGCACCATAATCTCATCGTCCTCCCCACAAGCCAGGCAGAAGGAAGGCACGTGCAGCCCTCTAGTGATGAGAAATGATCTAGTAGGGAAACGTTTCTAAGCCAATTTTCATAAAAACAAACTCACTCTTGGGTGAACCCCTAGCCTCCAAATCCAACCAATATCAAGACTCCTCTAGGGCTTTTGACGAAACAGGGGATACAAATATGATATAACCACTATGGAAAGAGAAGAGGACCTCCACACCCTTAAATCACAGCTGGCATGTACAGGCAGAGCAATAGATATGACTCGAGCACCCAGAATATCTCTAAAAATATAAGTAACCAAAAATGGATTCCATTGTATACCATCCATAACCAATCAATCATAAATCAAAATAGAGTCAAGAATATCCATGATGATGAAAATCGGCCATCAGGCCAAAGGCAAATCCACGATCCATGAGTCATGCATAAAGCTGATAGACCGATCATCGCCCAATATCCATCTTGTCTGAAGGAGCACATCAGGGGCCCTAGCAACCATCTCTCTCCAGATAGTAGAACCATTTTGCCCGACCTAACTATCCCACCTAAAAGATACTGGACCATATCTAGCTTTCATCATCAAGGTCCACATGCTGTCAAGACATAATAAGAATCTGACGATATGTCTAGCCAGCAGCACATCCTGCCTTGCAATAAGAGAATGAATGCCAAGGCCCCTATCCCCAACAGGCTAGCACACCATGTGCCATCCAAGGAGATGAACTCCCCGACCACCAGAGGTAGAACCCCACAAGAAAGCTGAATAAATTGCTCCGCCTTGAGTACCACAAATTTGGAAAGGACGGCATTAGAGAGCATGTAAATTGTAAAGATGTAAAGACTGACCTGATCAAGGTAATATGCCCATTAAAGAAAGGGCTATTTCCAGCCAACTCTCCACCCTCTCCTATATCGCCTTCACCACTAAGCTACACTCAGCCTTTAGCAGTCCTTCCCTAGTAATTAGAACTTCCAAATATTATAATTCACCCCCATGCTCAACAATCCCAAGGAAATCCCAAATCAGGCACCATAGATGGGTTGGAGTTTTCGAACTAAAATGAATCTCATATTTAAAAAGATTGACTCTCTAACCAGAAGATAGATAAAAGTTCCCCGGAATCTTCTTAAAGCCCCACGTGCAGGCAACGGTGGCACGCCCAAGAGCAAATAATCATTTGCAAACAAGATGTGCAAGATTAGGTGGGCTTCGGGAGCCAGAACATATAGATCAAGACCCAACCCTTGCATCGCTACCCAAAATGCTCACAATAAAACATCAGCACAAATAATAAACAAGTACGGGAAGAGAGGACACCCTTGTCGTAGGCCAACATTCGAAGAGAAAAAATCAGAAGGAGTACCATTGTTACAGCCGTTACGATGACGTGGCGTGTCTTGGATTTCGCCAGGCATGATCCGAACCATGTGGATTTTTTCGGCAGAGCGGGAACGGTCTAGCAAGGTCAGATGAGGCTCCACCGCGGCCGAAGTCGAGGTCGGGCCGGGCCTTCCTACTCCTTCGCCAGGTGGTGCCCGGACATGGGTCCGCCTCGGTCGAAGTCGAGCGCTCCTCTGTCGCTCCGCCAGGTGTCCGCCCAAGAGGGGTCCACCTCGGCCGAAGTCGAGCGCCCCTCTGCCGCTCCGCTAGGTGTCCGCCCAGGAGGGGTCCACCTTGGCCGAAGCCGGCGGTCCCTTCCTCCCTCGCCGGGTGGCGCCCTGAGACGGTTCCACCTCGGCCGAGGTCGAGCCGGGCCTTCCTGCTCCTTCGCCAGGTGGCGCCCGGACACGGGTACACCTCGGCCGAAGTCGAGCACTCCTCTGCCGCTCTGCCAGGTGTCCGCCCAGGAGGGGTCCACCTCGACCGAAGCCGGCGGCCCCTTGCTCCCTCACTGGGTGGCGCCCTGAGACGGTTCCACCTCGGCCGAGGTCGAGCCGGGCCTTCCTGCTCCTTCGCCAGGTGGCGCTCGGAAACGGGTCCACCTCGGCCGAAGTCGAGCGCCCCTCTGCCGCTCCACTAGGTGTCCGCCCAGGAGGGGTCCACCTCGACCGAAGCCGGCGGCCCCTTGCTCCCTTGCCGGGTAGCGTCCTGAGATGGTTCCACCTCGGCCGAGGTCGAGTCGGGCCTTCCTAATCCTTCGCCAGGTGGTGCCCAGACACGGGTCCACGTCGGCCGAAGTCGAGCGCCCCTCTGCCGCTCCGCCAGGTGTCCGCCCAAGAGGGGTCCACCTCGGCCGAAGCCGGCGGCCCCTTGCTCCCTCGCCGGGTGGCGCCCTAAGACGGTTCCACCTCGACCGAGGTCGAGCCGGGCCTTCCTGCTCCTTCGCCAGGTGGCACCTAGACACGGGTCCGCCTCGGCCGAAGTCGAGCGCCCCTCTGCCGCTCCGCCAGGTGTCCGCCCAGGAGGGGTCCACCTCGGCCGAAGCCGGCGACCCCTTGCTTCCTCGTCGAGTGGCACCCTGAGACGGTTCCACCTCGGCCAGCCGGGCCTTCCTACTCCTTCGCCAGGTGGCACCCGGACACGGGTCCACCTCGGCCGAAGTCGAGCGCCCCTCTGCCGCTCTGCCAGGTGTCCGCCCAGGAGGGGTCCACCTCAGTCGAAGCCGGCGGCCCCTTGCTCCCTCGCCGGGTGGTGCCCTGAGATGATTCCACCTCGGCCAAAGTCGAGCGCTCCTCTACCGCTCCGCCAGGTGTCCGCCCAGGTGGGGTCCACCTTGGCCGAGACCGGCTACCCTGCATGGTGAGGCCGTCGAGAAGCAGGGGCACGAGTTCCGAGACTGCCCCTCGGGCATCGCGCGCCGCACCTCGAGAGGAGCGCCAGTACGGTCGGCAGCAACGCGCGAAACCTCGTTTACATCGGCCGGACGGGTTCCGCAGCTGAGAGGCGAAGTCCTGGCAGACAGGACCCGGTAACAGACGTTGTCGATGCCTGGGAAGGAGAGCGCTCGCGCTCGGCCCAAGGTCTGACCGGTGTCCTCCCTCTACCCTTTCCTTGCTGGGCTCAGCAAGCAAGACAAGGAGGCCGCCGGGTTCCTGGACCCGAAGTGGAAGGGAGAAAGAGAGAGAAAGAGAGGAGGTGAAAGCGAAGAGGGAGCCTCCCAAGGGCGGGAGGCCAGAGGCAGCGTGATGAGATAAAATGATGGGAAGAGCGGATAACCAGGTAAGGGGGAAAAAAGGCTGGGAAAAGAAAAAGTCACCAATAGTAGGATCCAAGATCCCGAGAGGGGTCCCTTGGCGCAAGCTCGGTGAAGGAACTTGGCCCAGTTTCCACTCTTCCAGAGACCTTTTTTGCTAAGATAATCTCTAAGCCTGGGACTCCTTCGGGGGCCCACCTTGGAGATTATGTTCCATCTCGCCGCTTTCTAACTTGACCATCGGAGCCGCCTCGCCGGGACCCCTGACCAGGGTTTCTGACCTTGTCTTGCAGGATCGGGAGCCCGGAGACCTCGAGGCGAGACGGTCTGATCCCGCCACCAGCTCTGAAGTTACAGGCTGCGGCGGCGAGATCGGCAACAGATTGGCGCACCAGGTAGGGGGGCAGGACAACACCCCCAGTGCGAGCTTGCTCTCTTGGGACGAAACGCGCTCCGGCCATGGTGGTCACATGCGGGCGCGAAGCATCCACCAGCCGAGTAGGGGAGGACCCTTCCCCTCAGGGGCCACGCAGCCCGGACAGGGAGCTTCCTGCTCCACCTCCTCTTCCACCACAGCCGACCTCGGTGGACGGACTTTTTGCAGCTGTTATCCAACAGCTACAAACCCTGACTACAGCAGTTCGGCAGCTACAGCACCAGCAGCGCTCCCTGGCCACGCAGCCCCAGCCAGGGACCCCCGCGGCTCGAGCCGCGGGGCCGCGCGGAAGCCTGCGCTCCTCCAAGGTAGGCCTTCGCAACCGTGGGCAGTCTCCAACCTCCGCGGGAGCCACCAAACCCCCGCGAAGAGAAATTATTCCGGTTCGGCAGATCATGAGAGTCGGTCCCCGGTCGATGATGCCGAGACGGCGCGCCGCAGTAGGCGACGTCGGGGCAAAGCCCCCCACCGAGACCGATCGGCGCCCCCTTCACCAGCGGCCTCGGTGGAAGATTTTACTGATGAGGCCATCAGGCGCCAGGCTGAGAGGCGCCTGGATGAGCACAAGCGCAAACTGGCGGAGTTCGCCCGCTGATTTGCCGACCTGCAGAACTCCTCGGCGGACCCGGCGGGCTACGACTCCCGGCCACCCTTCTACCGGGAAATCCAAGAGGAGCCGATTCCGAGCCAGTTCCGCATGCCGCAGGTGGATCCCTACGATAGGACCACCGACCCTTTGGGCCATCTGGAGAGCTACAAGGCTCTCATGAGGGTCCAGGGGGCCACGGATGCTCTTTTATGCATTGCCTTCCCCGCTACCCTCCGGAAGGCTGCTCGAGTCTGGTTCACCCGCCTCGAGTTGGGATCTATTTGCTCCTTCCATCAATTGGAAGGAAAGTTCGTGGCGCATTTCGACGCTTGTCGGAAGGTGCCGAGAGAGGTGGACAGCCTCTTCTCCATCCGCTAGCAAGACCAGGAGCTGCTTCGGGACTATATTACCCGCTTCAAAATCGCTGCCCTGGAAATCTACAGGATGGACGAGCCCGTTGCCATGCTGGCATTAAAGCGCGGGCTCAAGATGTCCCGCCTGACTTATTCCCTAGACAAGAAGCCCCCCAGGACGTATTCCGAGATCCTCCTCCGTGTCCACAAGTACATCCGAGTGGAGGAGGCCGATCGTACCCGGCGAGAACTGGACGGGAGGACCTTGAAAAAGCCGACCCCGAGAGATGTTTCCGGGACCTGAAGGCCCGGGCCGCCTGCTGACCCCCGTCCAAACCCGAAGCCGAAGGGCGGAGCCGTCCCGGAGCGAAGTTTCACTCCTCTCCTTGCTCCCAGAACGAAGATCCTCATGAAAATTGAGGGAGAGCACTACCTCCGCCATCCTCCCCCTCAGAACCCAAGGAACACCCGCGACAAGTCAAAGTACTGCCAGTTCCACCGCGAGCACGCCATGACACGAGGAGTGTCGCAATCTGAAGCAAAAAATCGAGGAGCTGATCAAAAGAGGCTACCTTAGAAAGTTCGTGAGGAACGAAGCTCCGGCAGAGGGACAGCCGCTCGCGGCCCTCCCCTCGGTCCCTACGATCGATAACCGCCCGACGGAGAAGCCAATGGGCATGATCTCTTGTGGGATCGGGCGGGCGGCAAAGAGAGCCCGGGAGGTGGGGGACCCAGAGAATGTATCCCCCTTTGAGAAGGGGAATGAAAACAAAAATGTAAATAATGATGCAGTGGTGGTCGAGATGACTATCGCAAAGCATCCTGTACATCGCATTATGGTAGATAGTGGGAGCTCTACTGACATGCTTTTTTATGATGCTTTCTCCCGAATGAACCTGTCTCATGATCAGTTAAGGCCGGTGCACACCCCTCTTGTGGGCTTTACCGGGGACTCGGTGGGGGTCGAAGGGGAGATCACTCTCCCTGTCACCGCTGGATCCCCACCTCGACAGACCACCGTCATGATGACGTTCACCGTCGTCAAACTTCCCTCGCCTTATAATGCGATCCTCGATCGTCCGGGGCTCAACCAGCTGGATGCCATGATTTCCACGAAACGGTTGCTAGTACAATTCCCCATGGCCTCCGGGCCTGGGGTGATAAGGGGGACGACCCAGCCAGTCCAGCATTGCCTTCAGGCGGTCCCGGGTGCCCGAGGCGCCGAGCTCGGCCTCGACGTCGACGACCTCGACTTAAGGGAGAAGGAACCCAGGGGAGGACCCGTGGAACATCTGTTAGCGTATCCCCTCGGTTCGGACCCTCAGAAGACTGTGCATGTGGGGGCCCAGCTCCCGGAGGAAGAGCGGACCCGCCTGCTGGATTTCCTCCGCGCGAATGCGGATGTGTTTGCATGGTCTGTGGCCGACATAATGGGCATCCCCCCATAAGTCATCACCCACAGGCTAAATGTGGATCCGAGGTGCCGCCCGGTCCGCCAGAAGAAGAGGAGCTTCACCGCAGAAAGGCAGAGGGCCATCAACGAAGAGGTGGAGAAGCTCCTCGCCGCCGGTTTCGTGCGGGAAGTACAATATCCCAGCTGGTTGGCAAATGTGGTCATGGTGAAGAAGAGTAGTGGCAAGTGGAGGATCTGTGTGGACTACACTGACCTCAACCGAGCCTGTCCGAAGGACAGTTTCCCTCTTCCGGAGATTGACCAGCTGGTGGACACCACTTCGGGGCATCGCCTCATCTCTTTCATGGATGCCTTCTCCAGGTACAACCATATTCGAATGCACCCGGAAGACGAAGAGCACACCGCCTTCGTCACCGACCGTGGAACTTACTGTTACAAGATGATGCCATTTGGCCTCAAGAATGCCGAGGCCACGTACCAGCGACTGGTCAACAAAGTCTTCAAGGACCAGATCGGCCGCAACATGCAGGTGTACGTGGATGACATGCTGGTCATGAGCAAGCCCCTTTCAGATCATGTTGGTTACCTGGCGGAGACCTTCGGCAACCTCTGACTTCACCAGATGAAGCTGAACCCGGCGAAGTGCGCCTTCGGCGTCTCCGCCGGGAAATTCCTGGGGTTCATGGTGACCCAAAGAGGGATAGAGGCCAACCTAGAAAAGGTCCAGGCCATTTTGGATATGGAGCAACCCACCTCCAAGAAGCAAGTGCAGCGACTCACCGGCCGGATAGCCGCTCTGAGTCGGTTTATCTCGAGGTCGGCCGATCGCTGCCGGCCTTTCTTCAAAGGGCTGAGGAAGATGAGCGACTTCACCTGGACCGAGGAGTGCCAGGAGGCGTTTGACGAGCTGAAGAAGATGCTTGCATCGCCCCCACTGCTCTCCAGGCCTGAAGAAGGAGAGGAGCTCGTCCTCTACCTGGCAGTCACCCCGGAGGCCGTCAGCTCGGTCCTGGTTCGGACCGACGACCAGGGAGTTCAGAGGCCGGTGTACTACACGAGCAAACTCTTCCGCGATGCGGAGCTCAGGTATTCCCGGTCTGAAAAGCTCATTTTTGCATTAATAGTATCTGTCCAGTGTCTCAGGCCCTATTTCCAAGCACATCCCATTGCTGTCCTGACTGATCAACCGCTGAAAGCGATACTCAGCCGACCCGACACATCCGGGCAATTGGTGAAGTGGGCACTCAAGCTCAGCGAGTTCGATATCGCTTATTGGCCAAGGTCGGCCATGAAGGCGCAGGTGCTCGCCGACTTCTTGATCGAGTGCGCAAGCCTAGGCAACGGGATAGAGGAGGACCCTCTGGACCGGCAGTTGAAATCGGGACCCGAGGAGGACGTGTGGATCCTTCATGTGAATGGAGCCTCGAACTCCGGCGGGAGCGGAGCCGGTCTCATCCTCGCCAACGGTGATGGGGTCGTCACCGAATGTACACTCCATTTCCAGTTCGCCGCAACTAACAACCAGGCGGAGTACGAGGCGCTCCTCGCCGGGCAGAGAGTGTCCCGCGAGTTGGGCATGGCCAACCTCAAGGCCTTCACTGATTTCCAGCTGGTGGCCGGACAGATCTCCGGAGAGTACGGTGCGCACGACCCTCAAATGGCGAAATACCTTGAGCTCGTGAGAAGGAGTGCGACCGGATTTCGGCGCTTCAGCATCTCCCACATACCCCGCAAGGAAAATGCTCGCGTGGATGCTCTCTCCCAGCTGGCAACCCTGCTGGACTCGTTGCTGGGCCGCGCTCATGTTGAGCATCTCAAGGCCCCAAGCTACGAGACCCCTGTGGAGGTCCAACAGGTCAGCTAAGAGCCCAGCTGGCTGGACAAGTACGCCGAGTACATTACCAGCGGCACCTTGCCAGAAGACCGCACGGCGGCCCACCTTATCAAGAAGAAGGCCGCGCGGTTCGACCTCATGGATGGGCAGCTGTATCGGAGGTCCTACTTTTACCCACTCCTCAAATGCCTGAGACCCGCGAAGGCCGCACTCGTACTCCAGGAAATCCACGAGGCCATCTGCGAGAACCACGTGGGGGGCATAACGCTAGCGTACAAGGCCCTCCGCCAAGGTTATTTATGGGAGACGATGAAGGAGGATGCCGCCGACTTCGTGAAGAGGTGTGATCAGTGCAAGCGGCACGCCATGGTGCAGCGGCAGCCCTCCACTCCACTTTCCCAGCTCTCGGCTCCATGGCCATTCGCCCAGTGGGGGATGGATCTCTTAGGACCCTTTCCCCTGGCGTCCGGACAGCGGAAGTTCCTAATTGTGGCCATTGACTACTTCACAAAGTGGGTCGAGGCCGAACCCCTAGCATGGATCACGGAGGCAAACATCACCAAGTTTCTCTAGAAGTCAATCATTTGCCGTTTCGGCCTACCCCATATCATTATCACTGATAATGGACATCAATTCAACTGTCGGGAGTTTGAAGAATTCTGCAGCGACCTCGGCATCCACCATCGCTTCACCTCGGTGGCGCATCCGCAGACAAATGGAGAAGCCGAGGTGACAAATAGGACCATCTTGCAGGGCCTCCGGACGAGGCTGGATCAGGCCAAGGGTGGGTGGGCAGAAGAGCTCCCGAGCATCCTGTGGGCGTACCACACCACCCCGAGGATGGCCACCGACGAGACCCCGTTTAACCTCGTCTTCGGAGCCTATGCGGTTATCCCGATAGAGCTCAGCCTACCCACCCTGCGCGTGGAGCAGTACGACGAAGTGGAGAATCCCGCCAAGATGATGCTGAACCTGGACCTCCTTGAGGAGACGAGGGACAAGGCTCGAGTCCGGATGGCGGCGTACAGGCAACGAGTGGCCAGGTACTACAACTCCTGGGTGCGACCGAAGTCCTTTCGCCCAGGAGATCTGGTGCTCCGGCGTGCTGAAGCTTCCCAGCCACGGGAGTGCGGGAAGCTCTACCCGAACTGGGAGGGCCCGTACAGGGTGACGGAAGTTCTCCCTCACGGGGCCGATTACCTGGAGGAGTTAGGAGGGTCCGATTCCCTCAGACATGGAATGCCTCAAACTTGAGGATGTATTTCCAATAATGTAAGGTTTCTCGAACTCCTGCAATGAAATCCTTTTACTTCAAATGCTTCTTCTCACCTCGTAGGAAGAGAGACACTTAGCTCCGAGTTCGGTAAACACGGCTGTGGCCGAAGACCCGAGAAGGTGACAAGTCTCGAACTTCGGTCCAGAAGGTGGGGCAGAGCCAAACTCACCCACGCAATCACGGAGAACAGCCCGGCAAGCCGCGCAGAGCTCGGATAAAGCCTGCGGCCCTGGGGTTTAGTCCAGAAGTCCCGGACTTCAGTCCGGAAGGCGGGGCAGAGCCAAACTCGCCCACGCAATCACGGAGAACAGCCCGGCAAGCCACGCAGGTCTCGGATAAAGCCTGCGGCCCCGGGGTACAGTCCGGAAGTCCCAGACTTCGGTCTGGAAGGCGGGGCAGAGCCAAACTCGCCCATGCAATCATGGAGAACAGCCCAGCAAGCCGCGCAGAGATCGAATAAAGCCTGCGGCCCCGGGGTTCAGTCCGGAAGTCTCGGACTTCGGTCCGGATGGCGGGGCAGAGCCAAACTCGCCCACGCAATCATGGAGAACAGCCCGGCAAGCCGTGCAGGGCTCGGATAAAGCCTGCGGCCCCGGGGTTCAGTTCGAAGGTCCCGGACTTCGGTCCAGAAGGCGGGGCAGAGCCAAACTCACCCACGCAATCATGGAGAACAGCCCGGCAAGCCGCACAGGGCTCGGATAAAGCCTGCGACCCCAGGGTTCAGTCCGAAAATCCCGGACTTCGGTTCGGAAGGCGGGGCAGAGCCAAGCTCACCCACGTAGTCCCAGAGGGCAGGCTGGCAAGCTCGAAGGACTCGCACAAGGCCTGCTCCACCGGCGTCTAGCCCGGAAGTTCCGAACTTCGGTCTGAATACTGGACGGGACTCAGTTTGCCCGCGAGCTCAGCTCGGAGCACACCACAGGGCTTATTCTCGATGCTCGAAACCAACACTCGGTTTCAACAAAAAAAAAGGAGAGAGAAAGAAAAGCGGGAGAAAGCAAAGACGAGACTTGGCAAACATGAGATTTCATTAATCTAAAGAGGGATTACAATGAAGAAGTCCCGACAGGCCGGGAATCCTCAAAAAAAAAGAAAAAAAAAAAAAGGGAAGAAGAAAAGGGATACAAGGGGGAAGCTAGTTCGGTGCAGTAGCACTATCCTCGGGTGGGGGTGCGCACTCTCCACCTGCGCCGTCGACGGGTGACTGCTCAGGGGGTTGCTCTGGAGTTGCAGCCTTGATGCCTGCTACCACTGGAGCCTCTCCGCTGGACTCTTGCCTCCTTCCGCCGAGGACCATCCCGCTGAGGTCGAGCTCGGGGTAGAAGGAGCCCACCTTCTCTCGGCACACCTGGTACCCCTTCAGGAAGGAGTCCACGGTGGCCTCCCGAACCTCCACAATGTACTCCTCGGAGTCCCGGAATTTTGGGATGGCCTCCTGCGCCTCCCGCTTTGATGCTTTTAGCAGCCCGTTGACGTAGGAGCTCTTCTCCTTGGCTGCGTTCATCTCCCTCCGAGCCTCCTCCACCTGGCGCTCCAACGATCGAGACTGAGCTCGGAGGCGAGCCTTCTCCGCCGCGTCCTCCTCCGCGCGGCGCTGGTTAGAGATCCTCTCCTCAGACAGAGAGGTCTCCAATTTTTTGATGCGCCCATCGACGCGTGCCAGGTCGGATTGGAGGGCTTGGTTATTCCCCCGTAGCTCGACCCCCTTCTCCATGAGGTCCTTCATGTCGGCCGCGAGTTTGCTGAGTTTTTCCTCCTCGGCATCCTTCTTGGCGTACCCTGCGAGGAAATTCCTTAGCAGCACACGTCGGTCCCGATCTATACCAGAAAAAGAGAGGTCAGTCAAAATCCAACTGGAACTTTAAAAGGGAGGGTTCTGAGTCCGAGACTTACCGTGAAAAGCTACGGAAGGATTCCGAGCAGGGCGTCGCCGTAATCCCGGCCACCCCTCAGTCGGCGGTCCCGGGAGGTGCAGGCGAACTCCATGACCCTCTCCGCGAGGCCCTGATCATGGATCACGGAGCACCGGCTGGTGAGATTTGGCGGCGGGGCAGATAGGTCGGCAGCAGCAGGGGCGACCATCCCCTTGTCGGGTGGAACTGCTACCGACGGAGCAGCTGGAGCCACCGGGGGCGCCGTCGGGGCGGCGGTTGAGGCGGGCGCTGCCCGGGAGGGGGCTGGCCCTCCCTCTTCTACAGCCTTGTCGAGGTCGACGACATGGACGTCGGCAGCCCGGGCTCGAGGTGGCCTAGATGTGGGAGCTGCCGTCACTGGACCGGAGGTGGGAATCGGCACGGCCTCCCAGCTCGCCTCGGTGCGAGCCCTCTTCACCGCGGGCTTATTTCCCTCGGCAACGTCCCTCTGAGCGGTGCCCTCCAACAGGTTTTCTAAGGAAAACTTCATACCTGAAAGAAAATGGAGGTCGGTCAGGCCAGTTAAAAAGGAAAAGGGAGAAGGGGGGGTGCGGAGTGGAAAGGAAGGCCGAGCCTCACCCAGCTCCCGGATGGGACTGATCCCCGCCTCGAGCAAGTTCTGCTCCGAGAGTAGAACATCGAGCATCGGGACCGCATCACTCAGCAGCAGGAAATAGACCTCTTGGTCCGCCGGCTCAACTTGGGAGTTCCGGTTCGGGGACCGATCCGACTCGCTCCAGGCCCAGTCGACATCCTCGACCGAGGCAAAAAAGAACTGGTTCTTCCAACCCTTAATAGAGGAAGGGAGGTCGAACCGGAGGCACCTAGGCCAAGGTGAAATGTACCACCAGCCATCATCGGTAGAATAGCGCTTCATGGTGAAAAGAGCCCTGAAGAGAGAGAAGGGGGCAACAAACCCGTGGAAGTGGCAGAAGACTATAAAGGCGAAGATGACCCGGATGGCATTTGGAGCCAACTGGGCCGGGACCAAGCGGTAGTGACTAAGAAAGGAGAGGAAGAAAGGATGTAGGGGGAACCGAAGACCCCCAAGGAGGAAGTCCTCGTAAAAGGCTATTCGCCTGGGGCCGCTTAAGGTCACATGATCCCCAGGCCATGGGAGAGAAAGACGGATCGACTCCGAGATGCCATAGACTTCCCGGAGCAAAGAAAGGTCACCTTCGGTCATCGATGAGACGTGACCAGAGGGACCAGCAGAAGAGATGGCCGGAGGAGGAAGAGAAGAGATGGGACGGGCGGAAACTACAGTGGGAGACCTAAGACCCCTAGGGATGCCTATGGTTACACCCCCAGGCTGGAGCCACCTGCGGATCTCGTCCGAGATCACCTCCCCTTCCGAGGAAGAGGACGATGGAGTCCTCGGCCGGGACGGACCGGCCTCGTCCGAGTTAGATGAAACATGACGACGACGCGCCATGGGGAAGGAAATGGTGAAGAAAAGTTGCTAAGGAAAGGGGACGGGAGAAGGAAGCAGGCGTGGGCACTCACCGAAATATACTGTTCAAAAGAAGTGGCAACCCAGGGAAGTGAAGGATAGCCCACTGCAACCGCCGGCGGAGCGCGAGAAAGGGAAAGGGCCTCGTTTCCGGAAAGTCCCCCTCCTTTTCAAATTCGATCGACAGCGACCGTACCCCTCATTCTGTTCCGAACCACCAGATAGATGCCGCGTGGACGCACGCCCGACATCGATGCTTCGATTACGTGGAAACAGCCTCCTTTTCGAAGCGATGCATTAAGTGCAACCGGAAAGGCGACGCATGGCAACCTCTCATAGGACCTCGGGCGCAACGAGGAACGGTGACGAGGATCATGGCAATTATGGCACGAGATCTTCGCCTTCCCCACGTCATCTCCTCATTAAATTCCCACGTTCCGAGCCATGATGCCTCAGCGAAACGAGGGGATGGGGGGCAACTGTTACAGCCGTTACAATGACGTGGCGTGTCTCAGATTCCGCCTGGCGTGATCCGAACCACGTGGATTTTTTCGGCAGAGCGGGAACAGTCCAGCAAGGTCAGATGTGGCTCCACCGTGACCGAAGTCGAGGTCGGGCCGGGCCTTCTTGCTCCTTCGCCAGGTGGTGCCAGGACACGGGTCCGTCTCGGCCGAAGTCGAGCGCTCCTCTGCCGCTCCGCCAGGTGTCCGCCTAAGAGGGATCCACCTCGGTCGAAGTCGAGCACCCCTCTGCCGCTCCGCCAGGTGTCCGCCTAAGAGGGGCCCACCTCGACCAAAGCCGGCGGCCCCTTGCTCCCTCGTCGGGTGGCGCCCTGAGACGGTTCCACCTCGGCCGAGGTCAAGCTGGGCCTTCCTGCTCCTTCACCAGTTGGCGCCCGGACACGGGTCCACCTCGGCCAAAGTCGAGCGCCCCTCTGTCGCTCCGCCAGGTGTCCGCCCAGGAGCGGTCTACCTCGGCCGAAGCCGGCGACCCCTTGCTCCCTCGCCGGGTGGTGCCCTGAGACGGTTCCACCTTGGCCGAGGTCGAGCCGAGCCTTCCTGCTCCTTCGCCAGGTGGTGCCCGAACATGGGTCTGCCTCGACCGAAGTCGAGCGCTCCTCTGTCGCTCCGCCAAGTGTCCGCCCAGGAGTGGTCCATCTCGGCCGAAGCCGGCGACCCCGTGCTCCCTCGCCGGGTGGCGCCCTGAGATGGTTCAACCTCGGCCGAGGTCGAGCCGGGCCTTCCTGCTCCTTCGCCAGGTGGCGCCCGGACATGGGTCCACCTCGGCAGAAGTCGAGTGCCCCTCTGCCGCTCCGCCAGGTGTCCGCCCAGGAGGGGTCTACCTCGGCCGAAGCCGGCGGCCCCTTGCTCTCTCGCCGGGTGGCGCCTTGAGACGGTTCCACCTCGGCCGAGGTCGAGTCGGGCCTTCCTGCTCCTTCGCTAGGTGGCGCCCAGACACGGGTCCACCTCGGTCGAAGTCGAGCGCCTCTCTGCCGCTTCGCCAGGTGTCCGCCCAGGAGGGGTCCACCTCGGCCGAAGCCGGCGGCCCCTTGCTCCCTCGCCGGGTGGCGCCCTGAGACGGTTCCACCTCGGCCAAGATCGAGCCGGGCCTTCTTGCTCCTTCGCCAGGTGGCGCCCGGACACGGGTCCGCCTCGGCCGAAGTCGAGCGCCCCTCTACCGCTCCGCCAGGTGTCCGCCCAGGAGGGGTCCACCTCGGTCGAAGCCGGCGGCCCCTTGCTCCCTCGCCGAGTGGCTCCCTGAGACGGTTCCACCTTGGCCAAGGTCGAGCCGGGCCTTCCTACTCCTTCGCCAGGTGGCGCCCGGACACGGGTCCACCTCGGCCGAAGTCGAGCGCCCCTCTGCCGCTCTGCCAAGTATCCGCCCAGGAGGGGTCCACCTCGGCCGAAGCTAGCGGCCCCTTGCTCCCTCGCCGGGTGGCACCCTGAGACGATTCCACCTCGGCCAAAGTCGAGCGCTCCTCTGCCGCTCCGCCAGGTGTCCACCCAGGAGGGGTCCACCTTGGCCGAGGCCGGCTACCCTGCGTGGTGAGGCTGCCGAGAAGCAGGGGCATGAGTTCCGATACCGCCCCTCGGGCAGCGCACACCGCACCTCGAGAGGAGTGCCGGTATGGTCGACAGCAACGCGCGAAACCTCGTTTACATCGGCTCGACGGGTTCCGCAGCCAAGAGGCGAAGTCCTGGCAGACAGGACCCGGTAACAGACATTGTCGATGCCTGGGAAGGAGAGCGCTCGTGCTCGGCCCAAGGTCTGACCGGTGTCCTCCCTCTACCCTTTCCTCGCTGGGCTCGGCAAGCAAGACAAGGAGGCCGCCGGGTTCCTGGACCCGAAGGGGAAGGGGGAAAGAGAGAAAAAGAGAGAAGGAGGTGAAAGCGAAGAGGGAGCCTCCCAAGGGCGGGAGGCCGGAGGCAGCGTGATGGGATAAAAGGATGGGAAGAGCGGATAACCAGGTAAGGGGAAAAAAAGGCTGGGAAAAGAAAAAGGCACCAAGAGTAGGATCCAAGATCCCGAGAGGGGTCCCTTGGCGCAAGCTCGGTGAAGGAACTTGGCCCAGTTTCCACTCTTCCAGAGACCATTTTTGCTAAGATAATCTCTAAGCCTGGGACTCCTTCGAGGGCCCACCTTCGAGATTCTGTTCCATCTCGCCGCTTTCTAACTTGACCATCGGAGCTCCCTCGCCGGGACCACCGGCCAGGGTTTCTAACCTTGTCTTGCAGGATCGGGAGCCTGGAGACCTTGAGGCGAGACGGTCTGATCCCGCCACCAGCTCTGAAGTTACAGGCCACGGCGGCGAGATCGGCAACAACCATTAATAAGGATGGCAAAGTAAAATCTGACAATACAGGCTAATATCCGGGAGATCCAACATCAATAAAAGCCAAAATCCATCAAAGCCTTCTCCAGAAACCTCCAGTGCATATAATCATAGGCTCGCTCCATATCTAGCTTGATAGCCATAAGACTGCATTGGAAAGGGGCCTTCCAAAGATCATACATGAACTCTTGAGTGATTAGGACATTATAAAAAATACATCATCCCCTCATTAAAGCCCCCTACTCTTGACAAATAAGATATAGGAGAATAGGCTTTATCCTGTTAACTATGAGCTTGGCACAAATTTTATATAAGGTGTTGCACAAGTTAAAAGGCCTGAAATGGCTCGGCTTACAACCATCATGCTGCTTAGGGATAAGAGTAATAAAGGTCTACTTTCAAGAATTAGGCATCCATCTAGAAACAAAAAACTCCGGCAAAGCAGCAACAACATCGTCCTGGATAATACACTAGAAATGCCTAAAAAAATAGGAGAGAACCCATTAGGGCTAGGAGCTTTATCCTCCGTCAAGGACCAAAGAACATCCCAAACCTCTTCCTCAGAAATAGACATGATGAGACCCTGGTTTTCCCGCTTAGACACCATATCCGACGATGGAGGAGGATCAAATGAGGTAGGGCCCTCGATATGAACTATCCATCTAGATCTAAAAAACTGAGTAATCTCTCTGATCCCTTTCCTGATCCAGGTATTTCTATCCCCTTTCCTGATCCACTGCACTCTAGATTTCTGTCTCCAAGAAACCTCCTGCTGACAATGAAGGGAATGATAAATAGACAACTGACTCCATAAAGCAGACATATCATGCTCCACCAAACCCCCTTCCCTCTCCTCCCGCTCCTGGAGATCAAGAATGGATCTCTCTACGGTCTCCAATCTAGAGAAGATGTTATCCACTTCTACCCTATTCCACCAAAGTAATCGCCTCTTGGCTACTCCAACCTATGAGATATCCAATATCTAGCATCATCTTAAACAGGCACCCTCCACACCTCCCTCACAATCTTCAAAGAACGAGGATAAGCTAACCAAAACTTTTCAAACCTGAAGGGAGAATGATAGGAGATTGAGGTATCGGTAGAGAGAAACACCGGGCAATGATATGAGGCGATTCTAGCAACATGCCTCACTAGGTGCGTAGGGTACCACTGAAGCTAGCTCGGTGTCACAAAAATTTTGTTGACTCTCTCCCAAACCCTGGCCCCTCCCTTGCAATTATTATACTAGGTAAAGCATGGACCAACAAACCCAAGGCCTACCAAGCCATTAGATTGCGAAAAGCGCCCAAACTCTCTGGAGCCAATGTCTTTAACAAAGGATCTACCACCTCTCTTATCCTCAGGCCATTAGATAATTAAAATCCCCTACCACGATTGTTGGAATACCTTGTTCCACCAAAGTCATTACCACTTGTCACGGGATTCTTCTCTCCATGTAATCCATACTGGCATACACTCCCAAGAAGAGCCAAGTAAGCCATTGGATTCAGTAACAACAATTACCACGTGCTGAGAACAATAGTGAAACACATCCACTTTAGTTGCCCCATTCAATTGCATACAAGGAGAGCATGGGATTCAATTGCATAAAAGTCCTAAACAACAATGATACCTCCCGACAGGCCTTGGGATTCAATTGCATAAAAGTCCCAATTCCTCGGAAAGCGATGGCGAACACATTCCAAACTGAAACTACCAAATCTTGTCTCAAGAAGAATACATAGCTCAGGATGGTACAATTACCCCAATCTTCAAAAAGTAGAATGGAAGGAACGTTTCCCCACCCACTGAACATTCCAAACTAAGACCTTCATGGAAAAAACACTATCTCAATTTAGCTTTGCCTTTATGCGATCCAGCATCTTCCAAGTAGTCTTTACCCAAACTTCCCTTGACCCCAGTCTCCCCAGTGGTAAATAAGGCCTTCTTCAACTGACCTGCAACCACCTCATGAACATGGTCACACCCCCTGATACCATGAAAATCATTCCTTTGATTGGACGGTGTATCAGGGCACCTAGGGCATTCCACCATACCAACTGGAGCAACCTGGGATAGAGAGGCAACACAGTCCCTATTGGAAGACCAAGCTGACTAAAAAGAAGACCCAAGTTACTTCCCAATCGCCCCCGGCCCCTCTAGAATTAAAGAGTTAACCTCCCCCATTACTCCTTTGAATTCTTGGCAAGGGCTAGGCTTCTCCCCCGATCACCTCCCCCACCATCGACGGAGCAGGCAGAGATGAAGATGAACCATGCATACCCTTTGCAGTGGATATTGAAGAACTAGAACCACCCCTAGCCGAATCCCTGTCCACCCCACCACACTTCACCAAGCAATCATCAGCTTCCCCCCTCCTCACTTCAATAGTAGAATTCTTAGTAGAACAAGGAACAGACACGGTACGAGACTCTACCCCAGGGTCTAAGGACCCTTTGGCCAACAGAGACAAAGCATCACACTTAGAATCCCCATCCACCAAGTCCCCATCCATACAAGGAGAGCGTGGACTAACGTGGTCAATGGCTGATACCACAGGAGATGAAGAAATCTTCATTGGCCAGAGACCTGGAGAGCTAGATATGGACATCTTTGATGGGCTACGGGCTCTCTTCAAAGATTGCACACTTGGATCAAACTTCACCAGGTCACATGGGCTGGGCTCCTCTGCCAGGCCCATATCCATAACATCACCCAGTGGGCCAAGGGCACCAAAAGCAGATCCTAATGCAGAGCCGTCTCCTGTGAGCTCCCTTGGGCAAACCCCTGGCAATCGCCAGTGAGCCACCTTAGAGGGTTTTTGCCGGCCGTCTGAGTTCGGTGGTGAGCTCGGGGGAGATGGGTTGATTCTCGGTGTGCTCAAGGTGGAGATGAGTTAGGATCCAACGACTCAGGGCAAGGCATCTTTTCCTTTTTCAAGTCCCTTCTCTCCTTCATCGGAGCTTTAGGCACTCGAGGTTGTCAGATCCGAGATGTCACTAGCCACGGTCCCAACCTAGGATGGCTATCCCTATCACCACTCTTTCCCTCCACCACCATGGGGGTCGGAGCTTCCGAACGAGCTTCACCACTTGCTGCCACAAAGTTCTCGAGGAGAAGAAAACAGCCATTGTTGTCTGAGGAGAGGTCCCCATCTAAGAAATGGCAACCATCATCCGAGTGTCCCAATCTTCCACAGGTAGCAGACCACCGAGAGATTCTCATAAACAAACTGCTGCCACAATGCACCCTTCCTCTCTCAGATTAAGATACCAGGTTTCAAAGGTTTATCGACATCATCTCCACTCTAACACAAGCATATCCCATTTTCCTCAAGAGATCCATGAAGTCGTCTACCATCAATGGCTTTCCCGTCTTTGCCACGATGGCCATGATGACCGTCGACAACCAGAAATCCAACAGGAGCCTCGAGAATCTCAACCAGACAATGGCCTTCTAGATAGATCTATGCCTAGGCACAAAATCGAGCTCCCAAGATTTCATAGCTAGAAGTTGTCCGATCATAAACCAAGGGCCGCCCTTCAATATCATGGAGCACTTCTTTTCCGTCTTAAAACAAAGAATAAGAAGATCATCAGCAATAGAAAATACCTTGGGATCATAGTCAAACTTAGTCTTCATCTTAACCTCCTTGAAACCCATTCCGACGGAGCCTTCCATCCCAAGCTCTTCATGAACACTGCCAGATTCTTTCATTGCTAGCCAGCAAGAATCCTCCATCATCATCTCGGATAGCTCCAGTACCTTGGACAGGTAGGACCGTAGCGGGTCAATTTCTTTCTCAGAGATCCTGTGTGATGTCCAAAAAGATCCAAACGGTGATCCCTGGATTATTCGTGCCCATGAACAATCACCATCAACGGAGTCGACCCTCGACCATCATCCCCGAGGTGATCTCCCACCGCTGCCATTTGCTCAGAGCCTATTCAAAGAAATCCTAGAGAGAGCTTGAAAAAGGTGCCTTTATAGAGTCACAGCCCACCTAACGCACAAAGCGACCCCAATGCTATCAGAATTCCTTAAAAATATATATATAAAAAAATTATAAATTTTTTCTTGTCAGTTTTTAAAGAGAAACAACAATGCAACAACATCATTGGCAATTTCCTGCAGTCCCATAAGTTTGTAGCTAACAAAGACCGGAAATTAGCCATTAGTAAATAACAAAATTGTTGAACGCTTCATGAACGTTTTTACAATTATAATAAATATTTAAAATGATTGTGGTCTTGGGATAAATAAAAAATGATTTAAGAATCAGACAACAACATGGCCTGTCAAAGTCAACCGAGCTTCACAAGTAGTAGACTACCCTCTTCACATAAATACAATCCTCTTCACACCGATACTCCCACTCTTTTCTGTCAAGCGGAGAGCGGAGGTCTAGAGAGTGTAGATTTCCACCGCCGATACCCTTCAAAATTCAACATACTGGTTCAAAAGAGGTACGTTAGCAAGCTTATTCTCAGAAAAGAAAGAAGTATCGGAATATTTTTTTATGGTGGAGAAATATTAGGGCTTCTTCAAATCATGAAAATTTTCAGAGGAATGTTCGGCGCTGAGCTTGGCATTCAAAAGAACAGGAAAAAAAAAAAAAAAAAACTTCTTTTGCTTTTCTCGTTATTTTCTAAAGAATGTTCTTGTTTGTTGTGAAGAATCTACCGAGAAATGCTTTAGATCCGAACTGTTTATAAGCAAAATTTTGTTTTTGCGTTAGATCCAACTAGTTTGTGAGGGAAAACAATTCTTCTTGATTAAAAAAATAAAAAATAAGAATTGGTTGCTATTTTTCTTTAAAGATCAGCTTCCGTGATGCCCTTTTGCATTTGGTAGAGAGGTTTTAAACCAGAAAAAAGAGAGAGAGAAAAATTAAAAATGTTCAGAAAAAGAAGTTTTTTTGGAATATTTTTTTCGATTAAATATTATGAGATTACAGAGAATTGGAAAGAGGAGCAGATCGGGAAAAGAGATAGAGATGGCGGTGAATCGGTGGCGAGGTATCAGCCGACCATGCTTCGTTGTCGCCGTGAGCTCCTGTCTTCTCGCAATCTGGGCCGTCCGATCCGAGTCCCGGGACATCCGGCCGTCGGAGCACGGGCTGGAGTACCAGAAGGACCCCGGTCCAGCATCCGGGAGATGGCGGCCTTCTTCCATGGCCGGCCCACGGTGGCGCTGCCCGAGGCGCGGAACTCCACCGACCCGCCCTGGCGGGTGGCGCCGCCCGGGCCGGACCGGTCCGCGAGGAGGAAGCGGACAAGGGTGGCGCTGCTGGTCGCCGGCGTGGTGTGCGGCGCTGTGGGGGCCACCCTGCTCGCCGCCGCGGCGGTGGCGTACGTGGTCCACGCCCGCCGGTCCATACCTGGGGGCGGTCCCGGTTCGGGTTTCGGCCTGGGTCCGCGGAGAAGCAGCCCGGAGATCCGGTTAGGAGCCGCGTGAAGGAGAGAGGTCTTGATAGAGGCGGGTGGTGCGTGATCTGAGCCGTTCGGTGATGATCTAGTGGTCAGTGGAGGAATGATCCGACATATCTTCAAGGGCGGATGGTTTCTCGAATTCCTGTTTGCTCTTAATCTTGAATAAGTGTTTATCCTTCTGATGCAATCACATAACATGTTTGTAATGATCATTATGTGATTTTTTTATAATATTAGATTATGATTATTGAAACAGTTTTTTTTTTATTTTTATTTTTTTTGATAAATCATCGTATTCAGATTAATGATCTAACATAAATACAATCAAGAAAGTTCAAAAATATAAAATTACAAAATAAGATCGGTCCACGAAGCAGGACTGGAATAATTAGTTACCATCCAATTCACAGCACTTTAAGGCTATATAAATATGTTTCATTTCAATTTCTAGTAAATTTGTTCCCATCATCCATGGTCATTGTTAAAATGTCTCCCCCAATGATGATATGGGATGCTTGTATTCTTGTAGCATATAGCATATCTTCTAATGCAGCTCGAAAGGATGTTTTTAGGAAATTGATGGTCTTGCTACAAGGGATTAGAATGGTGTTCCGCCTCCTATATTTTGCCGATGATGTTGAGGCAGGCCCAACCAATAGATTTTAATTTGATTGTAGACCATTTTAGGACCCACAAGTGTTTGACGGCTACCAATAATTAGTTGAACCTTTTATAGCAGTCATATATGTTTGGGGGTCATGAAAGGAGAGAACTTGGAAATCCCAAGCATCCTGGACATTCCTCCACTCAAACTAGCCATCTCTAAACAAACTAAGAGAGTGGCAACCCTTGTTGGATTTATAAAAAAAATATTATTATTCCAAGATTTCATACATAATTTTAAAATATTAAAAATAATATTATTTTTAAAATTAATTTAATAAATAATAAATTTAAAAATTTTATAAAATAAATAATATCTTTAGATTTGAAATGCGTACATGTATTCGTCATGAATTTTTAAATATGCAATCATGGATATTCACGTGAATATCAAAAATCAAGTCCTTTCCTGTATCTTCTTTCAACGGGTGGTTATTCGATAGGACAAGCCTTGAGAACAAATCTCATGATAAAATATTATGAGTAGAGAAGAGATATAACATATATATAAACAAATCCTAACAAGCCCTTCCATCATGGGCCAGTTGGACTAAGGCTTACACCATGCCGCCTTAACTACATCAACCAACATAAGATATTCCAAGTCCAAATACAAGGATCATACATAACATTAGACTATACACATGTCTATGAACACGGATCATATAATCAATCCATTTTTAACAAACCAAAATAAAATAAAATAATAACTAATGATAGCTAATAATTACGAAAAAACTTTTACATTCTTTTACTCGGATGATATTAATTATGATTTCAAAAATATTTTATTTCAAAATGACTCTTGGACCGAACATAGTACATGGCCATTCTATAAACAGCATTTCAAAATGACTCGGCTTAACAGTATTAATCATGTCGATTCATGAAAGTCATTGTATCCTTTATTTGACACAAGACCTATCATGGTTACAAGCATGACAAATATTATTGACATAACTCTTGATATAGTAGTGTAGGAAGAAAATAGCATTAAAAAATAATCTAAATAAAATATGTTATTTCATTGTCAGTCCATCAATTTCTCTTCAATATACTTGAAAATAAAATAAATAAAAAAATTTTAATGACTTCAAAACAACAAGCCATTCTGTCTTACATACTCAACATGCTGTTAATGACGAGACAGTACAAAATATCTGAGACTCGATATTTGACCTTAAAACTTTTATACAGCAGATGCATAAAAGAGATATATCACATAACAAAAGTATTATATAAATATACCATCAATAATGAATTCTCTTTAACCATATGCTTTATTACAAGCTAGAAAAATTTCACGACTTCAAAAAAAGTCCATATATCTCCAAACAAATATATCAAGATTTTTTAATAGCAAATGAGACATAAACATACAACTATCATTTTCAAGACAAAATACATTCTTAAGATATTATGTTATATTTTATTTCACATATACATATAAATCATATAGGAATGCAATCCATTAACTATCATATTAATTATATTTATAAATATTCATGATAGATGTTACCGACCTTACCGCTGTGGCCTGCAGCTATGAGTTGGCGCCGGACTGCAGTCCCCTTTGCTGCGGAATCCTAACACTCCCGGACCTGCAAAACAAGGTTAGAGACCCGGGCCGGGATCCCGGCGGGGGCACTCTGATGGTCAAGTTAGAGAGCGGTAAAGTAGAATAGATCCACTAAGACAGATCCCCGTTGGGTCTCCGTGCTTAGAGGAATCTTTGATGAGAAGATGAGTGAGAACGAGAGGGATTAGCACTTCGGTTCCTGCAACCGGGCTCGTCGAGCTCGCTCCTGCGAGCTCCTTTGGAGCTTCTGTCTTAGAATCGCCTCTTCTCTCCGTGCGATGCTTGCCCTCTCGATTGCCTACCTTCCTTCTTGCTGGTGGTGCCCCTTTTGAGATCGTTGGATACTTTGGTGCCTCGATTCTCCTTCCTGGGAAGGCCTTAGAGGTCAGCGACACTTACTGACTGTTCTCCTGAGGTCGTCTCCCCTTATGGTTGGGAGTTAAGTGGTGAGCCGGTCTCGTCTACCATGCAGTCACGAAAGGGGGAAACTTGGCGGGACCCCGATTCTCGCGAAGGTGCCCTTGGGCTCGAGGCGTTGACCATGGCTCTCCCCTTTTGGAGCACCAGGTCACCGACCGCCGAATCTGGTACCTCGAACAGGATGTCATTCCTAAACTGGTGTAAACGAGGTTCTGCGTATCGTTACAGATCTGGGAACGCCGTATTGGACACGCCGCCCCGTGTGCGCCATCCTCAGCAGAGTCCTAGGGCTTGCACCCTGGCCACGCGGAGAAGGCTTGACTTCGGCCGAGGTGGACCCATCAAGGGGCACCACCCGACGAAGGAGCAGAGGTGCCCGACTCGACTCCGACCGAGGTGGACCCATCTGGGGGTGCCACCTGGTGGAGGAGAAGAGACAAGCTCGACTTCGATCGAGGTGGACCCGTCAAGGGGCGCCACCCAACGAAGGAGTAGAGGTGCCCGGCTCGACTCTGGTCGAGGTGGACCCATCTGGGGGTGTCACCTGACGGAGGAGCAGAGGCAAGCTCAACTTCGATCGAGGTGGACCAGTCAAGGGGTGCCACCTGGCGAAGGAGCAGAGTTGCCCGGCTCGACTCCGGCCGAGGTGGACCCATCTGGAGGTGCCACCTGACGGAGGAGCAAGGGCAAGCTCAACTTCGGCCGAGGTGGACCTATCAAGGGGCGCTACCTGGTGAAGGAGCAGAGGTGCCCGGCTCGACTCCGGCCTAGGTGGACCCATCTGGGGATGCCACCTGGTGGAGGAGCAAAGGCAAGCTTGACTTCGACCGAGGTGGACCCGTCAAGGGGCGCCACCCGATGAAGGAGCACAGGTGCCCAGCTTGACTTCGATCGAAATGGACCCATCTGAGGGTGCCACCTGGCAGAGGAGCAGAGGCAAACTCGACTTCGACCGAGGTGGATCCGTCAAGGGGCAACACTTGGCGAAGGAGAAGAGGTAGGCCCACTTCGGCCGAGGTGGACCCCTCCTGGGTCGGCACCGGACGAAGGGGCATAGGCAATCTCGACTTCGACCGAGGTGGACCCATCAAGGAGCGTCGCCTAGCGAAGGAGCAGAGGTGCCCGGCTTGTCTCTGGCCGAGGTGGACCCATCTAGGGGTGCCACCTGGCGAAGGAGCAGAGGCGCCCGACTCGACTCCAGCCGAGGTGGACTCATCTGGGGGTGCCACCTGGCGGAGGAGTAGAGGCAGGCCCTCTTTGGCCGAGGTGGACCCCTCCTGGGTCGACACCTGGCGAAGGGGCAGAGGTACCGAGCTCGGACCGAGATGGGCGCGATGCTGGTCAAGCCACCTGGCAAGGGAGCTCGGAGGAGAATGCCACATGGCATCGCATGGCTGCTAGCTGGGTTGTCGTACGCTCCACGTCAGCGATCTTGCCATATCAGTTGCTCCCCACTCCCAAGTCCCATCGGAGCACCACGGCAGGGACATGAAGAGTTAATGCAGAGATGACGTGGAAGGACAGAAATCTTGCACAATAATTGCCTTGATCACCGCCGCACCGCTTATCGTGCTCGAGGCCCAATGTGCCCACACCACGTCTGTGCGCTCGACGGGCCATAATTACGCCGTGCCAGACCCAAGGAGGTTTCCAGCGAATCGAAGCATCGTCGTCGGGCATCTTCACACGTGGCGCTCATCCGATGGCCTAAGCGAAAAGGGGCTGTACGGTCGCTGTCGATCGATTTTGGAAAGAAATGAGACTTTCCAGAAACAAGGGCTCTTGGCTTTCTCACACCTCGCTAGCGATTGTAGCGGTCCTTCTTCACCCCTCAGGTTGCCACTCTTCCACTAAAACATCCTGGTGAGTGTCCTGTTGCCCCCATTTTCAATCCTGCTTCCTCTCGAACTCTAATCTTTCTCGAACCATGCCTTTCTTTGTTTCCTCCTTCTCGATGGCTCCTTCGGGTCATTGTCGCTATTCCTCTTCTAATCCAAACAAGGCCAGTCCGTCCTAGTCGAGGACTCCATCATCCTCCTCTTCGGAGGACGACGTTCCCATCGACGTCCGGCGATGGTTGCAGCCAGGCCGTATAACCATCGGAGTCCCTAGGGCTCCTAGGGCTCCTCCTGTCATTCCTGCTGTTCCCATCTCTGCCCTCTCCCCTCCAATGGCAAGACTTTTTATGGTCCCTCCGGCTTCACTTCGACGATGACTGGAGATGACCTTTCCTAGATTCGGGATACGTATAGGGTCCCAGACTCCATCCAGCTTTCACTTCCAGGGTCGAGGGAGCGAGTGACTTCGAGCGGCCCTGGCAGAGTCGCATTCTACGAGGACTTCCTTGCCGGGGGTCTTTGTTTTCCTCTTCACCCGTTCTTCCTTTCTTTTCTCAGTAACTTCTGACTTGTCCTGGCCTAGTTGGCTCCCAATGCCGTCCGGGTCATCTTTGCTTTCATCATTTTCTGCCATTTCCATGAGTTTGTTGCCCGTTTTTCATTGTTCATGGCCCTCTTCACCCTGAAATGCTACTCCACCGATGATGGTTGGTGGTATCTTTTCTCCTGGTCTAGGTGCCTCCGGTTCGACCTCCCCACATTGATCAAGGGTTGAAAGAGCCAGTTCTTCTTTGCCTCGGTTCGGGACATTGTTTGGGTCTGGAGTGAGCCAGACCGGTCCCCGAACCAGAACTCCCAGGTCAAGCCGGCTGACTAGGAGGTCCACTCTCAGTTGTTGGCCGATGTAGTCCCTTCCCTCGAGGTTCTACTCTCAGAGCAGAACTTGTTCAAGGCGGGGGTCAGTCCGATCTGGACGATTGGTGAGGCTCCAGGCCTCCTTTCTTCCTCTTTTCTTTTTTTTTCTTTTCTCCTTTTTTTTTTGAATCATCTGACCTTTTCTTTCTCCAGGGATGAAGTTCTTTGTTGAAAGCTTGATGGAGGGGGCCCGAAAGAGGAACACTTCAGAAGGAGCCTAGGAGGCTCCCCCGAAGAGGGCCCATGTGGAGGCGGACCAGGGGCCCAGGCCCACTCTAGCCTCGGAGCCCAGGGTAGCAGATGCGGCCCCTGGGCCATCTCAGCAGCAGGCCCCCGTCGCCGAGGTCGTTGACATCGACAAGAGCGGGGAGGAGGTGCAACCGGCACCTTCTCCGGCGGTCATAGCGCCCAACGTTCTGGTGGTGTCCGCACCGGTGGCGGTGGCACCATTGGCTACTGCCACACCCGCTGGAGGGACTCTAGCTCAACCCTCCTCTGAGCCTTGCCTCGTACCGCCAGTGCTCAGTGGGAGCTCCTCTGTCATCCGTGACCAGGACCTTGTAAAGAGGATGATAGAGTATGTGGCCCAGCCCCGAGACCGCCGGCTGAGGAGCGGTAGAAACTATGCAGATGCACTGCTCGGGATCCTCCCCCTGCTCTTCACGGTAAGCATCTAGCTCTCCTTTTTAATGTTCCAATTAGATTCTTCGAAGGTCCTAATTCTTTCTTTGATGCAAATCGGGACCGACGTGCTCCTGCTCCGGAACTTTCTCTCCACTTTGGCAAAGAAGGAGGTCGAGAAGGATAGGAGGCTGGGCAAGCTTGCGGCCGATGTGAAGGACCTCATGGATAAGGGCCATGAGCTAAGGGGGAGCAATCAGGCTCTCTAGGAGGACCTAGCCCGGGTTGAGGGGTGTGTTAGGGACCTCGAGGCCTCTCAGTCCAAGGAGAGGATCTCGAGCCAGCACCGAGCTGAAAATGATGCGGCCGAGATCTCCCACCTCAGGGGGCGATCCCGGTCACTGGAGCGTCGGGTTGAAGAGGTCTTGGCGGAGCTGGCGGTGGCCAACAAGAAGACTTCTTATGTCAACGGGCTGCTGGAGGCCTCGCAGAGGGAAGCCTAGGAGGCTGTGCCCAAGTTCCAGGCCTTCAAGGAGTTCTAGAAGGAGATGCGCGAGGCTGCCGTGGACTCCTTCTTGAAGGGCTTCGGAGTCTGCCGGGAGAAGGTAGCTTCCCTTTTTCCCGAGATTGATCTGACCGAGGTCGACCTGGGCGGCCCCAGGGAGCAGCCAGAGGAGGCTACCGGGCAACCTTCTGAAGAGGCAGTCGGTGATGCGGGGGCTTCTCAGCCTGGGGAGGAACCGGCGACGGAGGAGTGAACCCGACTCATCTATTTTGTATTCTAGCATAGGGTTTCCATTTTGTTCTTTTGGGCCACCCAGTCTGTCGAGACCCTTCTACTTGTAAGAAACATTATACTAGGAATGAAGTCTCCCTTTTCTTCACTACTTCTTGCCTTGACTCCCCATTCTGCTGCTTGCTGATATTATGCTTGATCTTCATATTGTTGTTCGTCGTCGTCTTTTGTGGGAGCCCGAAGCCTGCAACTTCAATTTGCAGCTTGACTTGGACTCTCAGTTTGAAAGCAGACTCATGAGACCTCCAGGCTTCGGGAAGGAACCCCTAAGGCTTCTAGCCTGCACTTTAAAAGTCTTTGGTGGCTGGGACATCCTCCGGACTGAACTCCGGGCCGCGCACTGGAAACGGGTTCTGGGTGACCTTCCGAACTGAACTCTGGGATCTCGTGGAGCAATTAGGTTCTGCACCACCTTTCGGATCGAAGTTCGGGACTTCGTGAGGGAACTGGATTTCACACCACCTTCCGGACTGAACTTCAGGGCCTCATGCCAGAACTAGATTCCGTGCGGCCTCTCAGACTGAACTCCAGGATCTCGTTGAGGAACTGGGTTCCTTGCCACCTTCCGGACCGAAGTCCGGAACTTCATGGAAAAACTGGGTTCCACACCACCTTCCGGACTGAACTTCGGGATCTCATGCCAGAACTAGGTTCCATGCAGCCTCTCAGACTGAACTCCAGGATCTCGTGGAGGAACTGGATTCCTTGCCACCTTCCGGACCGAAGTCCAGGACTTCATGGGGGAACTGGATTCCTCGCCACCTTTCGGACTGAACTCCAGGACCTCATGCCAGAACTAGGTTCCGTGTGGCCTCTCGGACTGAACTCTGAGATCTCGTGGAGGGACTGGGTTCCTTGCCACCTTCCGGGCCGAAGTCCAGGACTTCATGGGGGAACTGGATTCCGCTCCACCTTCCGGACTGAACTCCGAGGTCTCATGCCGGAACTAAGTTTCGTGCGGCCTCTCGGACTAAACTTCAGGATCTCGTGGAGGAACTGGGTTCCTTGCCACCTTCCGGACCGAAGTCCGGGACTTCATGAAAAAACTGGGTTCCGTGCCACCTTTCGGACTGAACTCGGGGGCCTCATGCCGGAACTAGGTTCCGTGCGGCCCCTCGGACTGAACTCTGGGATCTCGTAGAGAAACTGGGTTCCTCGCCACCTTCCAGACTGAACTTCGGGGCCTTGAATTTCTCGTGGATCGCTCGCGGGGCTTCTGCCTCACTTTTGTTCGCCAGACTTAAGATCGAACAATGCTAGTCCTACGAAATAGAAACAAGCATTACACAAAAAAAAAATTTCATTATTGATGTTCAGGAAGCCTTACATCATTGGTAATACATCCTCAAGTTCACGGCATTCCACGTTCACGGAAACCAAGCCCCGTCGAGCTCGGCAAGATAGTAGGTGCTGCGAGGGAGTGCTTCGACCACCCTGTAGGGGCCTTCCCAGTTTGGAGAGAGCTTACTGCACTCTCGAGGTTGGGATGCTTCGGCACGGCGCAGCACCAAGTCTCCCGAGTAGAAGGACTTCGGTCTCACCCTGGAGTTATAGTATCTGGCCACCCGATGCCGGTAGGCCACCATCCGAACTCGGGCCTTGTCCCTTATTTTCTCGAGGAGATCTAGGTTGAGCAGTAGCCGTGCTGGGTTCTCAGCTTCGTCGTATTGCTCCATGCATAATGTTGGTAGGCTGAGTTCCACCGAAATTACTGCTTTTGCAGCAAAGATGAGGTTGAATGGGGTTTCATCCGTGGCACTCCTTGGGATTGTATGGTATGCCCACAGGATGCTGGGAAGTTTTTCAGCCCATCTTCCTTTGGCCTGATCCAATCTTGTCTGAAGTCCTTGCAGGATGGTTCGGTTGGTTACTTTGGCTTCCCCATTGGTCTGAGAATGAGCCACCGAGGTGAAGCGATGATGAATGTCGAGATCGTTGTAGAACTCCTCGAACTCTCGACAATCGAACTGGCATCCGTTGTCGGTGATGATGGTATAGGAGAGCCCGAAGTGACATACAATTGACTTCCAGAGGAATTTACTGACATTCACCTCCGTGATCCGAGCTAATGGGTCGGCCTCGACCCACTTCATGAAGTAGTCGATGGCTACTATCAGAAACTTACGCTGGCCGGATGTAGGAGGAAACAAACCGAGGAGGTCGATGCCCCACTGGGCAAACGACCAGGGGGCGGAGAGCTGGGAGAGTGGTGTAGCTAGCTGGCATTGCACAACGGCGTGACGTTGACAGTGGTCACACCTCTTGACAAAGTTGGCTGCATCCTCTCTCATTGTTTTCCAGAAGTATCCTTGATGGAGGGCCTTGTACACCAGAGTTCTGCCCCCCACATGATTCCCGTAGAGGCCTTCGTGGATCTCCTGGAGCACGAGTGCGGCCTCCATGGGCCTCAAACACTTGAGGAGTGGATAGGAGTAGGACCTCCGGTAGAGCAGTCCATCCATCAACACGAAGCGCGCGGCCTTCCTTTTGATGAGGCCAGCTTCAATCCGATCCTTGGTCAAGTTAACGTCGGTAATATACTTGACATACTTGTCCATCCAGCTGGGCTCCGGGGTGACCTGCTGGATTTCTCTGGGGGCTTCATAGCTTGGGACCTAAAGATGCTCGACGTAGGCATGGTCCAATGATGAGTCCGGCAAGGTCGCCAGCCAGGAGAAGGCATCAGCACGAGCATTTTCATCGCGTGGGATGTGGGAGATGCTGAAATGCTTAAAGCCCGTTGTGCTGACCCGCACCAACTCCAAATACTTCGACATTTGAGGGTTCCGTACCTCGTACTCGCTTGACATTTGCCCAGCCACTAGTTACGAATCTGTGAAGACCCTTAGCTGGTCACACCCAGTTCGCGAGAGACTCTCAGTCCTGCGAGGAGTGCTTCATACTCCACCTGGTTATTGCTGGTGGCGAATTGGAGGCGAAGCGCGCATTCGACGACGACTCCCTCACTGTTAGCGAGGATGATTCCAGCTCTACTTCCACCGGAGTTAGAGGCTCCGTCCATATGCAGGACCCAGATGTCCTCCTCCGGTTCAAGGCCTGGTTGTTGATTATGGGGGCTCTCTTCCGACCCCTCGCCCAGGCCTGCACACTCAACTAAGAAGTCAGCCAGTACCTGCACCTTCATGGCCAACCTCGGTCGATAGGCGATGTCGAACTCGCTGAGCTTCACCACCCACTTCGCCAGGCATCCAAACGTGTCAAGTCGGCTAAGCATGGCCTTCAGCGATTGATCTGTCAGCACCGTGATTGAGTGCACTTGAAAATAAGGCCCGAGGCACTCGGCCGACATAATTAGTGCAAAAATCAATTTCTTGGATCGAGAGTACCCGAGCTCTGCATCGCGGAGAAGCTTGCTTGTATAGTATACTGGTCTCTAGATCCCTTTGTCGTCCGTCCAGACTAGGACCGAGTTGACGGCCTCCAGAGTGACTGCCATATACAAAAGGAGCTCTTCTCCCTCCTCTGGCCGGGAGAGTAGCGGTGGTGATGCCAAGGTTTTCTTCAGTTCCTCGAACATTTCTTAGCACTCCTTCATCCAAGAGAAGTCATGGATCTTCCTCAATGCCTTGAAGAAGGGCTGGCAACGATCCGCAGATCATGAAATGAATCGACTTAGGGCTGCCACTCGGTCGGTGAGCTGCTGGACTTGCTTCTTCGAGGTGGGCTGTTCCATGTCAAGGATCGCCTGAACCTTCTTTGGGTTGGCTTCTATCCCTCTCTGGGTCACCATGAAGCCAAGAAACTTTCCCGCCACCACATCGAAAGCACACTTCACCGGGTTCAATTTCATTTGGTGGAGGCGAAGGTTGTGGAAGGTCTCCGTTAGGTCGTCGACATGGTCCAAGGTCGGCTTGCTCATCACAAGCATGTCATCCACGTATACCTACATGTTGCGGCTAATTTGGTCTTTGAAGACCTTGTTGACCAATCGCTGGTATGTGGCACCGACGTTCTTCAAACCGAAGGGCATCATCTTGTAACAGTATGTCCCACGATCCATGATGAAGGCAGTGTGCTCCTCATCTTTTGGATGCATCCAGATCTGATTGTACCTGGAGAAGGCATCCATGAAGGAGAGGAGGCGGTGTTTCGAAGTGGCATCTACGAGCTGGTCGATCTTCGGAAGGGGGAAGCTATCTTTCGGGCAAGCTCGATTGAGGTCGGTGTAGTCCACACAGATCCTCCACTTCTCGTTATTCTTCTTAACCATCACCACGTTCGCCAGCCAACTGGGATACTGCACCTCTCGTACAAAGCCAGTAGTGAGGAGCTTCTCCACCTCTTCATTGATCGCCTTCTGCCTTTCTACAGCAAAACTTTTCTTCTTCTGCCGAACTGGGCGGCACTTCGGATCGATCTTCAACTGGTGAGTGATGACATCCGGGGGAATACCTGGCATGTCCGCCGCAAACCAGGCAAAAGCATATGTGTTCGTCCGAAGAAAACTCAGCAAACGAGCTCGCTCATCTTCTGGGAGTTGGGCTCCTATTTGCACCATTTTCTGTGGATCCGAGCCGAGGGGGTACGTTAGCAGGTGCTCAACAGGACCACCCTTGGGATCATGCGCCATCTGGTCGAGGTCGTCGACGTCGACGTCGAGCTCAGCATTCCACGCTCTTGGGATGGCCTGCAAGCAATGTGGGATGGGTTGAACTGCCTCCCTGATCTCTCCCACCCCAAAAATGGTGGGGAACTACACCAGCAATCTTTTGGTGGAGATGACTACGTCAAGTTGGTTGAGCCCTGGGCGGTCCAGGATAGCATTGTATGGCGACGAGAGTCGGACGACGGTGAAGGTCATCATGATCATGCTCTGCCGGGATGGAGTCTCGGCTGTAATAGGGAGAGTGATCTCTCCCTCGACTCCTACAGAATCTCCGGTGAAACCCACGAGAGGGGTGTGCACTGGCCTTAGCCGATCATAAGACAAGTTCATCTAGAAGAAAGCATCGTAAAAAAGTATGTCAGTGAAGCTCCCACTATCAACCATAATTCGATGTACAGGATGCTTAGCGATGGTCATCTCAACCACCACCGCATCATTATTTACATTTTCTTCACCTCCCTTCCCCTTTTCAAAGGAGAGTACATTTTCTAAATCTCCTCCCTCCTGGGCCCTCTTCGACGCATGCCCTATCCCCTAAGAGATCATGCCCACCGGCTTCTCCGTAGGGTGGTTGTCGACTGCAGGAACGAGGGGAAGGGCCGCAAGTGGCTGGTCCTCTACCGGGGCCTCTCTTCCCACGTACTTCTTGAGATAGCCCCTCCTGATCAAATCCTCAATCTCCCTCTTCAGGTTATGGCACTCCTCCATGTCGTGGCCATGGTCGCGATGGAACTGGCAATACTTCATCTTGTAACGATGATTCTTCGGGTTCTGAGGAGGAGGTCGGCGGAGGTAGCGCCCGCCCTCGATTTTCATGAGAATCTTCATTCTTCGAGCAAGGAGGGGAGTGAAGGTCTGCTCCGGGGTGGGATCATTTTTCAGCTTCGGTCCCGACCAGAAGTCTACAGGCGGCCTGACCCTTCGGGTTCCAGGTACATCCCTTGGGGCAGGCTTCTTCGAAGGCTTCCCATCCAGCTCTTTCCTGGTACAGTCAGCCTCCTCATCTTGGATGTACTTATGGATGCGGAGGAGTTCGGAGTATGTCTTGGCAGCTTTTTGTCCAAGGAATACGACAGTCGGGAGGTCTTGAGCCCTCGCTTCAATGCCAGCATGGTGACGGGCTCGTCCAGGCTGTAGATCTCCAGGACAGTGGTCTTGAAGCAGGTGACATAGTCCTGCAGCAGCTCCTGGTCTTGTTGGTTGATGGAGAAGAGGCTATCCACCTCCCTTGGCATCTTTTGACAAGCGTCGAAGTGCTTCACAAACTTTCCTTCTAGCTGTTGGAAGGAGTCGATGGATTCGGGTTCGATGCGGGTAAACCAAACTCGAGTAGCCTTCCAGAGGTTGACCGGGAAGGTGATGCACAGGAGGGCGTCCGTCACCCCCTGGACTCTCATGAGAGCTTTACAGCTCTCCAGGTGGTCCAGGGTGTCGGAGGTCCCATCGTAGAGATCCACCTGAGGCATGCGGAACCGACTCAGGATCGGTTCCTCTTGGATTTCCGGGAGAAGGGTAGTCGGGCATTATAGCCCACTGGCTCGCTAGGAGAGCCCTACATGTTTGCAAACTGGCAGGAGAGTTCTGCCAGTTTGCGCTCTTACTCTTCCAGGCGCCTTTCAGCTAGATGCCTGATAGCCTCGTTAGTGGAACCTTCCACAGAGGCCACCGGAGAAGAAGGTGCCGACGGGTCGCGGAGAGGTGCCTTGCCCCGGCGGTGCTTGCTGTGCCTAGCAGCATCATTATTGTCTGCTAGGGATCGGCTCTCATGGTTTGCCGACCCAGTATGGTTTCTCTTCATAGGGGTCAGATGACTCCTTCGGGGGTTGGTTGCTACCCGCTGATTGGATGGCCTGCCTTGGATGGAGCGCAGGCTTCCGCGGGGGCCCGTGGCTTGGGCTGCGGGGGTCCCTGGCTACAGTTGAGTGACCAGGGAGCGCTGCTGTTGCTACAGCTGCCTCACGGCCGTGGTCAGTGTCTGCAGCTACTGGACAATAGCAGCATACTGACCGTCTACCGAGGGCAACTGAGGAGGAGGAACAGGAGGAGTGGGAAGTTCTCTTTCCGAGCTGCAGGGGCCCAGAGGGGAGGGAACTTCTCCCACCCGACTGGTGGAGGCTTCACATCCATGAGTCACCACCATGCTTGGGGTTAAGTCGTTCTCAAGCTCGTGGGGGGCTTATTCGTACAGGGACTTTCGTCCCCCCTACCTGGTATGCAAATCTGTTGCCGACCTTACCGCTGTGGCATGCAGCTGTGAGTTGGTGCCGGACTGCGGTTCCCTTTGCTGCGGAATCCTAACGCTCCCGGACCTGCAAACCGAGGTTAGAGACCCAGGTCGGAGATCCTGGCGGGGGCACTCCGATGGTCAAGTTAGAGAGCGATAAAGTGGAACAGATCCACTACGACGGATCCCTGTTGGGTCTCCATGTTTAGAGGAATCTTTGATGAGAAGATGAGTGAGAACGAGAGGGATTAGCACTCCGATTCCTACAACCAGGCTCGTCGAGCTCGCTCCTGCGAGCTCCTTTGGAGCTTCTGTCTTAGAATCGCCTCTTTTCTCCATGCATGTGCTTGCCCTCTTGATTGCCTACCTTCTTTCTTGCCGGTGGTGCCCCTTTTGAGATCGTTGGATACTTTGGTGCCTCAATTCTCCCTCCTAGGGAGGCCTTGGAGGTCAGCGGCGCTTACTGACTGTTCTCCTGAGATCGTCTCCCCTTATGGTTGGGAGTTAAGTGGTGAGTCAGTCTCGTCTGCCGTGCAGTCATGAAAGGGGAGAACTTGGCGGGACCTCGATCCTCGTGAAGGCGCCCTCGGGCTCGAGGCATTGACCGTGGCTCTCCCCTTTTGGAGCACTAGGTCACCGGCCATCGGATTTGGTACCTCGAACAGAGTGTCCTTCATAAACTGGTGTAAACGAGGTTTCGCGCATCGTTACAGACTTGGGGACGCCGTACTGGATGCGCTGCCCTATGCGCGCTGTCCTCAGTAGTGTCCTCGAGGCTTGCACCCTAGCCATGCAGAGAAGGCTTGACTTCGACCGAGGTGGACCCATCAAGGGGTGCCACCCGACGAAGGAGTAGAGGTGCCCGGCTCGACTCCGGCCGAGGTGGACCTATCTGGGGGTGCCACCTGACGAAGGAGAAGAGGCAAGCTCGACTTCAACCGCGGTGGACCCGTCAAGGGGCGCCACGTGGTGAAGGAGCAGAGGTGCTGATGCGGGATGTGATGGTGACGAGTGATGTGTCATGCTTATCTTAATTTTTATACATATTTTTTTTGTATTTTGAGAGCAATAACTGATATCCTAACAGCAAAAGCAAACAAGAAAATCTAAAGAAAATAAAGTGACAACTAGTTATCGAAATTACCTATCCGCATGCGGATCTTATCAAACAATTGTAAGGGAGGATCGCGGTGATTAAGAAACCATCCTAGATTAGGTTACCTACTTTCAAGTTTTAGATCTAGAGGAAGGGAAGGGGTTTAGATTTACCAATACGCTTTGAAATTCTCTCGATTGAAGATCTAGATCACAACACTCTAGAGTTGACGAACCCAACTTCAAAACTGACCGATCCAGCGTCTGGACTCCAGTCACACCGGTTCCAAAGCAAGGACTCTGATCTTCAGAGTTAGATCTCGAAAAGGTGGTTGATTATGCTTCCGGGATCTTCTTCTTCAACTTGCTTCAGGAATCTCTTCAAAGGATTAGATGCAGACCTTAAGGAACCTTCAAATGACAAACTTGATAAAAGAACCGGAACCGATAACTGTAGAGCGTCGCACCCTACGAAACTTGGATGTCGCATCCAGGTTATTCTAGGCATCTCACCTAGCACCTTCAAGCAAACTAGCTATGGAGGAATTGGAAACTTGGACGTCGCATCCAAGTTGTTCTAGGCATCTCACCTAGCACCTTCAAGCAAACTAGCTATGGAGGAATTGGAGAAAATGCAACAGCACTTTATATTACTCATTACAAAGAAGGGCCGTAGAAAGATGGGTTAAAATTTAAATTCAAAATAAAAGAAAAGGGAATTACAATTAAGGTTTTGGAATATGTGCCAATGCTTCATAAAGATGGTTATCTTGACTTGATCTTCCACCTTCCAATTTGATCTTCTCCTTTTTTTCTTTCCTTGGCTGATTGAAGTTAAATTGCTGCATTTTAATGATAGTGGAGCCCACTTAAAACACCTCCAAGAGAATTCATAGGGAAGGGAAGATAATTTGTAAAAATAGTAAAGCTTTAACCAACTCTCTTAAATGCCTTCAAAACTTGTGCTATTTAATGCCTTCAAAACTTGTGCCATTTAATGCCTTCAAAGCTTGTGCCATTTAATTCTTCATTTAAGACTCCTTGATTGCTGCCTTCTTTAAGAAACTCCCTCCATCTTTAAAGCTCTTTAATTGCTGCCTTCATAAAGCTCCTTCAAGAAACTCCCTCCACCTTTAAAGCTCTTTAATTGTTGCCTTCATAAAGCTCCTTCAAGAAACTCCCTCCACCTTTAAAGCTCTTTGTTTGGTGAGAGAATACATGAAAAGTTTTCTTGGAAGAAAGAATAGGCGTGGAGCTTCCTTTCTTCAAGTAGCTAAATAAATATGGATGTGGTCCCCTCTTAACTTCCTTCATATTATGTAGCCTTAGTCAACTCCATACAAAAATAACTTAGGTCCCATTAAAATCCAAAATGGACCCAATGACTATTTAAACCAGGTTGGGTCAACTGATAGAGATAAGATGGCATGGATGCTTTTTTCTGGCTCTGGTGTTCCCACCAATTCTTCCTAGGTGGGAGAAACTCGACCCTGTCGAGTAAGGGTCAGCTCTGCTCGAGTACCTCTCGAGCAAATCTGGATCAATCTTCTGCAGATCCTCCCGAGTTATCCAAGAATCATCGGAGTCGGGATGTCCTTGCCAATGAACCAAGTATCGCTGGTAGTCCTTGTTCCGAGTAACAATCATTTTGTCATCCAAAATTCGTTCAACCCCGTCTCTCCGATTTGAGATTTTGGCCAGTGGACAATCAGGGATAGGTTCACTATCAAGAATGGGGTCAGGCCCAAACGGCTCACTAGGTAGCAGTATCAGCTCCCTATACTCTGCAATATCTGATACGTTGAAAGTTAAACTTATGCCTATATCTGGTGGTAACTCAATCTCATAAGCATTAGATCCAAACTTACGAAGTATTTTGAAAGGTCCTGCACTTCGGGCATGTAATTTCTTGATCATTTCAAAAGGAAATCGCTCAGGTCTGAGCCTGATCATAACTTGGTCCCCTACTTTAAATTCTTTAAACCTTTTGTTTGAATTAGCCATTTGTTTATATGAGTCATTGCTCTCTTTAATTTTTTTAATGATTTCATAATGCAAGTTCTTTATGTGTTGTGCAAATGACTCAGCAGACTCAGATATGCATGCATTAATAGGTAAAGGAACCAGATCTAATGGCTTCCTAGGTTTGTATCCATGAACAATTTTGAATGGACTTTTTCCAGTAAGTCTATTGACTGAATTGTTATAAGCAAACTCGACTCTAGGCAAAAATAGATCCCAATTAGCAATATTACCTCCCACTAGGCTCCTCAATAAGTTCCCTAAACTTCGATTTACTACCTTAGTTTGACCATCAGTCTGGGGGTGGTAGGCAGTAGAATATATCAATTTGGTTCCTAGCATATGCCATAAGGTTTTCCAAAAGTAGCTAACGAACTTAACTCCCGGTACTAAATCAATTGCATGCTAAATATCTCTTAATGGAGGTAACTGATATGGTAAATCTTCAGGAAAAACATTCTTGAATTCTTCTAATAAGTCTATGACCTCCTTAGGATGTTCTAATTTGGGTTGATCCTGAGCTTCCTTGGTAACCAAAACCCAAACTGGTGACCCTCCAACTATTTCTCGTTCTAGCTCCTTTGCAGAAATCAGGTTCAATTCAGACTCTTTTTCTTTTAAATGACTTGACCCTCTCTTAACATGGTCCTTAGGTGGAACCGCATTAATCGCTATCTTCTTTCCCAGATGATGGAAAACACATGAATTTGATTGTCCAAACAAGGTGGCATTATGATCAAAAAACCAAGGTCTACCTAAGATGATACTACTGATTCCTACTGGGAGGACATCGCACCAAACTTCTTCTTGGTAGGATTGTATCTGAATTATAACCTTACATCGAAACCTGATGGGAATGGTAGTTGCATCAATCCAGGATACCTTATAGGGGTTTGGATGTGAGATAGTTGGTAAGTTTAAACTTTTAACAACATTAATAGAAATTGCGTTGACACAACTCCCACTATCAATAATGACTTTACATACCTTATCCCCTATTCTAATCAAGGTCTGTAGGATGTTGGTTCTACGCCAATCTTCATTCTTTTTAGCTTGAATCAGGATACATCTAACCACTCCTAGTTGATCCAGACCGATGATTTCTTCCTCCTCCACGTACTCATCTATTAGTTCAGTTCTAGCCTCATAAACCTCTTCATCACAAGACTTCTTAGTTTCAGGTTCCTCCAATTCAGGTCCCCCTATGTGTAGGGCTCGTGATGGACATTGAGCGGCAAAATGACCAGTCTGATTACACCTAAAGCATAGTGTCGTATGGTTCCTATCCTTCTGAACCATAGGTGCTTTCCCTTTATCATCCTTATGAATAAACTGGGGATTGGGTCTAGATCAATTGACAGGAACTTGATTCTGATTTGGCCTATTTCCAGAAGCACTAAACCTAGTCGAGTCAGGTCGATAGGTAACAGGTCTCCTCTGAAATCTTTCAGAATCTAGAGCAATATGGTAGGCATGTTCTAAGTTATGTACCTCTCTTAAAAATAGTTCCCCACTTATATCATCGTTTGGACCTGCTCTGAACCTAGATAAAGTAACCGATTCAGACTCGGACACACCACACCGCTAGCATATTCATCAAAAAGAGTGATGTATTCGGACACAGTTTGATTTCCTTGGGTCAGCCTCTGCCATTGATCTAATAATCTTTGTTTATAAGACAAGGGTAGATATTTGGCCCTTAATCTGTATTTCATCTCCTGCCACGTATCTATAGGTTGGTTTTCCCTCTGTCGCTATAGTCTTTCCACAGTATCCAAATATAGTCGTGCCTGTCGGACTAATTTAAACTTAGCGAATTTGACCTTACGCTCTTCCGACATAGGATACCATTCGAAATATTGATCCATGTTACTTTCCCAATCGGAGTAGATTTTAGGATCTAAGGTGCCGTCAAATGTAGGTGCATCAAATCTAATACTCCTAAGGGCTCGCTCTTCCTGATCATCTATATCATACTGTGGCCTCCTAGGAATAGGATCAGGGGTAACTTCTCTGTGCTGAACTCGATGCTTGGGAATTTGGTCAGGTCTGACCTCTCTATGTTAGGCTCGATGCCTAGGAATTGGTTCAGGGGTCAATTCTGGATGCTGGGATCCTAGGTCATGCCGAGGGGTAGTTCCAACGGGTGTAGGATCAAGTTGAGACACATGGGATTCCTCCAACGAACTTATTCTTTCATTCATCTGATCAAACCTCTGATCGACTCCAGTGCTAAGCTGCTTAAGCTGCTCAGTCATAGATCTCATGAGATTTTCAAGGTTTGAATCCATGGATGTACTGGGTTGGTCTTGGAGAACTTGATATGGTATCCCAGTCCTAGTAGTCATGCAAACAACTCGATGCACTCAAACAAACCTAACCGACTATAGCTAGCTAGACCTAAAGCCCAAACCAAATGTTAGGTCAAAATGACAATCTTGGTTGTAGTAACTTGGCACCTGGCCAGTTAAGTGTAAGGTTGGTGGAGATCCCTCTTTGCTTGCCTTAGACACCAATTTGAAATTAGCCAGGTAAGCGGACCAACCCACCTTCCTTCGAGCTCTTGTCCCTGAACCACTTGCCTAGACACCATACACACAAGCACACACAAACAAGTTATCTAAATTGGCTTGACACTTGGATCGACCTGACCTTGTGGATGTCCCTAGCTCTCTAGAGCAATAGCAATTAAGTTTCTACTCGATTTTAATTCAAAGCTTGGGTTCGAATGCAATGTTGGTTGTTTTGGGCTAAGAAAAGGTTATCAGCTCCTCCCCCCATATGACATGTTCGAATTGCCTTTAAAATTGCTTAATGTATGAGTGCAGTAGACAAACATACAAACTAATGAAAACCCAAACCATAATAAATCAAAATCATGCTTGCTGAAATTTTGACAGAATCTGTTCTTAGACCGAAACAGAAGAGGAAAATTTTCACAAAACTCAGTAAATCATGGAAAAATGCAGTAAAATACTTTCAAATATGATGCATTCAACAAAATAAGTTTCATGATTTTTGGACTTATCTATAGACAGAAACAATTAAAACATCAGACCATATATGAGTAGATACAAAACAAAAACTAGATGCAATGATGATAACCAAATCTAAACATGCTCTGATACCAGATTTGATGCGGGACGGGATGGTGACGAGTGATGTGCCATGCTTATCTTAATTTATATATATATATTTTTGTATTTTGAGAGCAATAACCGATATCCTAACAGCAAAAGCAAACAAGAAGACCTAAAGAAATTAAAGTGACAACTAGTTATCAAAATTACCTACCCGTATGCGGATCTTATCAAAAAATTGTAAGAAAGGATCGCGGTGATTAAGAAACCACCCTAGATTAGGTTACCTACTTTTAAGTTTCAGATCTAGAGGAAGGGAAGGGGTTTAGATTTACCAATACGCTTTAAAATTCTCTCAATTGAAAATCTAGATCACAACACTCTAGAGTTGACGAACCCGACTCCAAAATCGACCGATCCGGCGTCTGGACTCCAGTCACACCGGTCCAAAGCAAGGACTCCGATCTTCAGAGTTAGATCTCGAAAAGGTGGTTGATTATGCTTCCGGAATCTTCTTCTTCAACTTGCTTCAGGAATCTCTTCAAAGGATTAGATGTAGACCTTAAGGAACCTTCAAATGACAAACTTGATAAAAGAACCAGAACCGATAACTGTAGAGCGTCGCACCCTACGAAACTTGGATGTCACATCCAAGTTGTTCTAGGTATCTCACCTAGCACCTTCAAGCAAACTAGCTATGGAGGAATTGGAAACTTGGACGTCGCACCCAAGTTGTTTTAGGCGTCTCACCTAGCACCTTCAAGCAAACCAGCTATGGAGGAATTGGAGAAAATGCAACATCACTTTATATTACTCAAAATATCATTGCTTACAAAGAAGGGCTTTGGGCTCTATTTATAGCCTCATTACAAGTAGAAAGAAGGGTTGAAATTAAAATTCAAAATAAAAGAAAAGGGAATTACAATTAAGGTTTTGGAATAGGTGCCAATGCTTCATAAAGATGGTTATCTTGACTTGATCTTCCACCTTCCAATTTGATCTTCTCCTTTTTTTCTTTCCTTGGCTGATTGAAGTTAAATTACTGCATTTTAATGATAGTGGAGCCCACTTAAAACACCTCCAAGAGAAAATTCGTAGGGAAGGGAAGAGAATTTGTAAAAAGTAGTAAAGCTTTAACCAACTCTCTTAAATTCCTTCAAAGCTTGTGCCATTTAATGCCTTCAAAGCTTGTGCCATTTAATTCTTCATTTAAGACTCCTTGATTGCTGCCTTCTTTAAGAAACTCTCTCCATCTTTAAAGCTTTTTAATTGCTACCTTCATAAAGATCCTTCAAGAAACTCCCTCCATCTTTAAAGCTCTTTAATTGCTGCCTTCATAAAGCTCCTTCAAGAAACTCCCTCCACCTTTAAAGCTCTTTAATTGCTGCCTTCATAAAGCTCCTTCAAGAAACTCCCTCCACCTTTAAAGCTCTTTGTTTGGTGAGAGAATACGTGAAAAGTTTTCTTGGAAGAAAGAATAAGCGTGGAGCTTACTTTCTTCAAGTAGCCAAATAAATATGGATGTGGTCCCCTCTTAACTTCCTTCATATTATGTAGACTTAGTCAACTCCATACAAAAATAACTTAGGTCCCATTAAAACCCAAAATGGACCCAAAGACTAATTAAACCAGGTTGGGTCAACTGATAGAGATAAGATGGCATGGATGCTTCTTTCTGGCTCTGGTGTCCCCACCAGGTGCCCGGCTTAACTCCGGCGGAGGTGGATCCATCTGGGGGTGCCACCTAGCGGAGGAGCAGAGGCAAGCTCGACTTCGACCAAGGTGGACCCGTCAAGGGGCGCTACCTGGCGAAGGAGCAGAGGTGCCCGGCTCGACTCCGACCAAGGTGGACCCATCTAGGGGTGCCACCTGGCGGAGGAGCAGAGGCAAGCTCGACTTCGACCGAGGTGGACCCGTCAAGGGGCACCACCTGGCAAAGGAGCAGAGGTGCCCGGCTCGACTCCGGCAGAGGTGGACCCATCTGGGGGTGCCACCTGGCGGAGGAGCAGATGCAAGCTCGACTTCTGTCGAAGTGGACCCGTCAAGGGGCGCCACCTGACGAAGGAACAGAGGTGCCCGGCTCGACTCTGGTCGAGGTGGACCCATCTGGGGGTGCCACCTGGCGAAGAGCAGAGGCAAGCTTGACTTCGGTCGAGTTGGACCCGTCAAGGGACGCCACCTGGCAAAGGAGCAGAGGTGCCCGGCTCGAATCCGGTCGAGGTGGATCCATCTAGGGGTGCCACATGGTGAAGGAGCAGAGGCAAGCTCAACTTCGATCGAGGTGGACCCATAAAGGGACGCCACCTAGCGAAGGAGCAGAGGCATTCCCACTTCGGCCGAGATGGATCCCTCCTGGGTCGGCACCGAGCGAAGGGACAGAAGCTCGACTTTGACCGAGGTGGACCCATCAAGGGGCACCGCTTGGCAAAGGAGCAGAGGTGCCCGACTCGACTCCGGCCGAGGTGGACCCATCTGGGGGTGCCACCTGGCGAAGGAGCAGAGGCAGGCCCTCTTCGATCAAGGTGGACCCCTCCTAGGTCGACACCTGGCGAAGGGGCAGAGATGTCGAGCTCGGACCGAGGTGGGCGCGACGCTGGTCAAGCCACATGGCAGGAGAGCTCAAAGGAGAACGCCACATGGCATCGCCTGGCTGCCAGCTGGGTTATCGTACGCTCCACTTCAACAATCTTGCCATATCAATAGATATATTAAATAAAAGGAATTCAATATGCCCATATTCATCATAATAATTAAGTATATATACAAAATCATTTCCATTAACCAAGCACATCAAAAAAACTTAATATGCCCATATTTTCGACAAGCTTTGTAAAGATACATGCCTTAAATCCTTGGTCAGAAGATCAACAAACATGGACTTTATACATATGCACTCGGCAGTTATGTATCCTTAGATTACAATCCATCAATAAAGCAATTAATGATAAATAAATTTGTTTATCAAGTCAATGTATAAATATATCAAAATACATCAAACTCTCATTAATCTAAAAAATCAAAAGATTTTAAAATGCCCATATTCTAGATATACTTCATAAAAACTATGGATCTTATACATTTAAATAGGAGATCAATAAATATTAATTCTATACAAATATATTTTATACAATATTTTTCTTTTAACTACAATATCTGATTGTCAAATATTCTATCTCCATAGAGATTAAGATAATGAAATTTTTTTTATTCTTTTAAAGAATATAGCTGCACTATTATTATAATAAATTTTAAATAATTTTTAAGATAGAATCAATAATTATAAAAGTCAGGATAAAGATCCATAATCAAAATAATATTAATTGTGACTTTGTACATGTCACAAACTTTACCTATATCTCTAAAAATGTCTTTAGATTATATTTTCATGCCTTTCTATGAAACAAACTCTTCAACCATTTATATCTTAAAAAATCAAATTATCATAAGAAACGACAAGTTTGCATTTCTTATTATGTGATTTCTTGGCTAATGATATATCAACTAATAATGGAGGTACTATAATTAGTTTGTATAATAATATTGCTCTCATACTGTCCTCCAGTATGATAAAATATAATATTTTTTTAAATAAAAAAATTAAGAACAACAACTTATTTTTTTCTTTAATATTATATTTTTAGTATAGGAACATCTAATATCATGTAAATTAAAATCTATAAATATGGCATGATTTGACTCAATATTCTTTATATTCTTATTAGGATAGTAAACTTCATATTCATTTAGAATTATTTAGATAACCATTTGAATAATATATTATTTTAAATCCAAATTTTATTCGATGATGGTATATTAATGATTAAGTATGCTGGACAGCCCTAAATATAAAATTAAATAATATTGGGATTTCTACTAACCATCAATTCAAAAGGTATCTTATATAACTACTTTATTAAAAATTTTATCCAAAATACTGATAGTAGTTTTTAGGATCTTATACTAAAGATATTATGATGAATTATGCCCACTCATCATATTTCAAATATATCTTTCAAAGTATGATTTTACCTTTCAGTCACATTATCTTGTTTAGAAATTTTAAGTATGGCATATTAAACAACTATCCCATACTTATATAAATATTTAATAATACTATTTGTTTATTATGTATGGGATTCTATGGTGTGACTGATATATCATATCAATACTCTTATCATTGTTTTAAAAGTATCAAAATTTTTGAATAAAATAGAATAAAATTACTAATTATTTCACTTATATTATTTTAAGTTCACTAAACTATACATCAATAAATTAAAAAAATAATGAGTAACTAAAATATTAGAAATAGAGATCTCTAGTTTTAATCATATTAATACTCTTTCCTATGTCTAGCTTTTATAATTTAATTAGAACTCTAATTAAAAATCCTAATTAAAAATGAATATAATCTCATTGATTCCCGTGGATACAATCCTGACTCTCCTATCTATATAATTTGAGTTGGTATTATTTTTGACCGTCTACAATAGTGATCACATATTTAAAACTAAAGTTTATATACAAAAATTACTAAAATATTTAAAAAATATGTATCTTATGCATACTCACATCAAATATAATTCAAAAATTATAAATCAAGAATAGTGTCACTCTGGCATGATTATTGCAAAATTTTAAAATTTGAAATGAGATAATTTGCCTATTTAAATATTGCATGATATGAAAAAAAGAATATGCTTACATGAATTTTTGAATGAAAATGAAAAAATACTTTCTGAAAATAAATATGAAAATTTGAATTAATATTGTTATGAAAATTAGTATGTCTATATTATAAGATATTGGTTTGTGAAATAATGATAAAAAAGTCTCTAGTTATGATCTGAGTCTAGCTAATGGGACTAATCATTGATGACATGTTAGAAACTTTTTTTGACCTAGTTAGTTAAGGCTGATTGCTAGCATAGCTAATTTTTCTGGACCTAGTTAGTCAAGGCTAATTGTTGGCATATACTGATATATCACATATTTATTTTTAGGACTAGTTTCTTTGTCTTATTATAATGTTAATTATGGTCATGTGAATCAGAACTGGATTCCTTCTGAGCCTAGCCTATAAGGCTGATCACTGGTATGCACTAATAGATCACATATTTTGTGTCAACGGGCTAATCTCTTTTAGATCTCATAATGGGCTGATCATAACCATAGTCACCAAAAATTAAGAGAAAAGTTTGTGCTTTATTATTGTGCATGGTATATTTGAAAAGTAATTGTATTAATACATGCATCTTATTATTATTAAATTTACATAGTTGAAATTTAATTCTAGTTTATGCTTGATCCCTCAGAGATATTGGTACCTTATTGAGCCCACAAAACTCACTTCCTCTTTTTCTTTTTTTTCTAGATATAAAAGAGAATATGGGGATTGGGATCAAGCAGTTAAGGAGTGTAGGACTCTAGATACCATTTGCTTTAGTTATCTTTGAATAAAAATGATTTGGACCTCATGTTATTTATCCTCATTAGTTTTTGTGAACTATTTTTATTGAATAAATGTATTGGATAATTTACATTTTATTACCACTACCTGAGTTTTGATTGATGAGATTGTATATGAATGAAAAGGTAGCCTTGCATATCTCGTGGGGTTAAACCCTATAGATATGTGGTCGCATGCCTGGCTTAGGCCATTAGGATAATGTGACAACATGGCTTCAAACTTTCTTACATGCATTGTTTTAAAGTACCAAAGTAATGAATATTTGATTGAGTACCACTAATTTTGTGAAGCATGTTGAAATTGAATAAACTAGGTTGGTAACTCTGGGTGATGGGCTTAAGTTTTTTTTCATTCTATTATTATTTCTGCTAAATATTGTTTCCCTTGATGGAAGTCATGGAAAATTTATTCTCATTCCTTTATTATTTCTAGTAGATATGTAGTTTTAATGAGCTTCTTTTTCTTAATCAAAGTCCATTGATGCCTTTTTTTAATTATATAATATATAAGTCATCTCTTTTCAAAATAGAAATTCCAGCCGATACATCCTGAATTAGGTTGTCCGACATAGCACCAATGAGCCCATGCAATTGGACACATGTCTTTGATTGAGGGTGATGCAGCAATCACCTAGTGTCCACCACCTGATCTTTTACAATCATACCAGAGGAGTTCCAAAGTCTTCTACTTGCTAGGTGATAAGTGGCTCTGCCACTTCCTCCATTAAGCTTCTAGCCATGCGCTCCACCATGCGGGATATGCAATCTCAACGACCTTCAAATATGTATGTTGTTATTCCTTGACATATGGTGCATGTTCTTAGAGGCTAGGCATGTGCTACACATCTTTTAAAGAGATAGATGCCCACCTTCGACTATAAAAACTTTACCTATATCCTCTAGGTAAGTGGAGGACTTCCTTGCATGCCCTTTCCTGGAGATGGACTCTATAGGCACTGGAGCCCTTCTCCTCTATTAAGCTCTTAATCCCTTCTTCCATTCATAACCCTCTCTATTTTTTCCATCACCAAGCCTTCCATATTTCATGCTCACCACCATCACCTCTCCATCTCCATCTCTAGCTTAAACCTCTTCTGTTTGCTTTCATGAAAGACAAACTAGGCATTGAAGGGTCCATAACCAAGAAACCCCCAGCAAGAGGACTTTCCTGTCCTCGATATTTTTGTAGGTTTGGCCCAAGGGATCAACCAACAATGTAGCCTTATCACTCAGCTTGAAAGATTTCAATCGGCCATCCCACAACCATTACCATTTCTTGACTCTAGCTCAACGGCCTAAGCTAGTTCAACTCAATGACGGTAGCAGATTGTCACTAGAGAAAGGGTTGTGATCCATATTTGATATTTAAGCTCATGCTCTATGTTGTCCAAGTATGAAAATCAAGAAGACTTAGGCAGCGATATTCACCACCCTCCCAGAGGTCCCTACGGAACCTGTCGACCTCGGCTAAGACCACCAAGATCTAAATATTGTGGCAGTATCGACTACACCAACTATCATCACTGAGTACACTACAAGAAAATAATGTTTTAGCAACCGATTTTTTGGATTACATTTGTGACTTATTTTGCAATCGATTTTGCAACCAATTTATTTTCTTAATAATTTAGCAACCGATTAAAATCGGTTGCAAAAGCAGTTGCAAGATTCCCATTTTTCAATCGATTTTGCAAACGAAACCAAAATTTATTTAAAAATATTTTTTAAAATTTATTTCTTAATTTTGCAACCAAATTTTTGGTTGCAAAATTTCATTTAAAATCAATTTTAATTTTCTTTAGAATTTTGCAACTAAAAATTCGGTTGCAAAAAAATGATAATTTAAAAATATTTTTTAAAATTTATTTCTTAATTTTGCAACCAAATTTTTGGTTGCAAAATTTCATTTAAAATTAATTTTAATTTTTTTAAAAAATTTTGCAACCGAAAATTTGGTTGCAAAAAATGATAATTTAAAAATATTTTTTAAAGTTTATTTCTTAATTTTACAACCAAATTTTTGGTTGCAAATTTCATTTAAAATTAAAATTAATTTTCTTTAGAATTTTTCAACCAAGAATTCGGTTGCAAAAAATTGATAATTTAAAAATATTTTTTTTAAGTTTATTTCTTATTTTTGCAACCAAATTTTCGGTTGCAAAATTTTATTTAAAATTAATTTTAATTTTTTTTAGAATTTTGCAACCGAAAATGCGGTTGCAAAAAAATGATAATTTAAAAATATTTTTTTAAGTTTATTTCTTAATTTTGCAACCAAATTTTTGGTTGCAAAATTTTATTTAAAATAATTTTTAATTTTTTTAGAATTTTGCAACCGAAAATTCGGTTGCAAAAAAATGATTTTTTTAAAAAAATTCTTGGGAATTTCCAGTTTTGAATTTAAATTTAAAATATATATTAATTATTTTTATTTGTTGCAACCGAAAAATCGATTGCAATAATTTATTTAACTCACCCTCGCCCGATCCTAATCCTAAATTCCTAATCCCAAATTTCTATTACCCCGCTTCGCCTCCATCTCTGCCTCCACCGATCCACGTTTCCCTCGATCTCCCTCCCTCCTCCGGTCCTCCCATTGTTAGATCTTTCCAGTTAAACTTCACCGCCTTGGCACCTTTCTCGAGGTTGATGCTCGGTGAGAAGAACTCCGACGGGGCAGCAATGAAACCCTAAAAAGAAAACCCCAAATCCAGAAACTCTTCGATCAGGTGAGTTCTCCTTCTCAAATCCATGTCCTCTTCACTTGGTGGGGTGGCGGGGCTACAAGTCCTCCCCGGGGGGGTTTCGATGGAAGTCAGGCAAAATTGAGAGGCGAAGTCTAATTTAATCTAAAGAAAAAGAAAAGGGGAGGTCCAGGCGGAGGTGTATGCCTTCCTTGATTGCATATTTATCTTGTTTTTTTTCTCCATTTCGCGCTTCGCATCGCAGGAAACCCGACCGCACGGTGGTCTCCGATACACTCTCATCCATTCCCTAACTCCTGCTAGATCGGAATCAAGAAGTAGAAGCCCTCTGCCTTTTGTGTCTCTAGGTAAGCATCGCGAACCCGTTCTTTGAAATTGCCATTCTGGACTTCAATATCGTTCTTTATATCTAATGTCTTTATGCGAGCAATTAACCTCATTTTTGGTCTGAAATCTTGTGATTATTGGGGTTTCTGGAGGAGTTTTGGTAGTTTATTCCAGTTTTTAGCTGGTTAATTTGGAGAATTAATGGTCATTGGACTGATCTCAGGTGTTTGCATGGTTCTTTGTTAAACTCTTAAAAATCATAATTACATGGTTTTGAATTATGAATCTTTTGTGATGTTTTGCTGGAATGACTATAGGGTTATTTCTCTCTCTCTCTTTTTTCCAAAAGTTGGCATTTTTTTTAATATGAAAAATTTGGCATAGATTCTTTTGTCAGGAGCTTATGTTGTTTATCTTACTTCATGAAGAATTTAATGAATTGATTATTGGTACTTATGTCTAGATGATTATCATCTTGACATCCTGAACTGAATTCTTTTCTTTATATATGCATTTTGTGTATGCTTTTGTACTTGATACATGTGTTCTCTATAATCGATATCCAGCTAATTCACTGGTAAGATGCTTGGGTTTGACGGTAAAATTAGTAGCCAAAGTCTTGTAATGAGGGTAAGGCACCCACTTTGGAATCTTCTCTATGTTCTAGTTGTGTCAAGAGAGAACTATAAGAAAAAGTCGGATAAGGAGAACGGTAGATAGAGAAAGAAGAGAGATGGGTGGGACTTTGGGAGATGAATTGGGATGGGATTGGACTCGATGGAAATGCTGGGGGAGAGAGGGGGCCAGCTTTTATAGAGAGGGCCTGCGGGAAATAGACTTGTGATGGAGAACACCGTAATGGGATTATGGTTTAGTTTAAGCTCTGTAAAGCCAAAAGTGGGGGGGGATTTTAAATCTTAATTAATTTTAAACAGCGTAACGAGGTCTTTGAAGTTTGACCCTTCCACCTCTCATTCCATGTGTATGTGTTCCCCTGTCCTCCTCTCCCTGTTCTCCATGTGGAGGTTTTCTTCTCTAACTCAGGGACTCCTTTTGCTATCAGTTGAGAGGTTTGTTTAAGAGTGAGAAGGGTAGACCCGATTTGGATTTCTTTTAGTTTTTTGGTGGCCGCAATGCATGCCGAAGCTTGGGATGGTCGGTTTCCATGGTTTGAGTTGAAAAAATTGGGTACAGTGCATTAGGTTAGGCTTTAAGAAGGTTATATTTAACCTTTTCTATTTAACCCTTTAAGTTTGTGATAAGTATATGAACATTAGATTAAGATATTTTTCTGTATCATCATATTTTGATATGCTACAGAATATGAATATCTTTTATCTTCGTAGTTGGATGTATAATAGACTTTTATCGGGTCGAAAGGGATATACCGAAGAATTTTTAAAAGGCGTGGAAGATTTTATACTCTTTGGGTGTCAGCAACCTTACTTTCAAAGTGAAGGAAAATTTAGATGTCCTTGTTGTAAGTGCAAAAATCAAAGGTACTTAACTACCGATGAAGTGAAGCTTCATCTTTACAAAACAAAATTTGTACCTAATTTCTGGTATTGGACATTTGATGGAGAGAGTGATCCTCGTATGGGTGGGGTACCTGATTTACATGCAAATGATCCTGCTATTGCATAAATAGATAATGATCCACAGAACACATATCGATGCATGATATTCGATATCTTTGGAACAAAGTTTGTACATGACCATTCGTCTAATGTAGAGGAGACACCAAATTTGGATAATCAAAAATCTATGACTTGTTGCATTCAGTCAAAAAACCATTATGGCTGAGATATACTGATCATTCTGAGTTATCAATAGCTGTATGGTTGCTTCGCATCAAATCTGAAGGTAATATTTTGCAACGATCTTTTGATCAAATAGCAGGTCTTGTGAAAGAGGAACTTCCAATTGATAATACTATACCTCAGGATTTCTATAGGACAAAAAAGTTGGTGTCCAAACTTGGGCTTACTGCTGTGAAGATAGATTATTGTATTAATGGTTGCATGTTGTATTATGGTGAACAATCTGAAGATAAGCAATGCAAATTTTGCGGGACTGGTAGATATAAACCTCGGTCCCGTGCAGACAGTCAACATAAAGAGGTGCCGATGAAGAGAATGCATTATTTATCTCTAATTCCTAGATTAAAAAGATTGTATGCTTCAATGAGTTCTGCATCACATATGACATGGCATTATGAGAACAGGCGTGAGCCAGAAATATTGGGTCATCCATCAGATGGAGAAGCCTGGAAACATTTTGACTGACTCTATCCTGATTTTGTAGCTGAACCATGCAATGTCAAGCTAGGGCTATGTGCTGATGGTTTTACTCCTTACAGTCAATCATCAACCCCATATTCTTGCTAGCCGTAATTGTTACTCCCTACAATCTGCTACCTGAATTGGGCATGACCATTCCTTATATGTTCTTGACAATAAGTATTCTGGATCCACATAATCCAAAGAGTATGATAGATGTGTATCTACAGCCTTTAATAGATGAGTTGAAATATTTGTGGGAGGAGGGTGTCCTAATATATGATATTATAAGAAAGCAAAATTTTATAATGAGGGCTGCATTGATGTGGACCATCAATGACTTTCTCGCATATGGAATGCTGTCCAGATGGAGTATAGCTGGAAAATTGGCGTGTCCATATTGTATGGACCTATCAAAGGCATTCACTTTGAAACATGGTCGAAAGAATTCTTGGTTTGATTGCCATTGACAATTTTTGCCTATTGATCATGTACTAAAAAGAAATAAGGATGCATTCTACAAAATTCGGATTGAAAAAGATCAACCTCCACGAAGGTTGAGTGGAGAAGAAATATGGAAAGCTGTATCTTTTATTCCAAAGGTAATCGAGCAGGGTTCATGCAGAATTGAAGGATATGGGGTTACACATAATTGGTTAAAACAGAGCATTTTTTGGAATTTACCATATTGAAAAACTAATTTGATCAGACACAATTTGGATGTGATGCACATTGAAAAAAATATTTTTGATAATGTTTTTAACACAGTAATGGATATCAAAAGGCAAAACCAAAGACCGTTAAAGCATGAATGGATCTAAAGAAATACTGCAAGCATAGAGAACTTGAGTTGCATGAGTTGGCTAATGAAAATTTATTGAAACCAAAAGCAACATATTATTTAAACCTAGAACAGAAAATAGGTGTATTTAAATGGATGAAAGAGTTAAAAATGCCTGACGGTTGCGTGTCCAACTTAAGTATATGTGTTAATATGAATGAGGGAAAATTAATTGGAATGAAAAGTCATGACAGCCATGTCTTTTTTGAGCATTTGTTGCCAGTTGCATTTATTGCTCTACCGAATCAAGTTTGGAAGCCTATAGTGGAGATAAGTAGGTTTTTTAAGGATTTGTGCTCAACAATGTACGGATCGATGACTTGTTGCAAATGGAACAGAATATTGCTTTGATTATATGCAAATTGGAATGGATTTTTCCACCCGATTTTTTTGACACAATGGAGCACTTACCTATTCATTTACCATATGAAGCAATAGTTGGTGGTCCAGTTCAATATCGTTGGATGTACCCGTTTGAGAGGTAGATATTACTAACTTCAATTTAACAAACCTATTCTTCTGTATTAAATTTCTATCCAGTACGTAATATGTACCATATTTTAATGCTTGAATGATGTAGGTTCTTTAACAAAATAAAATGGATGATCAAGAATAAAGCTCGTGTTGAAGGATCCATATGCGAGGCATATTTGTGTCAAGAGACAACTTTTTGTTCATATTATTTTGAACCACATGTGTAGTCATCAAGAAATAGAATTAGAAGAAATGATGTTGTGGGTCAAGATATGACACGTGAACATACTCTATCAATATTTAATAAACCTGGCCGATCTTCTGGTAGATGTCAAAGTCGATATCTGAATGACAGGGAATTAGCTGCTGCGCATTTACATATATTACTTAACTATGAAGAGGTTCAATCATTTATTAAGTAAGGTTAAATAATCATGGATACAAAATTATTCAAATCATATATCGATTATTAAAATACTAACTCTGAAAAATTCTTGGTTTCAGAATTTTTAGCGAGCAATTACGACTTTCAAAACCAAATCTAAGCACCACAAACATTGATTCTAGGATTGCATCTGAGTTTCCATATTGGTTTAAGTCTTATGTAAGTTCTTTTTTTGGAACATCATGTATTTTTATCGAATTATGTTATATTGATGCTTATTGGCATTTATGCTTTTTGTTTATATTATGTGTAGGTTCATAATCCACAGAGTCAGATAAACAATCAATATTTTCATGATTTGGCATAGGGTCCAAAAAGAAAGGTTCTTACTGGTAGACATATTTTGTCAACCATTATAAGTTTCACACGGATGAATGGAGTTGCTATAAAAAAATAATTAATAATGGAGTGTGCGTCAAAGGTTCAGAACAAGTTTCAGACCAATTTTATTACTACGGCATCATTAAGGAAATAATTCAATTAGAATATCCTAGCCATCCAATGAAACAGATAGTGTTATTTAATTGTGAATGGTTTGATACGGTGTTGAATCGTGGTATGAAAGTGCATAAAGATTACGAGATTGTTGAGATCCAGCATAATAGAAGGTATCCAAGATATGATCCCTTTATAGTTTCACAAAAAGTGATTCAAGTATACTATCTGCCATATCCTGAAAAGTTAAGGGACAAGTAACATTGGTGGGTTGTCATTATGACTAGACTGATACGTACCGTAGATGATCGATATATAATTGAGGTTGCTTATCAAGAGGATAAAATATCCCATGTGAATAGTGTACCGAATGATAATGCAGTTGAGAATTTGGTCGACAACGACTGTACTTTTGAGAAAGTTGATGGAATCGTCGATATGAATTTGAACATAGATGACGAAGATAAAGAAGAGTATGATGAGTTTGATTCTAGCCAAGAGGATGACACCGAGCATGACCAATACGGAAGTTCTTCTAATGATAAATAGTAGTCGTATAAGCAAACCCCTACTACTGTATGTATGATCATTATTTAAATGCTTTATCATATTATTGATAAAGTTGACTTACATTCTTTATGTTTTTTATAGATGGCAGATCAGTCCAGAAACACTTTTGCATCATCTAGTAGGGGTCATGGTAGGAAGCATCGTCTTTCTGTTGCTATCCCATCCTCATCATCCACTATCCCACCTGCATCTTTCACCATTCCTGTGCCTCCATTGATTAGTTCCCCACATACTATCCCTTTATGTTCACCAGGAGCCACGTTTTCACCTCCATTATACTCAGGACCTCCTATACATGCTCCAGCACCTATCATGTATAATATACCACCCCCTACTTATGCTACATCTCCTACAATCCATTCATCATCTCCTCAATCAGGATCCGGTATTATTCATTCATCATCTCCTCATTCATCAACTGGCGATGTTCCTTCATCATCTCCTCATGTATTGCCAGTTAATCCCGAGCTTAGCAGTTCTTACAATGCACGAGGCTCACAGACCAGCGATGGTAGGGCTGTACTGATCCTTAATGGAGAGAGATAATAATAATATTAAATTTTAGCCTTATGATAATTGTTGAAATGTATATTCTGTATTAGATTTCTTGATTTACTTGTACTTTGTAGGTTTTTACCATCTCATCCAGCTACCAATACCATTGTAGAAATAATGAAGAGCCATTTCGATGAGCCATGGGTATCATGGAAAAAAATACCGCACAGTGTAAAAAATATGTGGTTTGATGAGTTTAAGATAAGTAATTTTGCTTAGTCTAATGTAAGTTATTTTTTAATATTTTTATTATTATTTAACCGATTATTGAATTCATAATAGAGGAGATATCAGTTTCAGCCATCGGATGAAATATGGGCATGTCATAATTTTAAAAGACGTGGTGCGGCTCGACTAAAAAATCTCCTTGTTAATGCTAGAAAAGCCATGGAGAGATCGCCATGGCTCGGAGACTTTGTATGGAATAGATTATGCGAGCACGGCACACCGCCCAATATCAGGAGAAGTCACAAAAAGCAAAAGTAAACAAGGCTTCTGATAGTGACGATTTTGATCCTTCCCGTCATACTTGTGGCTTTATCACTACATCCCAGCATAGATACAATTTGGTAAGCAATAGCAACTGAAATCTTTAATACATTTACAATTCATATTAATAAAATATCTTGTTCTTCGAAATACAAACTTCGAAGACTGGTACCGTGCCTTCTCCATCTGAATTATTTATTCATACCCATCAGAGGAAGGATAACACTTGGGTTGATAGGAGATCAGAGCATATTTGTGTAAGTGAAAATTTTGATTTATTCTACTTTTTTTTATACTAACTAAATTAAATATTTCAGTCTGAATTTAGACATAACATGGAAGAGGCACAATCTCAAAGCAGTGCTGATTCTAGCCAGCAGCAAACTCCACCATCGAAATTGGATGTATGGATTCGTACTATTGGTGGAAAGAAGAAAGGAAGGGTGTTTAGGCTAGGATTAGAGTCCACTGCATTAACAGGCCCGTCAAATTTTCAAGGATAATCTTCATCCTCCTTACAATGGTTGAATAGTAAAGAATTCCAAGAGCAAGTATGGAAGCAGATTGAAACCGAAGTCAATGCTCGGGTACAAGCTGCCGAGCAAAAAAAGGATGAACTATGGAGGCGGGTTGAACACAATGAACGACTGTTGCAAGAGATATTAGCTAACATAAATTTTCAGCCTTCAGCAACTCCTGCTTTTACTGTTTATCATTCGCAAAGAACTGAAATGGATCCTTTTCAGAGGTAACGTGCACAAGGATCACGACAAGGAGGGGGGAGGATAACGATGAGGAGGACGAGGACAAGGAGGAATAGGAGTATTACCACATTCTTAATATTACCTTGCAGCACCTTTTATTGTTATTTGTTTTGCTTTGTATTATGAAGTGCATCTCTTCTTACTGTTATTTGTTTTGCTTTGTATTTTGAATTGCACCTGTTCTTGTTTGACACTTATGTTCTCTTTTTGTTATTTTATTTTTCATTTTCATGGATTGCCTCATCTTGTTATCTGCGGTTAGAGGCTGTAATGAGTTGCCTTGGTATCTTTATGATGCTTCAAGTGCTGAAAGTGTATGCTGGATCGGACCATTTTACCTAGATCTAAATGGTGTTGCAAATTTGGATGTCTTGCTATTATTGTAAGCAACCATTTGCTACCTTAGACCCTTCTTGATGTATAAAAATAGGCAAACTTGAGCCTCTGAATTTTCTTATTTAACACTTTTGTTCTCTTTTTGTTGTTTTATTGTGCATTTTCATGGATTGCCTCCTCTTGTTATTTTCATGGATTTTTGAATTTGTTTTAAGTCTGTTTGCAGTTTCTTGATCTAATTGACAGCATATTCATATATGACAAATATATTTGTGAAATAGCTAATGCTATCTACAAGGCTCGATAGATTTCGTGTTACTACAAAGTGGTTTTAGACAATAATATTCATAGATGACAAATATATGGTTACAATATGTCCACAAGGCATTTGCACCTTCTTATTTGAAACATATGTGTAGAGAAAAAACTTCCTCTCTATGTGCATTTTTTATTGATATTGTGGGTGTGCATTTTTGATTGATATTGTGGGGTGACATAACTTAATGGTGCAACCTTAGTAATGCACTTTTTCATATTGTATTTGTGTTTTATCAATTTTGCATTAATAGTTGTATTTTGATCTTTGTTAATGAATGTAAGTGGTTGAAAACAGACTACATGCTTAATTGGTTTTAACAATCTGAAGCTCCAAAGCTTAACCTGGGACTCCATCTGTTCTAATATTCTTGGACAACCTTGATAATTTACTTCCATCTGTTCTAATATTCTTCATTTTGGACTTAATGTTCTTTATGGGTACGCCAACTATCTAATGCTAGGGGAAGACTTATAATTGCTTCAGATGGCATTTGGGATGCCTTACCCTCTAAAATGGCTACAAATTCTTGCCATGGTTTGCCTGCTGAGCTTGCTGCCAGACAAGTTGTGAAGGTGAACAATTATTTACAGTGACCTTTTCAGTTTGTTTTTTTGTCATTTGCAAGCTGTGTCACTTTCCTGGTTCAATTTTTAAGCAATACATTTTATATAGTTCTATTGATGAATTAGTGTTGGATTAGATTCCTTTTGATGACATAGATATAGATAATCCAGCTAATTGTATGGTAAAGTATGCTCATTGTTTAGAGCTTGAGATGTATATACCTGATTCTGATAACATGTATGGGCATGAGTGGTTTTTCCTTCCTTTCTTTTTTTTCCCCATTTCTTGGTATAACCAAATATAGTAGCTTTGTCATTTCATTTCTAATGCTATGCTTTACTTGCTTTGAATATTGTTAATATATACAAACATTTATGGCCATCATTTTTAGAGGGGCTTCTGGTTAAGACATTCTGAATAACTTGAGAGGCTTTTACTAAGGGTTTCTAAGTCGTATATTTTCTCATCTTTTCATGCTTATTGCTTTCTGATCCTATGCTTTAATTGATGAATCACTTCCATCTAGTCTTGCCTATCTGTGCTTTATTTTGTGATGAATGACAAATGAGCTGGGTTGCTACATGAGGATCCAATGTCATGATGACATCTTGAAAAAAGGGTTGTTTGAATCACAAAATGGCATTTTGGTATTGTAATTAACTTTTTTAAAGGCCTTTTAGCAAAGTACTAGTCTATGTGTGCTTTATTGGCTGCTTTATATGGCCTTTGGAAAATACTGATTGCTCATCTCCTGCTCCAATTGGCTGGGGTGTCTTGATTGATATTGTGGGCAAGTCACCAACCAACATAAGTTTGGCCCATCTATGGTAATATTGTAAAATACAGGAAAAAAATAGTATTTCAATTTTTTAATTATTCTATTTTAGCAACTGATTTTGCAACCAATTTTTATTTTTTTTTTCAAATTTTTATTAATTTGCAACCAATTTTTAATTTTTTTAAAAAAAATTATTAATTTGCAACCGATTTTTATTTTTTAAAAAAGATTTTTATTAATTTGTAATTGATTTTGCAACCGATTTTTAATTTTTTTTAGATTTTTATTAATTTGCAATTGGTTTTTTAATCAATTTTTAAAATAAAATTGTTACTTAGCAACCAAATTTTCTACCAATTTTCCGACTTGCAAATCATTTCGAAAAAAAATTTAAAGTTTATAAATACACCAAAATTGGTTGCTAAATCGATTGCTAAATTTTTGCAACCGAATAAAATCAGTCACAAAATTTTGCAACCTGGTTTTTTGCAACCGAGGTATTTCAGTTGCTAAATCAGTTGCAAATTAATTTTGCAACCAATTTTTAATTATTAGCAACCGATTTTTTGGTTGCTAAAATATTGTTTTCTTGTAGTGGTAATTCTAATAGCTCCTACAACAAGTTCAAGCACTGACTACCATAGTGCAAGATCTATAGAAGGTGGTTCTTCAGCTGGCCCCGTGCTGAGCGTTCACTCAACCCCAATGTATCCTATCTTCCCTTCTCCTTCGAGGAGCTTAAGGTGGAGCAACTAGTCCCACCCCACCAGCCTAAAAGAAGCTTCCCAAATGTCCTAGTCTACCTACCTGAGCCTAGGGAGAGCTTCTCCCCATTGTCACCTATCAAGCCCAAGAAGGGTGACCTGCAATCATCACTCTCACCCAGAGAACAATGAGTGATGTAATAAGCATAAACAACAAGTGAGGTAACGATGACCCTAACTTCTCTCCTCTTTCTTCTTCTTCTTCTCAAGACTCCTCTGCAAGTGGATATGCACTTCGCTGGCCTGAATAGAGATCTAGATAGTGAGATGGGCTAGACTAGAAGCTTCAAGAAGTTAATCGCTACCCTTAAGGACAAGAAATCAAAAGAGACCCTACCTATCAAAAGCCTTGACACCTACGATGAGCAGAGGTAGTAGCATGGAGAGCTAGCCGAGTAGCTTATCTCAGTCCCCTATAGAAATCTGATTCAAGCAAGATAGTTCGATTTGGAGCCCAACAAGATAATGCCTCCCGAATCAGGCTCCTAGACTGTTTAAGGGCCAATGACAATATATTTTTATGGTCATCCTCTGACATGCTCGGCATTGACCTGAAAGTTACAATCCACCAATTGCATGTCGATGCACTGCATCAATCTGTGGTAGAAGAAGCAACGTTTCATCCCTAAATGCCAAAAAGCCATTGAAGTGGACAATCTCCGAGTGGTGGAATTCATCCACAAGGTAAACTATCCTAAGTAGGTGGTGAATGTCATCCTCATCAAGAATGCAAAGGATAAATGGTAGGTATGTATAGACTTTACTGATTTAAATAAAGCTTACCCAAAATTTAGCTTTCTTTTGTCCAAGATAGACTAGCTTATCAATGCCATCTCGGGATAACAGATGCTTAGCTTCATGATGCTTTCTTCAGGGATAACTAAATTTGAATGATGTTTGAGGATGAAAAGAAGACCTCCTTCATCACAGTTGAGGGCTATACTGCTAAGTCATGCCCTTCAGCATGAAGAAAGTAAGAGCCACCTACTAATGTCTCATCAATGAGATCTTAAGGATCAAACTAGTCTCAACATGGTGGTCTATGTTGAGGATATGCAAGTGAAGAGCTGCTAGACAAAACAGCATGTGGTAAATCTCAAGAAGACCTTCCATAACTTAAGAAAGTACCACATGCAGCACAATTTGAGCAAGTGCGCCTTTGGGATTGCCTTGAAAAAATTTTTCAATTTCAAAGTTACCAATATGGGATCAAGGCAAATTCAGAGAAGATCCAAGCCATATCGGAGATGTCACCACTAATGACTTGAAAGGAAGTATAGCATTTTACATGACAAATCACTATGCTAAGTAGATTTGTGGTTTGGTTAGCAAAGAAGTGCCTATCATTTTTCAAGGTCTTAAAGCAAATCAGGGACTTTCAGTGGACGGCAACGTGCCAAACTGCCTTTGATTAGCTTCAAGAGTATCTCACTGCTACTCCACTTCTAACTAAGCCATCCATCAGAGAGATGTTGTACTTGTATCTCACCATCTCCTCAATGGTTGTGAGCTCGGTCTTCATTCTTAGTGGTTGTAAGCTCAGTCTTCGTTAGAAAAGAGGATGATATACAGAAGCTTGTCTACTATACCAATAGGATATTACAAGATATGAAGATGAGATACTGAGGATTGAGAAGGTTGCATACACCTTAATGATCTTAGCATGACACTCTAACCTTACTTCTAAGTGTGTTCCACCACTATACTGACTGATCAATCCCCAAGGCAAGTCTTGTGGAGGCTGATGATGTAGGACAATTATGGAAACTTAATCTACTGATTATTAACCTAATAAACAGAGAAAACAAAGATTTTTTTTTTTTTATAATTTTTAGTTTTTAAAGACTCAAACGAGATAATTAAGCAAACTAGTCTACTAGTTAATAACCCACAAAGCAAATCTACAAAGTAAACAAGATTTGGTGGCTAAGAAACCACCGTAAACTAGGATCTACTTATTAAAGATTCAGAAATCAAAGAATAGGGAAGGGTTGTTGAATTTTACCAACAAAGATGTTTCCCTCTGAAGTAGATCTGGCTGGACTTTCAAGAATCTTGTGGCAGGGCTTCAAGATCTTGATCTTCGAGCTCCGATCTTTCACGATGTTGGTTCCAAGGCAAGAACACCTTGACTTTAATCCTTGATCACTTGCAATCACTCAACAAAGAAAAATCTCTCAGTTAGAAAGTATTAAAGAAGGAAAGAGGATGGAAATGTGAAAGGAAAAGAGAGGAAAGTGGGTGGCTAGGGTTTCTCGGTGTCTGGATATGTAGGGTCTTACACTCCGCGATGCTCCGAAGAACAAAGGAAAGGGCCTCACACCCCACGATGCACACAGCAAAGGAATTGGACATAATGTCACTTTATTTGATCAATAATTCATGAATAATACAGGGGGTTGATGGGATATTTATAGACCATCAACTAGTGGTGTAATGGATACAAAGACTAGCACTAGTATCCTTTATGCAACAACTCCTTAAATCCTGCTCTGGGCATCTTGGACTCCTGCTCTTGGGCTGATCTGGAACTCTCTCCAAGGTGGGCGACAATATGGGACTCTTATCCAAATTGGGCGCCAATGATGGGGATAGGTGAGATGTTAAGATGAAGGGCCAAGATTGCTTCATCGATTGGCCATGATTGCTGGACTCTGGAATCTGGATGATGAGGGCTCTTGTATGAGAGTGGACTCTTCAATTTGGATAGAAAAAAACTCATGAATTTTAGTGGGATTCATGAGTTCTTAAAATCTTGATTTCCTGGAACTTGATTGCCTTGAATTCTTGAAGTAAGAAAAACCCTTGAACCTTTCCAACTTAGGCATCCCTTTGAGATGGACTCTCGGCCGACTTCTCCTTGGGATTTGGCAACAACATGAGAAAAGTGGGCGCTACTTGGCTAGGCTTCCTTCTGCTTTACTCCTCTTAAAAATAAGTGGCGCTAATTCATGAAATATGGCCGACCAAGGATGTGACAAGGCATGTGGGGTTTTCCCGATGAGGTAGCAAGTGGTGTTGTCCCGATGAGGTGGCAAGTGATGTCCAAACATATCATGTGATATTGTCCAAAATCTTGAAAAGGTGGTGCCAAGAAGTGGTTATCATGTAGCAAGTGACTTGGGCTACCACATGGAGTCACATGGCTTGTCTTGAGCTAGCACATCGAGTCATATGGGTTTTGACTTAGGTCCGTATTATAGGACTCAACTTAAAATCCAACTTGATCAATTTGATCAAATGGCATAACCAATAAAATAAAATAGCTTAAGCTGGTAAATAGGGTTTGGCCCAAATAGGGTTTGACACAACCTGATAAATAGGGTTTATATACAAAACCTTGATTAGTAAAAAGGGCTAACTAACACTGGACCATTTACGACCCAATTGATATTGGAATTTTTTTACAGACTCAATTTTGGATCCAGGGATTTTTATAGGGACTCAATTTTAGGGTTTAGAACTAAACCCAACTAAGCTAAAATAACAAAAATTCAGGATAACTATTTACAAGTATGGTTTGGGCTTAGGGCTTCACTCATAGGTGATCCACAGGGATGTGGGTTCGACCTGTCATTTTCTTCTGGCCCTAGTGTCCGCACCACTTGATGCCTCAGGAAGGTTGGTCGAATGGGCTAGAGCTTAGGAAGTTTGATATCCACTATCAAGCCTTGCCCTCCATCAAAGCCTAAGTCTTACCAGACTTCCTTGTGAAGTGTATTCTCCTAAAGGAGGTCAAGATAGAGCCATAACCCTTCAATGCTATGCCAACAAGTTCGTGGACATGCCACATTGATGGATCATCCAATGCAGCAGGTGCCAAGGCTAGATTGATCCTCACCAGTCTCGACAGTATTGTTATAGAGCATGCCCTTTATTTCAACTTTAAGATTTCAACTAGTGAAGCAAAGTATGAACCACTCTTTGTGGGGTTGAGGCTTGCTTGGGAGATTGGCATCCATCATCTCCAAGTCCTTAGTGACTCTCAACTAATGGTTCTCCAAGTTTGAGAGGAGTATCAGACAAAGGCTCCCTCCATGAAAAAGTATCTACAGAAGATCTGCTATTGAAGCTGGTGATCTCAGGGTGTGCTGACATCCACAATCTTACATGAAGACCCTCGATAAGCCAAGTATTGAGGAGAAGCTAGCTCGAATGATGCAAGTAGACCATGAACCCAACTAGATAGACCCGTTGGTTAAACAACTACAGGAAGGATTGCTGGCAAAGGACAAGGTCAAAGCTTGGAGAGTTAAAAGCCTATTTGCTTAACACATGATGCTCAAGGAAAAGCTTTACAAGACTCCATTGCTATCTCTGACTCTCCGAAGCAGTATATCCTATATGAGATCTATGAAGCATCTGCAGCAACCACTTGAGGGGCAGCATCTTAACGTATAAGATCTTGTGACAAGGATACTAGCCAAGCATATATAAAGACATGATCGAGTTCATGAAGCATTGCGATTGGTGACAACACGCTAACATTCAACACCTGCCAGTGGCTCCACTCACTCCAATCAACTCTTCATGTTCATTTGCTCAATGGGGGATTAAGATCCTCGATCCTTTTTCAGTGGCTACTAGCAAAGAAAATTCCATAACATGATAATCGACTACTTCACCAAGTAAATGAAGGTAGAACCACTCACCTGGATCACTAAGAAGAATACTCATGACTTCATCTAGAGATTCATAATATATCACTTTGGCTTGTCTCAGGTCATCATCACCAATAATAACCAGCAACTTGATAACACCTCCTTTGAAAAGTTCTACGAAGAGCTCCACATTGGCCACCTGTTTGTTTCAGTCGGACATCTCCAATCAAATAGGGAGGCTGAGGTGATCAATCAAACCATGCTCCAAGGTCTAAAAAATCTAGTTGGATAAGGCTAAAGGACTCTGGGTAAATGAATTGCATAGTATTTTCTATGCTTACCGCACCATGCACAACTTCTAATAGGTAAAATACCCTTTGACCTTGCCTTTAGAACAAGACAGTCATCCCGTTGGAGATAGGCCTGCCCTCACATTAAGTGGAGACCTTTGACAAACCAAGGAATTCAGAAGGTCGGGCAAGTCTATATCTTCTAGAAGAAACCAAAGAGAAGGCTTGAGTCCGGGTGGTAGGGTACTAACAATGAGTCACACACTACTACAACTTCTTGGTGGAAGAGAAGCATTTTCGACCCAGAGATCCGATACTTAAAAGGGCTAAAGTCAATCAACTGACTAAGTGAGGAAAGCTTTCGTCCAACTAGGAAGGACCTTATCGCATTGCAAGATGATATGCCTTGGAACCTATCATATAGAGTAGTAGTTGGATAGGACACTCCTGCCTCACACTTAGAACTCCACCAATCTTTGACCTTACTACTAGTGAGATGTATCACCAAGAGCTCTTATAAAGATGACTCTATAGTAAAACTTTAATTTTTCTTTGCACAAAAGAAATGTTATTGACTAGCATAACTCAGAGATAGAAAGCCTTAGACCTACCACACCAAAGGGATGGAACGTGCAATATGTCATTTTTTGCCCCGGAGGAGGTTGATGGACCAGGTCAAGCTATCATGCATATAGAGAAAATCATAAATGAGCTATCACTCTTTAGGCCAGGTCCCCATGCTTATGAAGAAAGTCCTGGATAAGCTATTACATCCCAGGCCAGGTTATCATGCCTATGAAGAAAGTCCTAGATGAGCTCCCATACCCCAGGCTGGGTTGCCATGCCCATAAAGTCTCGACTAACAAATATGTCCCATAGGCAAGAAGCTCCAAGCCTCGATTGACAAATATGTCCCCATGGGTAGAAAGCTCTGAGAAAGTCTTGGATAAGTTATCATGCCCCAGGATAGGTTACCTGCATGCTTGTGAAAAGTCCTAGATAAGCTCCCACACTCAAAACCATGTCACCATGCTCGTAAAGCCTTTGACTGACAAGTATGCCCCCATAGACAAAAAGCTTCGAGCCTTGGTTGACAACTATTCCTCCATAGGCAGAAAGCTATGGATGAGTTACCATACTACAGGCTAGGTTATCATGCCTGTCCTCTTCAAATCCAAGTAGCCTTGATGTGCCCCAACCAGGAAAAAACTCCCGGCCACCTTGCCATGCAAAGTCATCCTCAACAAGTTGAAGGCAACCACTTCGATATTGTCAATCATTACATCCAAGTCTCAATTATGCAACCACTAATGCTGCTAGCCAGTCCAAGTTTGAGAGTCCTCAAACCTGGGGGTTCGAGCTTTGAAGCAACTCCCTACCTTGAGTCCACGAACCCTATAGGGCAAGCTATCAGAAAGCCATTGCCATAGCAATAAGGCTGGGATCGGGAAGAAGCCAAGCCCCAGATTTCAACACATACACAAAGCATCACAACTTACAAAGAGAAAATTCAATGCGAAGTTAACTTTATTGATAATTCTCAAGTACAAAAGTTGAGGCCCGATGACCAAGTTACATGTGAAGACTCCTAAGTACAAGAAGAAGATGCTAAGCAACAGTCTATGTGCAAGAAGAAGACACTAAGAGACAAAGGAAGAAGTCACCCTTAAACCAAAGGATATTAAAAATGGTATGGTCCTCCTGGGCTTCCATTGCCGCTAGGACTTGTCCATCTCCTAAACATTCCTCTTAGAGGACCTTGAGAGTGCTACTTGGGGACAAAATGTTGCTCTCATGAAGGGTCCAAGAAACCCTCTAAGAAAACTTGACATTGAGGAAACTCTCCAAGCAATTATCCACTTCAATCTTGGCAGAAAGCTAATGCAGTCCAACCAAGCATGCTACCCATGCAAAGCCAATGGTGCCTATAGAAGAACGATGACTAGGCTATCTCGCCAACATGGCCCCGAGCGCAACACTCTCCTTTACTTAATGGCAGTCATGGTTTCTCGACTAGAGTGGTGGTGATTTCCAATACCTCCCATGCCAAGATGAAACTTGTACCGGCGAACCTTCCTCAACTACCATGCAGTCGGCTAGTGGGTGAGGGAGAATCCCTCCATCATGTAGTAGAGTTAACAATCATCACACCACCAATGGAAGACTGCAGTCATGGTACCATCTCCTCCAACACTTTCACCAACACAAAAGAAGGATGGAGTGGGTTCGACCACTAACAGTAGTCCTATCCTTCCATTTATAGAGAAATCTAGGCAAGAAAATGCCACTCTACCTCTTAGCTCATGCACCAAGTGTTACAACCTCAAAGGTCGAGAAGATCACACCCTCTATGGAAAAGGCATGTCCAGCACTCCTTTTAATGGAATTCCTTTTTTGGGTGCTGTGACATTAAAGACCATGCAACCTTCTAGAAAGGAGACTATATCGATAGCAAAGCAATAACTACTTCCCGGGATCACCAGGTGATGATAACCTTGGATTTGTAGAGAGCGATGACCAAAGTTGATGCAAGGCTCCACACCCCATGTAGTTGGGGGGCAAGCTACTTTGGCACAAATCCCAGACCTACCAAGGTGAGCATTGAAGAGTCACACATCCTGTGCTATTGGAAAGTCGGGATGGAAGCTCAAGCATTACATTTTTATGCAAAGAAATGCAAGCAGGAAATGAAAGAAAGTTTCCTTTCATTTCAGAAAAAAGGATACATCCAAGCAAATTAAATGGAGTCAGCAAGGTCAAGGAGCTTCTTCTGGACCCTTTAGGGCTTTACCATCTCTTCACGAGAAGTTGATTGAGGAATGAAGAGGGGCAGCATGGAAACCATCTTTAGGAAGTGATCGTGAACTATGGCCTGGCAGCACTTAAAGCCTCGGTTGAAAGATTCATGCCACTTGTCCCTCTCAACCTCGACACCTGGGCCCGGTGCTCTCCTCCAAGCAATGGAAGAGCTAGCCTTATCCTGACTGGCCCGGTGATCGATCTTTTCTCCAGAGTTTTCCTTGCTGCCTTGGTCTAGGAACCTTCCAAGTGATCGGCAATCTTCATTTCCAAGTTGTCGATCTCTCTCTTGGTTTCGATCAACTCTACCTTCATCTTTACAACTCAGTAAAAGGCATGGATCATATTGGCTCAAGCAAAAGAAGTCTCATCCCTGACCACCTGAAGCCCTCTCTAAGATTGGCAATCTCCAATTAAGGATCAGCCTCATCTTTGATGGCCTATCAAATCTTATGAGAGTGGCCAATATCTCTTTCAACTTCATTCATCCTAGACCATATTCCTCGATCACAAGGAGTGAGACGGGAAGGTTCAGATGGATAGAGACTCTTCTTCAATCCAACAACCTTTTGTTGAGCAGTTTTCAGTGAACTATTTAATTTCTCGTTCCTGATAAGAGAAACATCAAGTTGCTTTTGGAGTTTCTCTTGGGCTTCCTCGGTGTTGCTTCATCCCAACTCTGCAAAGGCCCATCCGTGTTTGGAGATCCTCTACCAATGCTTAGCAAAGGACACCCACCGCTCGGCTGCCCTTGCACGATCATGCAATGCTACCAGCCTAGTCTCGAAGGCTCAGATGCTAAAGCTTGCCTCCAAACTTGGCTGATCAATCAATGAAAGGCATGCAGGTATTGAGCAAAATGGAGAAAACTTATCATCAAGGCATAGTAGTATGAGCTCAAGAGTGCATCCTCGATGATCATGCCTAGGAGAAACTCTTCATCCCTGAGCAGTATTATCTCCATAGTCATTTCCCAAGCCCATATATGGTCAAAGATTCGGACTCATCCTCCTAAATTATCCACCTAGGAGTGAAGAGACCAAAAGCTCGCTCAGGAAGAGTAAGCGAAGAAGTCCTCACAAGTAAATCGAAAAACGATGCATCAGTTAGGCAGAGAGGAGATCCTGTTATCCTTTCCACCATCTTGACTATCACTAAGGGGAAAGCCTCTTCTTCAACTTCTTCCTTAACTCCAACAAGGCCTACTGCACTCAAGCTAGCTAGAGTCAACCATGCAGAATAGCTTCCACACCAATCGGTCAATGCACCTCAACCATTATGGTCGGGTCTTCAACAATGTCACCTGACAAAGTCTCAACCATCGTACCTTAGTCTGCAATCCATACCACATTCAAGGGAGGCACACCAAGGCCAAGCACATCTAGCCCTAGCTCGGTAAGTTGCCTCATTGCCTTAGCCCAAATCCCTGTGCCAAAAGATGAAGTCTTCGATACATCTAGAAGCGATCCTGCATAGGAAAGGCCTTCCTTGGTCTCCAGTGGGATCAGCACTACAACCCAGATGGGTTGGTAGCCGACCCTTTCTTTGATTTGGGATGCACCCCCAATTATGCTAGAAAAAAGCCTAGCAAGAAGGATCATGCTAGGAACCACTAGGATGAATCAAGCTCTGCCATTCTAGTGGTTCCTAGCAAGAAGGATCATTCTAGGAACCACTAGAATGGCAGAGCTCAATTCATCCTTTCTGTGATCCAGGTCTTCTCCTTTGGCCTATACCCCGAAGCTCCTCCATACTGAACATCTTCCTTGCTTGGATAAAAATTGAGGCTCGGGGGAGGATATGTCAAATAAATCAGTGGAAGTAGAAGATAAAGAGAGGAGGATAAAGACTCAAAAAAATTCATTCATTTCAATTGTTCTCTTGAGATATAAAGGATTCTATTACTAGATTACCAAAAAAAAAGAAAATCATCAAGATTGCGATTCTAGATCGCTCCCCTTATCCCTATCTCCCTCTGTATCAGTCAAACCACTACTCAAGGAGGATGAAGACCACATGATACATGGTTAAAGTCAATCTTCAGGAAGCACTTCCCCAGCTTCTCCTTGCATTTCTTGAAGCCCCGATAGAAGGCCTTTAACTTGCCTTAAACAACTCCCGGTAGAAGTCGTTCCTCTTCCTGAAGGCCTCCACATCCTTAGCAATGGGTTTTGTAAGGCAATGCTCAGTGGTAGCAACTTTCTCTATTAGCTAGGAATGAGTTTCCTTAGCTTCAAACAGAGGCCTCTCCAATTGAGCCACCTTTTCTCTAGCCTAGCATTTCCATTCTTCAACCTCGGCTAGCCTGTCTTGTAGATGAGTAGCCCAGCATCGCTCTCCTAAATCTGGACAACCTTTATTTTTAGAGAATCCTCCATAGCATTGATTCAGGACTTCTTAGCAACAAGCTGCTTGATCAAATATGCCATAACAATATCCAGCTCTTTCATAACTTTGTCCCGCTCATCCTTAACTGCCTAGAGAAGGTGATGGGATCGACATACCTCTTTCTTCAGGTATTAGGCCTGTTGAAGTAGGCCCATCATTTCAAGGGCTCCTTGAAAATCATCATCAAGTCAGACAAAGCCAAGTAACACTCGACTAAAAGAAGAGGGCTTTGCAACAGCTGCCCAACAAGCTGAAGGACACCTTATCTCAGTAGCGGCATAGGAGAAACCTTGAAGGCAATCCTCAAAGGACCTTGCTAGTAGCTTCTTCCTATCAACCGAAAGGGCCAACCCTTCTAGCAACCTTGTGTAAACCTCAATAGCTGACACTAGATTACCAACTGAAGGTTGGGGACATTTGGAAGAGCAAAGATGCCAATTTCTTTTGTAGGCACTACCATGATCCCTGGAGGGCTTTCCCAAGAGGGAGCAATATTGACCATAACGGTCTTTGCAACTTCACTAGAGGAGATAGCATGATTCTTCTTTTATTGTCTCTCTCTACTCTATAGCTTGGCCCTAGTTGCCTCAGTCTCGATAGCCTTGGACAAAGTAGTGAGAGAAGGAGACAAGACGATCCTCCTCCTCTACTTCTTCCTTGAAGGATCAATATCAATCCAACCCCTCTAATCCTTTATGGAAAACGATATACCTACATATTCATAGGAAGTCAATATATTTGCCTCGTAGCCTCAAAGTCAAATGGATAAACAATTACATTTATCTTTAGGAACGGTGCCTCCATGGTATAGCTTTCTGAGCTCTTCATACAAGAGCATGGTATGTGAAGGAACTTTGAATCACTTCAACTTCTTGACTATCAACTTCTTCGTTTAGATAACTCCAAAAAGTCAAGCAGTGCAGATTTCTTTTCCAACCCCACTCAATTGAAAATCTTCTTGGGGTCAAGGATAAAAAAAAGACTAAAACTTCCACCGTGAATGGAGGCAGGGCTAGAAGAAAAAGAAGTGATACCTTTCCAAAAAAAAATATACTATCAACTCTTGCTCTAAGAGTGCACCCTCACTTGAAAGAGTGCTTTGAACGTCCTTACATAAGGAGGAATCCCTTGGACCAAAAGAAAATAGAAGAACCCAACATCCACCAAGCATTAGGAACCAACCGGGTAGTATAAAGACAATACCACCTCAATAGTTCAACAAAGGCTTCAAGGACCGGTAGCCTTAGGCCAGTCTTCAGGGCCTCCTTACATAAGACTATCATATTTTTCTAATAAGAAGCTATCCTACTAGAGAGATTTGGTGCTTCGAGGATTATTAGATTTTATATACCTTCTAGGTTCGCTGGAGATCATCTTCCTCTAAGATAAATCTAACAATGTCCGAATTTTAATGATCCCAAACCGAATCCACGGTAGAATCCTTGGAAGTCCCTTTCCTACATGCTCATCTACAAGAAAAGCCATAAAATTGATGCAGAACGAAAAGGATGAGATGATGCGATGCGGAAGTAAATTAAAATTAATGTATTTTTTTTTAAATATATTTTCAGAAGTCGACTTTGACTCAAAGGAAAGATAAACTAATGTTGAAAGAAACTAAGAAATGACAGAGAGTACAATTAAAAGGAGTGGATTATCAGAGTAACTCAAAAGTAGGATCGCTGGGGATTGAGAAACCCCCAGATCTAGGGTTTGCTCTGAGTTTCAACGAAACAGACAAAGTGAGAAGGGAAGGTTCTTGTTACCTAGCAGTGATATCTCTCGTTGCTTCAATTGGAGGACACTCTCGAGCAGATTGTAGGATCCTTGGAGACAGGGTATCTTCGCAATGGATCCTCGGATTGTAGTCCTATGGCAAGGTTGGCCTCCTTCTTGAACTCAGGATCTGGAAGAAGAAGAACAAAAGAAGAACCGGAAACTCAAAGAAAGACACAGACCTGAGGACTTAATGAAGATTGTTGGATGTAGAAGTTCCGGAGATCTTGATACTGATCTGACTCTCATTTGAACTGGCTCTGTAGTTGAAACAGTTGATCTGAACCTGGATGCTGGTGACCGGCTTCGATGTGGAAGAGAGGGGCCGTGGGATGAAGATGGAAAATTAGGGTTTGGTGGTGGTGGAGATGGGTGGACTAAGCTAGGGTTTTGGGGTTGGAGATCTCACACCTCCTCAAGGTTCCTAGGGAACCCGGATTTACTCCCTCACGGAGCTCAACACTTGAATACAAGTGTGGAAGAGAGAAACACAAAGTTGCTCACAAAGAAATTGATTTCATTCATCATTTTTTAAGAGTTACATAGAGTTGAATATATAGACATAACAAAGAAATAAAATTTCATACACTTCCCATGTAGGACTAATAGGACTAACCCACACTTTAGGCATCAAATTCTCTTCCCAAGACTCCTTCCATGAGTGGGCAGCCCAAAAACTCCAAGAAAACTTGAAAATCAGCTCCAAATGGCAGGTTATGGGGGTGTCTCCTAGTATCTCTCCATGAATCAAGGATTTTTCCTTCATGGTTTGGCTCCTTTGGACACCTCCTAGTCTTGCTCCACAAGTTTAGGCTTCTTCCTTTCATGGCTTTGGCACTTTAGGAAACTTTTGGGTGCCTCCTTGATTTTCTCCCCAAGACATGCTCTCTTCCCTTTTATAACTTGGGTTTTTATGGAACATTGTGGGGCACCTCCTTGATCCTCTCTTCAAGAAAAATTCTTGCCATCCTGGCTTCATCCTGGCTTGGGTTTATCTGGAAAGAAGTTGGCTTCTCCTTGGATTGAGGTATCTTGATGGATTTCTCCCCCAAGTGGTGCATGAAAGAAGGGACCTGCTTTCTTGTGGTGTGGGGACCAAGGCACACTGGATGGAGATGTGGCGCCTCCTGGACTCTGGCATGTGGCTGGGAGTGTGGTGCCCACTTGCTTGGTCCTGAGAGAAAATGTGGCACCTTGGAGAAGACCTAGACCACTACTAGGACTTGTATTGAGTCAACATGACTCAACAAAATTTAAATTACAGGGAAATACAGACTCAAACTAAAATTGAGTTGACCAAGTCAACCCTTATTACAAAACCAGAAAACCCTAATTCTTCGGGCAATGTCAATCAGAGATCCAGATAGAGCCCTGAAGTCTTCTTCTGAGTCTGGTGCCCGCACCAATTCTCCCGGGGTGGGAGGAACTCGACCCTGTTGAGTATGGATCAAGCTGGCTCTGGTATCTCTCCAAGAGGTCTGGGTCCAATTCTTGTAATTCTTCTCGGAAGATCCAAGAGTTATCAGAATCTGGCCTTCCTTGCCAGCTGACCAGGTATCTTTGGTATCCTCGATTACGAGTAGAGATAACCTGATCATCCAGGATCTTTTCAATCTGCTCTTTCCTCACAGGCCAGTTTGTTGGTGGACACACAGGGTTGGGTTCACTCTCAAGAGCAGGATTAGGCTCAAAAAGGCTCACTGGGAATCACAGCTGGCTCTCTATACTCTACTAGGTCTGTAATGTTGAAAGTGGAGCTAATGCCTAGTTCTGAAGGCAACTCGAGCACATAGGCATTGGGCCCTACTCTCTTCACCACTCTAAATGGTCCAGCTCCTCTAGCATGTAACTTTCTAACAGTTCCAGGAGAAAATCGTCCAGGCCTTAACCTAATCATTACATAGTCTCCCTCAACAAAAGTTTTGACTCGCCTTTGAGAATCAGCCAACTTCTTATAAGTTTCATTACCTAAATTTATTTTGGCATGAATTTCTTTATGCAAGTCCTTTACATGCTATGCAAGTGCATCAAGAGACTTGTATGTGTGGACTAATAGTGAAATCAGATCAAGTGGTGTGTGAGGCTTATATCCATGAACAATTTCAAAGGGACTCTAGCCTATAGACCTATTGATCGAAATATTATATACAAATTTAGTCCTGGACAAAATACAAATCCCAATTCCTGGTGCTCTCAATCAAACCAAAATCAGAGCCAAAGCCTAGTAAAGGGTCAAGAAAAACTAAACTAGACTGACGACGCATTCCTAAAGAATGGACTTTATTCCAAAGGAACCCTAGGTCTAAACCTAACAAACTAAGGCTCTCTAGGTTTGACCTTGGGTCGGAGGAGGGCATGCAGAGCATGAAAACTTATTATGGATGCCTAGTAGGTGCCATAAGGTCTTCCAGAAGTAGGTGGCAAACCTAATAGGTTCTGACAAGTGGTTCACTCTAAAGGCTTCGACAAAGTATACTTGGATGGTGTAAGAAGCATTGGAAGTCCTAGAGAAAGGGAGGAGATATGAGGTGGAGTCTCGAATTACCTGTTGACTAAAGGTGGTGACCTGAAGGTTTGAATGGTGATCTATGAGTGTCAACCGGTCATCCTTACGAAAGAAAAAGTTTTCTACTCCCAGGAATGGATCAAGAGATGGTTCGGGAAGTAGCCTAGGACATGTGATTGCAATAGTTAAGGTTTGTTCTCTAAGCAAATAATGATCCACTTTCTCAAGAACTGGATTAGAGAATGATTCATGGGAGGGCCTACGGATGATGACCTCAAGACTTGAAATTTGACCTATGGGTGCGGAAAGGTATACTCTATAGAAGGGTAGGTCAGTCATGCGAAGGAAGGGGTCTGGGGCCATAAGGAGGACTTCTACAGGACTGGGTGAATCAATCCGCTCAAGACAAGGATGTACAACTGAGATTACAGGAGAGACCTTAGTGGCTGGGCATGGGACAAGGTCCAATTGTAAGAGGCTTGATTCAGTCATCCTAAGGAGAGGATCTACCATAGGGTGGGCAAACTTAAACAGTTCAGTGCAAAGATCTTCAATTGATACTTGGGGAATGACTGTCATTAGAGGGTACGAACTGATAGCTCGGGCTAACACTATGAGTTCTTCCTGGAGGTATTTGACTAAAGGAACCTGATTCTCACAAATCTCTTGAATTTCTGAACTAGGTCCTACCACTTGGTTGCTCTCCAAGGTCTCCTCAGGTAAGGAACCAATAGTATCGATGTCACATTCTTCAAGTTCTTCCCCCTCATATTCATCAACTAGACTCAAGCCAGCATCATATACTTCCTCGATGCCATCTTCAATGGGTTTCGGGTCAGTGGTAATCGGGTCAACTGATTCTAGGCTTGTCATACCTAACCTTTCTTCCTTATTGGTAGGCTTGGGTTCTCCCTCATTAATGTCATCCTTAGGATTCTTACCACTTAGCTGTGCACAAGCCAGTCCTATGCATGGGCACTGACTAGATTTATGGCCTCTTTCTCCACAAAACAAACATTCTTGCGATATAGGAACCTGGGTCACATTGGGTTTCAAGCTAGTAGAGACCTTACTTGGGCATGGGTGTGGATCTAAATGGTTTGATCTAGAAGACATGGGTTGTTGAGTGACTGGTCTAGAATATTGTAAGGACCTCTCATAGACACGATCCACACTATAGATATCATGGTTAGGCTTCCTAAGGTTATGCTCGGGATCACGGTATAAGGTCCTCCTAGGCTCCTGGCATGGATGAGGTTGGGGCCTATTAAATTTTGGATCAGGGGTCCAATTTTGATGTCTACGTTTCTCAAGTACTTGGACTCGATCCCTAAGCTGGGTAAAATTCTCATGGACTTGTTCTTTACACTGGGTAACAGTAGCAGTCATATCCTGACTCAATTTGTTCATACTTTTAGTAAGAGCTCTAACCATGGCCTCTAAATCAGGTTGGGTTTGACCAGGTTGGTAGGGTACTCCATTCCGGGTATACATGATGATGCAAGCAAACACACAGAATGTGACTAGACTAAAGCGACTACTGGCTCACTAGACCTAGAGTCCAAACTAGATGCCCAATCAGAGTGGCAAGCTAGCCTGTAGTAACTCGGGACTCAGCCAGGCAGGTGTAAGGGGAGTGTTAGGTCCCTAATTGCCAATCCTAGACACTAATCAGTGATTGGCCAGGTAGGCGGACCAGCACACAAGCCCTTCGGGACGTAGTCCCTGAACCACCATTCTAGACACTGAGTACAAAGCACACACAGAGTAACTAGACAAACTGACTCAACATTAGCCTAGACTCGACTTGTTGGTGTCCCTAGCCCACTAGGGCAAATTAAGTCTAATAAGTTTTAAAATTAGGCTTAGGATCGAATGAATGGGTGGTGGTTTTGGGCTAAGGAGAGGTTATCAACTCCTCCCCTTATCTTAGATGCTCAATTGCCCTTAAGATGAATTAGGAGATGATCACTCAAAAAAAAAAAAATTTGAAATGCAGAAACATAGAAACAGAGTTGCTGTAATTTAGCTCTCAGAAATTTCACGGAAACCAATAAATCATAGTAAAATTATGTAAAATAGTTTCAATTATACTAGTTCCAGCAAAATAAAAATTATACAATTTGGAGTTACCTGTAATGAGAAACAATTCCTACAACATAGTAGTTACAGACTAAAAACAGAACGCTTCCCCCGTTTACAATTCCTGCTACGAAGTTGTAACCCAGCGGATCCCCTGCATGCCTTAGGAACACCCCATGGAATGAGAAGAGGAGGTTTGCACCTCACTTCGTTCCTAGGACCGGACGTCCTGGGGAGTCTACTTCGAGCAGACAAAGTAAAAAAGAGAGACACTCAAAACATGCAAGCAAGTCAGAAACCCTAGACAGGGCTCTGATACCAAAAATTGATGCAGAACGAAAAAGATGAGATGATGCGATGCGGAAGTAAATTAAAAATATATATATAATATATTTTCAGAAGTCGACTTTGACTCAAAGGAAAGATAAACTAATGTTGAAAGAAACTAACTCAAAGAAAGATAAACTAATGTTGAAAGAAACTAAGAAATGACAGAGAGCACAATTAAAAGGAGTGGATTATCAGAGTAACTCAAAAGTAGGATCGCTGGGGATTGAGAAACCCCCAGATCTAGGGTTTGCTCTGAGTTTCAACGAAACAGACAAAGTGAGAAGGGAAGGTTCTTGTTACCTAGCAGTGATATCTCTCGTTGCTTCAATTGGAGGATACTCTCGAGCAGATTGTAGGATCCTTGGAGACAGGGTATCTTCGCAATGGATCCTCGGATTGTAGTCCTATGGCAAGGTTGGCCTCCTTCTCGAACTCAGGATCTGGAAGAAGAAGAACAAAAGAAGAACCAGAAACTCAAAGAAAGACACTGACCTGAGGACTTAGTGAAGATTGTTGGATGTAGAAGTTCCGGAGATCTTGATACTGATCTGACTCTCATTTGAACTGGCTCTGTAGTTGAAACAGTTGATCTGAACCTGGATGCTGGTGACCGGCTTCGATGTGGAAGAGAGGGGCCGTGGGATGAAGATGGAAAATTAGGGTTTGGTGGTGGTGGAGATGGGTGGACTAAGCTAGGGTTTTGGGGTTGGAGATCTCACACCTCCTCAAGGTTCCTAGGGAACCCGGATTTACTCCCTCACGGAGCTCAACACTTGAATACAAGTGTGGAAGAGAGAAACACAAAGTTGCTCACAAAGAAATTGATTTCATTCATCATTTTTTAAGAGTTACATAGAGTTGAATATATAGACATAACAAAGAAATAAAATTTCATACACTTCCCATGTAGGACTAATAGGACTAACCCACACTTTAGGCATCAAATTCTCTTCCCAAGACTCCTTCCATGAGTGGGCAGCCCAAAAACTCCAAGAAAACTTGAAAATCAGCTCCAAATGGCAGGTTATGGGGGTGTCTCCTAGTATCTCTCCATGAATCAAGGATTTTTCCTTCATGGTTTGGCTCTTTTGGACACCTCCTAGTCTTGCTCCACAAGTTTAGGCTTCTTCCTTTCATGGCTTTGGCACTTTAGGAAACTTTTGGGTGCCTCCTTAATTTTCTCCCCAATACATGCTCTCTTCCCTTTTATAACTTGGGTTTTTATGGAACATTGTGGGGCACCTCCTTGATCCTCTCTTCAAGAAAAATTCTTGCCATCCTGGCTTCATCCTGGCTTGGGTTTATCTGGAAAGAAGTTGGCTTCTCCTTGGATTGAGGTATCTTGATGGATTTCTCCCCCAAGTGGTGCATGAAAGAAGGGACCTGCTTTCTTGTGGTGTGGGGACCAAGGCACACTGGATGGAGATGTGGCGCCTCCTGGACTCTGGCATGTGGCTGGGAGTGTGGCGCCCACTTGCTTGGTCCTGGGAGAAAATGTGGCACCTTGGAGAAGACCTAGACCACTACTAGGACTTGTATTGAGTCAACATGACTCAATAAAATTTAAATTGCAGGGAAATACAGACTCAAACTAAAATTGAGTTGACCAAGTCAACCCTTATTACAAAACCAGAAAACCCTAATTCTTTGGGCAATGTCAATCAGAGATCCAGATGGAGCCCTGAAGTCTTCTTCTGAGTCTGGTGCCCGCACCAATTCTCCTGGGGTGGGAGGAACTCGACCCTGTCGAGTATGGATCAAGCTGGCTCTGGTACCTCTCCAAGAGGTCTGGGTCCAATTCTTGTAATTCTTCTCGGAAGATCCAAGAGTTATCAGAATCTGGCATTCCTTGCCAGCGGACCAGGTATCTTTGGTATCCTCGATTACGAGTAGAGATAACCTGATCATCCAGGATCTTTTCAATCTGCTCTTTCCTCACAGGCCAGTTTGTTGGTGGACACACAGGGTTGGGTTCACTCTCAAGAGCAGGATTAGGCTCAAAAAGGCTCACTGGGAATCACAGTTGACTCTCTATACTCTACTAGGTCTGTAATGTTGAAAGTGGAGCTAATGCCTAGTTCTGAAGGCAACTCGAGCACATAGGTATTGGACCCTACTCTCTTCACCACTCTAAATGGTCCAGCTCCTCTAGCATGTAACTTTCTAACAGTTCCAGGAGAAAACCGTCCAGGCCTTAACCTAATCATTACATAGTCTCCCTCAACAAAAGTTTTGACTCGCCTTTGAGAATCAGCCAACTTCTTATAAGTTTCATTACTTAAATTTATTTTGGCATGAATTTCTTTATGCAAGTCCTTTACATGCTATGCAAGTGCATCAAGAGACTTGTGTGTGTGGACTAATAGTGAAATCAGATCAAGTGGTGTGTGAGGCTTGTATCCATGAACAATTTCAAAGGGACTCTAGCCTATAGACCTATTGATCGAAACATTATATGCAAATTTAGTCCTGGACAAAATACAAATCCCAATTCCTGGTGCTCTCAATCAAACCAAAATCAGAGCCAAAGCCTAGTAAAGGGTCAAGAAAAACTAAACTAGACTGACAACGCATTCCTAAAGAATGGACTTTATTCCAAAGGAACCCTAGGTCTAAACCTAACAAACTAAGGCTCTCTAGGTTTGACCTTGGGTCGGAGGAGGGCATGCAGAGCATGAAAACTTATTATGGATGCCTAGTAGGTGCCATAAGGTCTTCCAGAAGTAGGTGGCAAACCTAATAGGTCCTGACACGTGGTTCACTCTAAAGGCTTCGACAAAGTATACTTGGATGGTGTAAGAAGCATTGGAAGTCCTAGAGAAAGGGAGGAGATATGAGGTGGAGTCTCGAATTACCTGTTGACTAAAGGTGGTGACCTGAAGGTTTGAATGGTGATCTATGAGTGTCAAATGGTCATCCTTACGAAAGGAAAAGTTTGCTACTCCCAGGAATGGATCAAGAGATGGTTCGGGAAGTAGCCTAGGACATGTGATTGCAATAGTTAAGGTTTGTTCTCTAAGCAAATAATGATCCACTTTCTCAAGAACTGGATTAGAGAATGATTCATGGGAGGGCCTACGGATGATGACCTCAAGACTTGAAATTTGACCTATGGGTGCGGAAAGGTATACTCTATAGAAGGGTAGGTCAGTCATGCGAATGAAGGGGTCTGGGGCCATAAGGAGGACTTCTACAGGACTGGGTGAATCAATCCGCTCAACACAAGGATGTTCAACTGAGATTATGGGAGAGACCTTAGTGGCTGGGCATGGGACAAGGTCCAATTGTAAGAGGCTTGATTCAGTCATCCTAAGGAGAGGATCTACCATAGGGTGGGCAAACTTAAACAGTTCAGTGCAAAGATCTTCAATTGGTACTTGGGGAATGACTGTCATTAGAGGGTACGAACTGATAGCTCGGGCTAACACTATGAGTTCTTCCTGGGGGTATTTGACTAAAGGAACCTGATTCTCACAAATCTCTTGAATTTCTGAACTAGGTCCTACCACTTGGTTGCTCTCCAAGGTCTCCTCAGGTAAGGAACCAATAGTATCGATGTCACATTCTTCAAGTTCTTCCCCCTCATATTCATCAACTAGACTCAAGTCAGCATCATATACTTCCTCGATGCCATCTTCAATGGGTTTCGGGTCAACTGATTCTAGGCTTGTCATACCTAACCTTTCTTCCTTATTGATAGGCTTGGGTTCTCCCTCATTAATGTCATCCTTAGGATTCTTACCACTTAGCTGTGCACAAGCCAGTCCTATGCATAGGCACTGACTAGATTTATGGCCTCTTTCTCCACAAAACAAACATTCTTGCGTTATAGGAACCTGGGTCACACTGGGTTTCAAGCTAGTAGAGACCTTACTTGGGCATGGGTGTGGATCTAAATGGTTTGATCTAGAAGACATGGGTTGTTGAGTAACTGGTCTAGAATATTGTAAGGACCTCTCATAGACACGATCCACACTATAGATATCATGGTTAGGCTTCCTAAGGTTATGCTCGGGATCACGGTATAAGGTCCTCCTAGGCTCCTGGCATGGATGAGGTTGGGGCCTATTAAATTTTGGATCAGGGGTCCAATTTTGATGTCTACGTTTCTCAAGTACTTGGACTCGATCCCTAAGCTGGGTAAAATTCTCATGGACTTGTTCTTTACACTGGGTAATAGTAGCAGTCATATCCTGACTCAATTTATTCATACTTTCAGTAAGAGCTCTAACCATGGGCTCTAAATCAGGTTGGGTTTGACCAGGTTAGTAGGGTACTCCATTCCGGGTATACATGATGATGCAAGCAAACACACAGAATGTGACTAGACTAAAGCGACTACTGGCTCACTAGACCTAGAGTCCAAACTAGATGCCCAATCAGAGTGGCAAGCTAGCCTGTAGTAACTCGGGACTCAGCCAGGCAGGTGTAAGGGGAGTATTAGGTCCCTAATTGCCAATCCTAGACACCAATCAGTGATTGGCCAGGTAGGCGGACCAGCACACAAGCCCTTCGGGACGTAGTCCCTGAACCACCATTCTAGACACTGAGTACAAAGCACACACAGAGTAACTAGACAAACTGACTCAACATTAGCCTAGACCCGACTTGTTGGTGTCCCTAGCCCACTAGGGCAAATTAAGTCTAATAAATTTTAAAATTAGGCTTAGGATCGAATGAATGGGTGGTGGTTTTGGGCTAAGGAGAGGTTATCAACTCCTCCCCTTATCTTAGATGCTCAATTGCCCTTAAGATGAATTAGGAGATGATCACTCAAAAAAAAAAAAATTGAAATGCAGAAACACAGAAACAGAGTTGCTGTAATTTAGCTTTCAGAAATTTCACGGAAACCAATAAATCATAGTAAAATTATGTAAAATAGTTTCAATTATACTGGTTCCAGCAAAATAAAAATCATACAATTTGGAGTTACCTGTAATGAGAAACAATTCCTACAACATAGTAGTTACAGACTAAAAACAGAACGCTTCCCCCGTTTACAATTCCTGCTACGAAGTTGTAACCCAGCGGATCCCCTACACGCCCTAGGAACACCCCATGGAATGGGAAGAGGAGGTTTGCACCTCACTTCGTTCCTAGGACCGGACGTCCTGGGGAGTCTACTTCGAGCAGACAAAGTAAAAAAGAGAGACACTCAAAACATGCAAGCAAGTCAGAAACCCTAGACAGGGCTCTGATACCAAAAATTGATGCAGAACGAAAAAAATGAGATGATGCAATGCGGAAGTAAATTAAAATTAATATATATTTTTTTTAATATATTTTCAGAAGTCGACTTTGACTCAAAGGAAAGATAAACTAATGTTGAAAAAAACTAAGAAATGACAGAGAGCATAATTAAAAGGAGTGGATTATCAGAGTAACTCAAAAGTAGGATCGCTGGGGATTGAGAAACCCCCAGATCTAGGGTTTGCTCTGAGTTTCAACGAAACAGACAAAGTGAGAAGGGAAGGTTCTTGTTACCTAGCAGTGATATCTCTCGTTGCTTCAATTGGAGGATACTCTCGAGCAGATTGTAGGATCCTTGGAGACAGGGTATCTTCGCAATGGATCCTCGGATTGTAGTCCTATGGCAAGGTTGGCCTCCTTCTCGAACTCAGGATCTGGAAGAAGAAGAACAAAAGAAGAACCAGAAACTCAAAGAAAGACACTGACCTGAGGACTTAATGAAGATTGTTGGATGTAGAAGTTCCGGAGATCTTGATACTGATCTGACTCTCATTTGAACTGGCTCTGTAGTTGAAACAGTTGATCTGAACCTGGATGCTAGTGACCGGCTTCGATGTGGAAGAGAGGGGCCGTGGGATGAAGATGGAAAATTAGGGTTTGGTGGTGGTGGAGATGGGTGGACTAAGCTAGGGTTTTGGGGTTGGAGATCTCACACCTCCTCAAGGTTCCTAGGGAACCCGGATTTACTCCCTCACGGAGCTCAACACTTGAATACAAGTGCGGAAGAGAGAAACACAAAGTTGCTCACAAAGAAATTGATTTCATTCATCATTTTTTTAAGAGTTACATAGAGTTGAATATATAGACATAACAAAGAAATAAAATTTCATACACTTCCCATGTGGGACTAATAGGACTAACCCACACTTTAGGCATCAAATTCTCTTCCCAACACTCCTTCCACGAGTGGGCAGCCCAAAAACTCCAAGAAAACTTGAAAATCAGCTCCAAATGGCAGGTTATGGGGGTGTCTCTTAGTATCTCTCCATGAATCAAGGATTTTCCCTTCATGGTTTGGCTTTTTTGGACACCTCCTAGTCTTGCTCCACAAGTTTAGGCTTCTTCCTTTCATGGCTTTGGCACTTTAGAAAACTTTTGGGTGCCTCCTTAATTTTCTCCCCAAGGCATGCTCTCTTCCCTTTTATAACTTGGGTTTTTATGGAACATTGTGGGGCACCTCCTTGATCCTCTCTTCAAGAAAAATTCTTGCCATCCTGGCTTCATCCTGGCTTGGGTTTATCTGGAAAGAAGTTGGCTTCTCCTTGGATTGAGGTATCTTGATGGATTTCTCCCCCAAGTGGTGCATGAAAGAAGGGACCTGCTTTCTTGTGGTGTGGGGACCAAGGCACACTGGATGGAGATGTGGCGCCTCCTGGATTCTGGCGTGTGGCTGGGAGTGTGGCGCCCACTTGCTTGGTCCTGGAAGAAAATGTGGCACCTTGGAGAAGACCTAGACCACTACTAGGACTTGTATTGAGTCAACATGACTCAACAAAATTTAAATTGCAGGAAAATACAGACTCAAACTAAAATTGAGTTGACCAAGTCAACCCTTATTACAAAATCAGAAAACCCTAATTCTTCGGGTAATGTCAATCAGAGATCCAGATGGAGCCCTGAAGTCTTCTTCTGAGTCTGGTGCCCGCACCAATTGAAAGAAGAGTGAAAAAGTGAAGTCTCAAGAGAAAAGGACAAGGTTGGACCATCATAAACCCTGGACCTCGAGGGAAAGAAGATGGTGCCAATAGCAGCAACCCTCCTCTCTTCAACAAAACTAGCTCCATCCCAACAACTAGCGGAAGGCGAGGCAACATCCTCGGCTCTCCAAAGCCATCCATAGCACCGCTCAAGGGAGTTGAATCGTCACCAAATGAGGTACAACCCAAGTGATGCATGATGTCAGAACCCCTCCTCAAACCACCTTTCACCAATCGATGCAAAGGATCAAGACTCAAGGCTCTAGCATTGACTCCAATCAACGGCACCACAGCTCTACTTCCTTCACCCGAGCCAAAATGAAAATATCTCGACCTTAAAAGTGTTAAGTGATGCACTCCGATATGGCCTGTCCAACATAGCACTGGCACGCCCATGGCAGCTCGACACGTCTCGGGTGGAGGGAAACGGCGGGATCATCCAATGTCCACCACCTGTTGTCCGGTCTTTGACATGTCCGGCTCCAGGAATCGATCCTGGTTTTACCCGGATGACTCCCAGCATCAACACAATCATGCCTAAAATGTCTGTTTATAATTTTAAGGCATGGTGACCAAAGGCATTATATTGATGATTGTAATCAAAATATGAACCAAAAAAATAAAATAACTTCACCACCTGGTACTCCTTGATTTACAAAAGCAAAATGTAGAGGCATATGTATAATTTGTAAGCAAAATTAAAACTCGATTAAGAAAATCCAGACATGGATTCTACATAGAAGTCTGCAAAATTCTACATAAAGCCTCGATGATAAATGTTTCCAACAAGTTCTGATAAGACATCAAATTTGATCCACTACAAATCAGTTCCATTCCTCAGTGTGACTTCACATATTCCTGAACAATATGCAGACCCTCTGATTCTTCCCCATAATCCTGTAAAATAGAACATCGATAATTACAAATTTGATGCCCACTATTTTCCCCGCACCCAAACATGCCCACTAAACAAGAACATTGCTAATAATTGATATAATCCAATTTCTTACCTTGATAACCACACATGAACAGCCTACAACTTTTCTTGCCTTCCCCTCAGAGTCAATCTTGCATAGCTGAGGATTAAAAGGGGAAAAAAGATGAATTAGGATTAAGAAGAAGAAGAAGAAGAAACAGAAGGGGTTAACACCTACATGGCAACATGATTTACTGATGAAAATAAGATCAGAATGAAAAGCTTAAAATACATTTGCAGGCGCATCTCCATATCTAACAAAAGACCCTTCCATGACTAAACTCAGCTAGCATATTTGGAGCCCAAATAAAGAACAGAAAGGGGTAAAAAAAAATACTCCATATTTTTTTGCCACCTCATCTACCTTGTAGGAAGGGAGAAATAAAGAAGCCACATGGAAGAATATGAGAAGAAAGACAACAGTTTGAAAAGGCTGGGAAGACAGAAAAACACACAGATTTTAGGAGTTCTCCACATCTCTAAAATTTTTATTTACTTGTTATCTTAAACAGACCAATTTCTCTTGTTATCTTAATCAGACCAATTTATCTTTGTTATCTTAAAATTCTAGAATATAGAGGAGTCTAAGAATGAAAGAGAATTTGATTTTTCTCCAAGATTTTTCTCCTCACTTCTCATCTGATTTTATTTTCTTGAGAGATCATGACCATCTATCTTTTTGTTTTAATGATGTTTTCTTTATCTTGCTCCAATCATCATTCAGTTATTTACTAAAGTACATACTTGCACTCATCCTCTAAAATCAGCATGTGCATTTCATATAATTTAAGAATATGCCTAAGCATTCAGACAGTTTTTCCTCCAAACCCAAAATAGATAATATATTCTAAAGCACAATCTCAAAATAAAAGAAACATAGAACAATCAAACTTCTTGGACCTACTTCATAGAAAATGGGCAACCAAATCATAAAAAATTTTACAGACATTTCAATTGATATCTTCTGTTGATTCAAAAGCCTTGGAAAAATTAGCAAAACAAAGGTCAAGTGTAGCATATTACAAGGAACATGAAAGAAGGCTCAAGCATGGGATGGTAGTTTTAAATTAGTCCCTTGAACTCTCAAAATTGATCAAACAGCTGTAACATAATGATATAACTGACACTCAGAAAATTTGTCTATCAGATAATCTGCCGTTAAGCATGAAAACCAAAAACACGAAGAAATAATAGCAATGACAATGATAATAACAGTAGACCTATTTAACTAGGTACCTACCCCTGCCCACTCGCCAAGGGTTTTTGCACTTTGTACTGTTACTAAATGCACATTGTGATCAGCACAAAGTGCTTTGACCAACTTCACATAGTCAGGCTGGTCACAGTCCTCGGCCAGAATACAAAGCTGTGCAGCATGCTTTTCAATTGCCTTGGCAGCTTCATGGAGCCCACGAACAAGCCCATCATGGGCCAATGATTTCTTCATTACAAGTTGAAGTGCTGTCATCAGGTCCATGGGCTCTCCAAGAGCTGGAGCAGCAGTTTCGACAGCAATACCACCATCTTCACTATCATAACAGAGTATAAGAATAGGTCAGATGAGTACCAACTGTATAAAAAAGCCTGACAAGCTACAATCTTAATAATTTAAGCAAGTTCAGGAGAACCCTTGAATCATCGTGTTACATACTTTGACCATCTCATTCTCAGCTGTTCTGTTGAGAGAATTGCAATACAGAATAAGTTCATAGCATATACATGCCATAAATTGGACAATTATTATGCACTTCATGGCAAGGTTACCATTGGTGCAGATACAGATCACATAATGCAAGCTGGAGAGCATCCTGACATGATTTTCTCTTCAACTTGTCTCGGAGGTAATTATAAAATCTTTTGAACATAAAACAACATTGTTAGATAATAAACATCATTTAATGATGTTGAAAAACATCATTAATTTATTGAAAATAGATCAGACAAATAAAAGATTGATACTTAGTTCCTTTAAAGTTGATCCATTGCTCAACTTGCTTAGTTAGCTACCTTGTGCAATGAGACTTATAATTTTGAACAAATGACCAAGCCTTAAATAAGGGTACATGATGGAGCAAATTAAGTGGAGGTTGAATATAACTTTAAATCACATGACCATCTCTTAAATAGGGATTGTCATGGACATGGAACAAATTGTGTGATGAACAGACTTCACAGCACTGACATAAGAAATGAAAATTCAATTCTTTGAGTCATGTTTTTAAAATAAATCCCAGTTTTGTGAAAATGTGTCATGGTCCCTATCCTTCACTATGTTCTAATGGATCCTAAATCATGTAGAACTTCATTACATATTACCAAGATAAACCAAGCCCTTGCAACAGAATTTTCTATCAGGAATATTTTAAGGTCAAGGAAGCATAGAACTGCTTAATTGTTCCTATGGGAAAGTGAAGTACCCACAGTATTGTTAGCAACATTGCTTGATACACTATCACAACCCATGATCAAAGGAAGTGATTCCAAATCCCTTCACAAAGAGACAATGCTCCAAACCCAAATCATTTCTTAAAATTTGTTAACCATAGCTTATATATGTATTACTATTTCAAAATGTAGTGCATAGGCTGCATACACATGGGCTAAAAAGAAAATTTTCTTAGCACTTTGTTGACACATATATCGTAGGAGTGGCATAGTGCAGCTGCATATGCAACCTGTTTATCATTGTACGACCACATATGTGGCCCTTTCAGCATTATGCAACCATAGATAATGACCACTCTTTATGCAGGGCCATACACATAAGGCAGGTTCATAACTAAGGGTTTGGTTGGATGGAGGCTTCAAACAGGCCATACAAAGATATATTAATAATGCTGATATAACAATTGCTACTAAAAATCAAGTACTAAGTTGTAAAGAGCAGATATATCATTAATTATCCTAAGATCTATAAAGATATCACTATTATTATTTTTAATATATTTTATTTTAAAATATTTAAAATACTAACTACATATACGTCCACATATCACATGCGCAATTGGTCCCTTAACCACCTAAATAATGCAGCCACCTTTTAAAACATTGATATGTACAATCATTCCAATCAATCATGTTGCTTATAGGGGAATCTACTTTAACAACAAAACCAATTTAAAAGAAAATGACAAATTATGCACTGTTTGGTAAAACCTTACCCAAAATACCAATTGATCTATATTATATCCAAGATAGATTCTTGTTCGAGTTATTCCATTTCTAAATCAGAAAATAATACACAAGTTGCTATTTCTATGCAGTCTTTTTAATAAAAAATTTAAATCAGTGGGTTCAATAGTTTGTAAGGACTCGAACAAAATTTAAAACAGCATAATAAACAGATGTTTTATATCAACTGATGTTTGTCTAACACCAGTTCCAGATTGTTAAGTATTCAAGGTTTTAGATAATTAAGGACAACAACCAACTATTCATTAGACAATTCAGTTATGAAATGTAATAACTAAAGTAAATACTCAACTAGAAAATATATGCAAACTAACGAATCATATCACATGAGGATCATTGCTATCCTTAATTTCATTGTATAATAAGCAGGCGATAGTCAACCGTAGCTAAACCAACACAGTCAATAACTAGATCATAATTACCAATAAACTTATTTCTTCTCCAATAAAATAAATATTTTGCTTATTTTTCCATCCATTACCTATTTAAATAACTGAGCTAAACTCAGAAATCTACTGAGCATTCCAGGTTCTGCTTCTTATATCTTCCCAAATCCACTTGTTATTCTGATAAGTGTGATTACGTAGTTGGGATTTCGAATCATCATATCAGTGATCAAGCTAATAAACTTTAATGTGACTTGAAGACCAGACACACCATCTTAAATTCACAATGAACTGAGCCATATTTAACTAGATTGAAGTTATCATGAGCCCACCATCCACTAACTACATGCAACAAAATTCCCTAAAGCTGGTTTCTCACATTCTTTAAGTGAAATAGCAATTCGTAAACAAAATATATAGATCTAAATCATAGCATAACGTTTACATAACCCATAAAAGGCTTTATCAGTAATCTAATCAAAGCATAAAGATCACAAGTTTCTCATATCCAAATACAAAAAAAATCATTAAAAAAACATTATATCAAAATCCAAAAGTATGAAAGAACACTTTTTTCCAGAAAATAAAATCAACCAAAGGAACAGGAAAAGAAGCAGATCGGATTACGTACGCAGCCATCCTCCTACGATCGAATGGGATCTGAGAACAGAATAAAAACAGAGAATCAGAAACAAATAATCCGAGAAAAAGATGCGTTCAAAAGGTCATGGTGGGGAAGGAGAGGCGGCTCACCTCGATCTCTCTCGGGGTTGTAGAGCTAGGGTTCGGATGGATGGGGCAGAGGTTATATAGCTTGGCCGTGACCTGGTTCGACTTCAGATCCAACATTAAAGTTGTCTAGGGTTCGCTTTGGCTTAGATTTGGATCGGGAAGGACCAATCCGGTTTGAGGACGGACCTGGACCATCTGGTTGTGGGCTGCGAAGGACCAGCCTTCATGCCAAAAATTCATTTTTTTGGGGCGAGAGGGCTGCAGACAGGTCGGATTGGATGGGAAGAACCAACAGAATCTACATGGATTTCCAATTTCCAAAGTCTTGCCTAGGGTTGCAAGCAGGTTGGATTGGACTAATGATAAAAATTAGAGCTGTCAACGGATCGGATTCGGATCAGATTCAAGTCGAAACCTAGATATTCAGATCCGGACCCGATTTTAGCTATCGGACCTGGATCCGGATCCGAATACTCGACGGATCCAATTTTAGGGTACCAGATCCGGACCCAAATAGATCTCGGATATCCAGACCCGAACCCGAACCCGAATACCACAATGGTCCATGGGCTTGTAAGAGTGGAGGATCCTATTCTTTTATTTTTTTAACCGTTCGATTATGATCCAACGTCCCACATTTATATAAATATATATCATATTATTTTATTTAATCGGGTTTCAGGTCCGTCAGGTCTGGATATGTAATATCCATATCCGAATCCATTTAACTATGACTAATCGGGTCCGGATCCGGGTACGAGTCCGAGTCCGGATAAATGAGTCCAGATTGAGATCCAGATCATGACCCATTGGATCCAGATCCGCGAGTCTCGGGTCCGGATCCGACCCGTTGACAGCTCTAATGGGAATAACCAATGCAATCTATATGAAAATTAGGACAAAAATGGAATCAAAACTTAATCTAATTCTCTTCGGGATGGATTGGATCAAATTTAATGTTAGTTTTTATTGATCCATTGGATTTTTTTGGATCAAATTGAGGCACAAGTAATTCAATCATAGGATCATAATGATCTACTTTACACTATTTTATGAAATTGAAAGGTATCCTTCTTGCACCTGACATGAATGAATTAGCCAGACATAGTATGATATTTCTTGTTGTGCATTATTTATGTTACAGCCGTAACGGTGACGTGGCGGGTCTCAGATTCCGTCGGGCATAATTCAAGCAACGTGGAGGTTTTTCGGCCAAGTCAGCTACGGCTCCCCCACGTCCGAAGTCGAGCTCGGCCCGGGCCCCCCGGCCGCTTCGCCAGGTGCCACCCTGAGACGTTACCACCCCGGCCGAAGTTGAGCTCGGCCCGGGCCCTCCTGCCGCTCCGCCAGGTGTCCACCCAGGAGGGGTCCATCTCGGCCGAAGTCAGTGGCTCCCCTGCTCCCTCGCCATGTGGCACCCTGAGACGGTCCCACCTCGGCCGAGGTCGAGGCAGGCCCCCTTCGATCCTTCGACAGGTGGCGCCCGGAGATGGGACCACTTCGGCCGAAGCCGAGCGTCCTTCTGCCGCCCCGCCAGGTGTCCACCCGGGAGGGGTCCACCTCGGCCAAGGTCGGCTGCTCCCCCGCTCCCTCGCCAGGTGGCACCCTGAGACGGTCCCACCTCGGCCGAGGTCGAGCCGGGCCCCTTCGCTCCCTCGCCAGGTGGCGCCCGGAGACGGAACCACCTCGGCCGAAGCCGAGCGTCCTTCTGCCGCCCCGCCAGGTGTCCACCCAGGAGGGGTCCACCTCGGCCAAAGTCAGTGGCTCCCTTGCTCCCTCGCCAGGTGGCACCCTGAGACGGTCCCACCTCGGCCGAGGTCGAGGCAGGCCCCCTTCGATCCTTCGACAGGTGGCGCCCGGAGACGGGACCACTTCGGCCGAAGTCGAGCGTCCTTCTGCCGCCCCACCAAGTATCCATCCAGGAGGGGTCCACCTCGGCCAAGGTCAACTGCTCCCCCGCTCCCTCGCCAGGTGGCACCCTAAGACGGTCCCACCTCGGCCGAGGTCGAGCCGGGCCCCTTCGCTCCTTTGCCAGGTGGCGCTCGGAGATGGGACCACCTCGGTCGAAGCCAGGCATCCTTTTGCCACCCGTCAGGTGTCCACCCAGGAGGGGTCCACCTCGGCCGAGGTAGGCCAGCTCGTACAGAGAAGGTCCCGAAGAACGGAGGCGCGAGCTCCGAGGTTGACCCTCGAGCCGTGCGCGCCACACCCCGAGAAAGGCGCCCCGTACGGACGGCGGTGACACGTGAAACATCACTTATGTCGGCCCGACAGGTTCCGCAGTCGAGAGACGTGGCTCTGACAAGACATGACCCGATAACGAACAGCGCCAGCACCTGGGAAGGAGAGCGCTCACACTCGGCCCGAGGTCTGGTCGATAGCCTGGCCAACGCCCCCCTCCCTTACTCTTTCCCCGCTAGGCTCGGCAAACGAGGCCGGAAAGCCTCCTGGCCCTCTGAACCAGAAGGGGAAAGAGAAAGGGACGAAGGGAAGGAGATGAAAGCAACAAGGGAGCCTCCCAGGAGTGAAAAACGAGAGGGCGACGGGAGGAGATAAAAGGAAGGTGAAAATAGACGACAAGGTAAGTGAAGTAAAGCAAGCAAGAAACAAAGGCTGGAAAACTCCGTTTCAAGAGCGAGATCCAAGGTCCCAAGAGGGGTCGCTTGGCGTGAGCTAGGCAAAGGAGCCCAGCCGGGTTTCTGGTCTTCCTAGCACTTTTCTTGCTAGCACATTCTCTGAGTCTGGGACTCCTTCGGGGGCCCGTCCCAGAGAGTCTGTTCCCTCTCGCCGTCTACTGACTTGATCGTCGGAGCTCCCTCGCCGGAATCCCCAGCCAGGATCTTCTGACCTTGCCTTGCAGGTTCGGTCCAGCTAGAAGGCCCCAGGAGCGAGACGGTCTAGCAGGATCGACGGTTCCGAAGCACGGGTGCGGCGGCGAGATCGACAACAATTTATAAATAATATAGTCTTAATAGATGAATATAAAGTCAGGATTGATCATAAATTAAAATTATAGAAAAACATAACGAATCGAAGAATTTTAAGTAAGACCAAGATGGAATACACTTAATACCATCTAATAAAATTTGAAATAAAATAAAAGTAGAGTGGAAAATTAAGGATTGCGAAATTTCAAAAAGTAATCAATTTTAATATTTAGAAGTAATTATTTATAAAAAAAAAGGAAGACCGAATAAGATATTACCTATAGGATTAATGCATATTGGATGAAATAGAGAAATGAAGCTAGATATGATGTAATCATAAGTTAATTACAATGTTGAAAAAAAAGTTTTGTAAAATAGATATGCTTTATGATACAGGATGCTGGATAGTTAAAACATATCATGTATATAAGATGAACATAGCCAAAATATTAAAAAAAATTAATATGGATGCATGGTGATACAAGACAAGATAGAATAAAAAATTAAATCATTCATATAAAAATAAAGATAGCATCAATTGAGAATAAATTAGGATAAGAATAGCTTATATGATTTGGACATATATAAAAGGTAACCCAATAGATACATCAACATGAAAAAATGACTTAATATATTAGAAGGAAGAAGAATAAAGGTAGAGTGAACATCACATAAAATGTGGTCATAAGAAATGATTTGATATATAAATGTTTTTGGAAAAGTATGTTCTTATTAGAATTGAAAAAAAGATTCATATGGCCAAGCTCAGCTAGTTTGAAATAAATACCTAGTTTAATTAAGTCAAGTTGACCTGACCTATCATGTTATATATTACCTTCCTTGTGTTAGCACAACAATTTGGAGCAACATTCTTCCAACCATGATCAATAACTTGTATAGACTCTCAAAAAATATAATCATGACACTTTTGAACCCATTACCAATGAACATCAATTGAGTCTACAAATTAACCAAGCACTGGAGAAACTAATACTCTAAAAGTATTTCCAAAAATCATAAATATAATATATATTTATTTTATATGTAAACAAAATATTGTTATGAAAAAATATTTTTGACAGACCACCAAGGAATTTATTTTTTTCTACTTTATATTTATTTGCTCAAATAAATTATTCTCTCGACATGGGTGGTTGACTCCTTGTTGGGATCTCCATACATTACTAGAACTTGTCTCGTGGCCTAAATAATTTGGTTATTAAAGTAACTCGACTCACGATGGTCACATGGACACTTTAGGCTAGATAGGATTTGTAAAGCCCATCACATAATGAGAATATCATCAATCTTAAATATATAGTTTTTAAAACTATTAAGATGCCTGTTGGAATACAAGAAGTAGGCCCATTTACAATGGATCAGACAAAGATCTATAATTCATTAAATGATGGGTTGACTTCTTAAAACCGATCAAAGGCACAAAACCGATCAAAGGCATAAAGCCTATCAAGGCGTAAAGCCGATCCAAGCAAAAAGCCGATCAAGGTATGAAGTTGATCAACGTATAAGGCTGATCAACAACAAGGATGGATTTATTATCAATGCTGATCCAGTTGTGAAGCCTAACAATAACTAGGGCTGGTCTGATCATCTAGTCAGTCATAATTTAAACCCGATCGGCTTATTGAGCTTATCAAAGAATGAAAACAACATAGAGTGAGGAAGCCACTCTACCGGAATAACTGATTAAAGTTATTCCGTGCACGTGATAGTTACTAACGAACTAACTATCTCAGGCCTCCCTAACTGAATTCAGTTAGGATCAAAGCCTATAAATACCGGCAGACGGGGCCTCGGGGGGAAAGTAAGCTCAACGAGCGGAAACTCGATCTCATTTTTTCTATCCATTTTTCTCTAAGATTTCTTATCTATTTTACCAAACCTTTGTGCTGACTTAAGCATCGGAGTGTCCCCCTACCAGATCCCGTCCGATGAGTGGACCTATTTTGCAGGATCAATTGAAATCCAATCAAGCAAATCTTGTGACACGTCAAAGTCAGGATCAATTGGAATCCAATCGAGTGAGCCCTGATGCATCGAAGTCGGGTTGGTTTGGTAACAACAATGTCAAACATGATGTTGATATGAGTCTCTTTTGTGGCAATTGAGAAAGGATTGTCACTATCTTATGGTTAATTATTATCCATATAAATGAAATCTCCCAATCTCATGCTCAGCTGTGATAATTTCAAGAATAGTGGATCGGATTATATTTCTCCTTCAATCAAACCATCGATCAACAAAATATGTTATATTATTTTTATGGATCTTGGATATCTTACATCAAATAGACATTACATACTACCATAATTTACCCAAAAACATGCATGTGTACATAAAAGGCTTCATTAATGCCTCAAGAACATATTTTACAGCACAAACATGGTTTTGTTGGGGCACCAACTCCAATACTTAGCATACCAATTGGCTGACCCAACCTGACCGATTGGCATTCCACGAGTATTGGGAAGGAAAATTGCTATCTCGTTCTTCCAAGTGTCTTACATTTATTAGCAGGTCATCTCCAACATCAAACAACACATCCAAGTACATATTGCTTGATCTTCACGTACATAAAATAAAATCACAAAGTTTAGTCTGCAACATTTTGTTTCTTGGAAACTAATTTACAATGCCACATTCAATACATGGATCAATAAATTTTCTTCTATTGGGCACTGGATACCTTATAAGGAATATTATTATGAGGCCCGGCCCACATGGGCCCAAATTTTGCTGAAGTCAGCGGGCCTTGCCATTGAGCCATGTATCGGAACCATTTGAATGACCAGAAGAGCAGGAAACGAGATCTCCTCCTCGATCCAACATTTAAACCATACGAATGATCGAAGCGAGAGTCGTGGGCTGGGGAGGAATGGCCAGAGGATTGTTTGGGATGGTTGGATTTTTTTTTTTTTTTTGGGAGGAAAGCTGCTAGGAGCAATTAATAGACTCGACCAGTCCTAAAACTAACATGACTTCTATTAACAAAACTCTTAACAATATTGGAATATGTAATGGTTTTCAGTACTCTTTATCGCGTGGTCCATGCCAACAACTCCTAAAACCAACATAAGTAGGCCATCAATATTGACTACTCAACCAACCTTATCTCAGCTGGTTGGCACCACTGTCTAAAGAGCTTGATCTTGGTGAAGGTTAAATTCTAGTGCTGGTAATGATTTTTCTGCGCAGGTAAAAATAAAACAATAAGAGTAGAAGAAGAGGGTTTTTTTCTGTTATTGCAAAGGATAGAGCAGTCATGTTAGCGTTAGCTGGAAGAAAGTCAAGAAGACATAAATTTCTCTTTGTTAAAACAGTAAAAGATTAAAGAAAAAAGAAAAAAACTCTCATGAATCGCATTTTGACTTTTTCTTGTTTGATTAATCAATAAAGACTTGTTTATTTTTTTAAAAAATCCACAATATGGCTAAAAATGGACCCTTGACATTCAATTAATGGACATGTAAACACCACTGTCTCATCTTTCAATCATATTCCACCAGCCCATATGGGCAAATCCAATGAGCTAAATTATAAATTTGTGTTCCTTCAACTTTGTATTTCATCTTCAAATGAAATATGATGAACAAGATGGCTAGGATACAACATTGCTCAGAATTGAGGACATGTGGGAGCTTCACAAACACATTACTACAGAGTTTGGGTTCTATCATGGAATTTATGCTATTTTGTTTTCAAGTTACATCATAGTTGTAGTTTTATCCGCACATCATATTTTGACTACCAAGAAATCACATTTTTGGCTTTTGCTTATTCAGAAGTATTCTCTAAAATACAGGTAAAAGCTTAAAATGTCTTCAAGACATTAATAGGTATTCATTATGTTCCACCTGACTGGGATGTAATATCCTTATGGGTTCATTTAATCAGCTAGTTTAGTTATACTTTCGGATGATCCATAATCCAGTTTGTACTGATTGCATGCTAATTCTCTGTAGTACTTACATAAATTCTCTATATAAATGGATCTCAAAGTTTATCCGTTGCAAATGAGATCATCTATCTTGTTTTGACTAATGCAAACATCTCCATAGTTTGACATCCAACTAATTCATCTTATCTGTTAATCTTTTCTGCAGATGTTTTACACATCATCCTCATTACAGGTGAGTCCCTGCAAACCCTTAGCAAACTTTCATAGAAAGGCACTTCACTGAACAAATAATCTAAGATAACATTTAGTGATGGAAGACCAATGAAACAATCAAGGATTTGGCTTGCACAAGAAATTCTTAGTAGAGCATTCTCTACTGCACCCACAATCTAATTTGTGTTTCTCTGTTTTATGCTTCCTACCTCGTTTTCTTATCTTTCCTACATCATATATTTGTTCCTTAATAAAATTCAGTGTGAGAGTGGGATAACTCTGCCCCTTTATATATATATATATAAGCAAAAAGAAGAGCATGATATAAACAGCTTATTCATTAGACCTTGTCAATAAAATTTTCATTCGACATTTTTAAGTATTCTAGATATAGTGAACTTAAAAAGAACTGCATGGCATGGTAAAAACTACAGCCGGACTTGGTCTATATATGGTATATGAAGATGAGAGGCCTTCTCCATGGCATATAACCATTATTTCACCATTTTTTCCTCTAACAAAAAAGTGAGGCAGGATAACTTGTGCTAACTACTACTTCTTCATTGTTTTTCTTAGGCACATCTCTTGCTGCATTGGTCATACTTGTATCGGTGGTGTTCGTTCTAGTCTACATCTTTAGAAATTATGGCAAGGAAAAAGAAGTACGTTTGAAGGTAGAAAGGTTTCTTGCAACCTACAAGGCCACAAAACCCACGCGATACTTTTTTGCTGATGTTAAAAAGATGACCAGGCATTTTAAGAATAAATTAGGCCAAGGTGGATTTGGTACTGTGTATAAAGGGGAGCTACCAAATGGAATTCCAGTGGCAGTTAAGGTGTTGATGAAATCTAAAGGGGAGGGAGAAGAGTTCATCAATGAAGTAGCCACGGTTGGAAGAATCCATCATGCCAATGTGGTTCGTCTCTTGGGATTTTGTTCGGAAGGAACATGGCGTGCACTAATTTATGAATTTTTGGCAAATGAGTCACTGGAAAAGTACATTTTCGATAAAAGAAATAAAACATGTCATCAACCATTGGACATAAAAAGCTTCAAGAGATTGCTATTAGGATCGCTCAGGGTATCGAGTATTTGCATCAGGGATGCAATCAGCGCATCCTGCATTTCGACATCAAACCTCACAATATTTTGTTGGACCATGACTTCAATCCAAAGATTTCAGATTTCGGCCTTGCAAAGTTATGCTCAAGAGACCAGAGTATTATCACCATGACTGCTGCGAGGGGAACAATGGGCTACATTGCACCCGAGATCTATTGTAGAGATTTTGAAACAGTGTCTTATAAATCAGATGTCTACAGTTTTGGAATGTTGGTGCTGGAAATGGTGGGTGGCAGGAAGAATGTTGATCCTGAAATCGAGAAAACGAGCGAGATATATTTTCCAGAGTGGGTATATGGCCGGATAGTTCAAGGACATGATCTAGGATTGGTGATGGAGAGCATTGGAGTTGAAGAAGATGTTGCCAAGAAGCTTGCTATAGTAGCATTGTGGTGTATACAGTGGAATCCAATGGATCGGCCCTCCATGACAAGAGTGGTTCACATGCTGATGGGGAACCTAGAGAGCTTGCAGATACCTCCCACACCTTTCGTCTCCTCCACTGGTCAAGAGAATGGCGCGTAAACAAAGTGCAGATTTGAAGAAAAGACTCCAGAATAATATAAATATTCGACCCTATCAATCCTGTAAAATGTTATGTTTGTACTTTTGCATATCTTACTCCTAAGCCATGTTAAGACTTCATCAGTCTTCTACTTAGCTATCATAAATAATTCCTTGAAATAATTCAATAAAATGATTGGTTTTCCCTCAAGATGAATAGAAACCGGCAGAAAAAAGCTAAATGATGGAGGATAATAAAGAGTTCCATATTAGTGACAGATGCACCAAAATTAGAACCAGTATTGGCGATCTATTTGCAGTTTGGTCAGACCAATTGTACGGACCCCCTTTGCTAGAAACTGAGTTCAAAGTCATTATGGTTACTCAGCAAGATTTGGACCAATACAAACATGATCATACCAAAAATATATTGTTAATTAGATTTATATAAAATCTAATTGAATGGAAAATTAATGATTTTTTTATGACAATATTTTCTTTGCTTTCAGTAAAACATGTTTTTAGGAAGAAAGCACGAAATTAAAAATTCCAGCTAAATATTTGGATCTAAATAATCTTAAAAGCATTGTATCCAAATTTCTCTGCCTGTATGGTCTGATTTAAATATCGGTCACTAAGTGCTATAAAGTACATATTATTCTTGATGCTCACCAAATAAAACAAAGGTTTAACTAGCTAGCCACATAAATTCGGTAGATTATTTACCGGTTTGAATGCAAAAGTTCAAGTTCCTGAGGGTTGGTATAAGCTAGTCTCCATGTCATCCAAGCTGAAGCAACCGTATCTACTTTTAAGCACATCAATCCGGAGGTAATGGATTAATTGTTCCATTGCTACATCCTAATCTTGCCCATTAGATCCTAGGTTTGGATAATTTAATTCCTAGTTCTTTTAAGAAAAGCCGGGAGGAAGAATGGTTCTTCTCCCCATAATAGAAGTATATATTATAATCAGTGAGTTATGGTAACAGTATGATGGGTCCTATATATAGTATAGTATAAATATTGGAAATTCTGAACCGGGTTATGAGCTCTTCGGAGGCACAGCAAGAAGATCGGAGTTGTCTGAAACGGAAGCTAACTAAAGGCCTGGGTGTGCGACCATTCCTGAAGGTAGTCTCATCGTTGATTTTTGACGGAGGGATTGCTGGAAGGAATTGTCCAATTAGCTGCCAGGAATAAGATGGATCTGGTAACTTCATGCGGGGAGCAGGCTTCGGCAAAGAAAATCATGTTATTACATTCTTTTCATAAAGACCAGCAGATGATGGTAGTCAGTATATTAGAACCATTGCGAGATTTGGATAGTCTATGGAGCTTCTCCAAGAACCCCATAGGATGTTTGTGTTTCTAGGCCAGAACTTGACACCTTTGCCACTTATCATAGTAGAAGTTGCATCTGCTAGGCCCTGCCCAGCCTTTCTTAGCCAAAACATCGGCAATAAGCAGTTTGTTATGATAGACTAACCAATCAAATACTTCAGATTTCTCTGATATACGAAGCTTCCATATCATGTTCCCAAAATGAGAAGTTATTCCTCCATGAACCAGAAATTTGTAGCAGGCGGAGACGGAGAAGGATTGTTTGGGGAACCATTGCTATATGCGTCTGTCATTTCCTTCTGATAATGAAATATGTGCCAGGTTAGAGATCATAGTACTTACCTCACTATATGCTTGCCTAGGCATTGGTCGTCTGAAGTTGTTGATGATGCTATGGTCACTGAAGAAACATGCAACACTACATTTTCCATCCATTGATAGACAGAAAGCATATGGCATGGTGGATTTAAGGTTGGAGGCATTAGCCCACCTATCTTCCTATAGAAGGAGGTCAGACTGTCGTTCGTTGCCTATAGAAACCGCAGACAATGAACACATCAAAGAGACAACCCTTGAGAACACCTTTCCAGAATGGTGATGCTTTACTTTTATATTATCAGTGATTGATCGAGCTGTCGTGCAGTCATAGTTGTGTTCCACCAGGGTTCTCCAAGAGTGCATGGGGGCCATTGAAGAACTTGTCCCACCATTTTAGCAACAGTGATTAATTGAAGACCCAGAGATCCAACATACCCAACCCACCAAGCTTTTTACGACGACATGGTGAAGAAGCCCAGTTTGCAGTGCAACATTGATTCTCCCCGCTCCATGGAAAGTTTCTACAAATCCTATCAATTTTATTGATTATCTGAACAGGAAACCGATGCACTGACATCCAGTAGCCAGGGATTAATTGCTCTAAGAACCGAGTTAACGAGTGTGATTTTTTCGGCATGTGACAAGGGTTCTTTTTTCCCAACTTGCTATAGCTTCCGCTCAACTTTGTCAACCACGAAGTTCCAGCTGTTTATGAGGAGGGTCTTGATGTGCAAAGGTATGCCCAAGTAATGTAGAGGGAAGGAAGCGGGCTTGCTGCCAAGATTAAAGTGGAACCACGTATTTCTTGCGGTAGAAGCCCTAATCCCACCAGCTGCATCTTCTTGAAATTGATTTTAATGCCTGCGAAGAGCTCGAAAAGATATAGTATTAACTTCAGATTATTTAGCTCTCGCTTAGATGCTCTACTGAAGACCACAATATCATCTGGCGTACTGAGCCAGATGCAATAATCTAGATATGCGGGGAGGCCCATAGGATGTAATAACCTCTCCGTTAGGGACATGTTCAGCATACGATGGAGAGAGTATCTGCAACCAGGTTGAAGAGGAGGGATGATAGCGGGTTGCCTTATTTCAAACCTTTCTTTGGTCGTCGTAGCCATATACCCAGATTACCATTAATATTAATGGAGGAAGAGGAGTTCTTCGCAACAGAAGATGCCTATATATATGAATTTGCTTCCAAACCCTCTTTTTTTCCAGCAGAATGAATAGGAAATTCCAGGATATGCTATCAAAAGCTTTTTCGAAACTAATTTTCAGCAAATACCTGGAGTCTTGGACTTAAGGGCGAAGTTGATTGTTTTAGCAAAAGGGAGACATAGCTATCAAAAATGTAACACCCGATATTAAAAAAAAAAAAAGAGAGAGAGAGAAGGCTCCCGATTCTCAACCGAATTGGACTCGGATTTGTCAGCTGTAAGTGTCACACCCCGAATTTAGTATCGAAATCGACTACACAACCAGCCGCACAATCCTAGAATACATTCTAGAGATCATGCAAGGACTAGGTACACGAAATTCACTTAATTCAAAAATCACATCAAATAAACCAATATTATATAAACAATTGAATAATAATTAAACAATCCGCTTATTCAAGTCAAAATTATCAAATGATCCACCGATTTATGTAAATATCAGCAACCGAACTAATTGAACAAAAACTAACTAAGAATCTACAATCCTGGTGTTTGATCTCATACACAACCCGATCCTTGCTATGCATCATTTCACCACGACTCCAATGCATTACCAAGCTCGAATATCCTGCATAGCTCTAAGGAGGAAAGTAGAGGTTGTGAGCTTTACAGCCCAGTAAGGTCTCCAAAAATCACACCAATAATAGTATAATTTGAAAATAGCAGGAAGATAAGAGTATATCATATCATGCAACCAAACAATTCAAATATCATATATGATAAAATCTTTTATAAAATTATATTTTCTTTTTATGTTTCCATTAGTTATCCTTTTTCTTTAGGGTTCTGGACTAACCACGATCATGCTTCAGTCCATGACTGGCAATCTTAGCGTTACACTTCAGTCTATGACTAGCAAGCTCATTGTCACATTCAGCCTGTGACGGGCAATCTCTTTGTCACACTTCAGCCTGTATTGTCAAGCTCATTGTCACACTTCAGCCTGTGACGGACAATCTCAGTAACTACGATCCAATGGCATGATTAGTCCAATTATCTCATTCTCTTAGTTATCACTTTATCAATTCATATCATGATGTCATACCATGAAATCTCAAATTTTTCAATGACCGGCATCATGGTCCAAACTATCAAAAGTACTTTTACTTGATAAAAACATGGTATACCGAAACATAACTAATAACACAATAATCATACTGTCCATCATGAGAAATTAAACTATACCAGGCAAAAATAAATCATGCATCCTTACCCAAAAAAATAAATAATGCATATCAATGCTCATGTGCACGGATCAAATCATGTCAAATAAGATACATATATACAGCTGGTGATCAAGTCCAGAAATCATTACCTCGCAAGAGATAACTAACACGTCTGATATTGGTCATACTTGGAACCCGTACAAACCCTTCTGCTCAGAAGGCTACCCCCTACAATAATAATTCTTAATGTAAATAAATAATTCTAGATTAATTATAAACCCAAAATTTTTTATCCAGACTTCGTTAGTTGTCCACCCGTAAAACTTTCGCCTATTATCATGAATTTCTAGAAAAAAACTTTTCGATCTCCCCCTTCAATATTTATATACTTTTTCTCCTTTCTCTCTCCTCTTTCTCTTTCTTCTTTTTCTATCTTCTCTTTCTCTCTCTTCTTTTTCTCTTCTCATCTTCTTTTTTATATTTTTCCTTCTATTTTCCCTTTTTCTTCTTTTCTTTTTCTTTTTTCCCTTTTCCCTTTTTCTTTTCTTTTTTTTCCCCATCAAACAGTTAACCTTTTTTTTCTTTTCTTTCTTTCTTTCTTCTCTTTTTCTCTTTTCTTCCCTTCCTTCTTTCTTCTCTTCTCCCGAATCCCCTGTTCTTCCATGGCTCGACCAAACCTGCCTCCTCATGGTTGTCGGCGGCGGCCATGGGAGGTCATCGAGAAGAAGGGTTGGCGAACCGGAGGCGAACGATGGCGGCCACCGGCGAGGTACGGTCCAAGGCAAACCAAAGATAAAAATCAACTAAATTCGGATTAAATCTTCCCTAAACAAATCAAATAATAGAAAAGGACTCACCGGCGATTGAAGGGCTCTCCGTCGCTAGCTCGCCGGAGAGGAGGAAGACGCGGGGGATGGAGGCTCGATGGGGTGGTGGCGAGGAAAAATTTAAAGAAAAAGGGCTGAGGATCTCCTTATCGTTTAAGGAAGAAAAACCCTATCCATCGGAGTCCAACCCACCCCAACCTCATCGCCGGCGAAGCCCTCTTCTCCATAGCTCTCCCCCCTTTTCCGGGGAAGTTCCCGACCAGATAAGGGGAGAATGATGATTCCCTGTTCCACGGGGTCTCTTCCTTTTTTTTGTATTCTGGGTTGAAGTCGGCTGGGCCTGCCGATTTCAGTCTAAAGGCCCAGTTCTCACATTCTCCCCCTGTTAAAATATTTTTTTCTCGAAATTAGATTGATTGAGAATTTAAACCTTAAAAATATCAAACCCTTACATCATTCATAAACTTCCAATTAGTCTGCCTCTTAAGGTACTTGTTTCACACGTATTAACATAACAAAATTATATAATACTTAAAACTTGATCTTTTCCATTTATAATACATATCAAATCCTCTTGAGCTCTTCAAAAAGAATACTAATCTTTTGATGCAATTTATTATCCCAAATTAAATTTACAAGAACATCATGATAGTCTAAAGTTTTAAAAAAATATCCAACCTTAACACCATCCTCGAGCTTTCAACATTTCCTCCTTTAGAATACTTTCTTCATATGACCTTATATAGCATTATATCACATCTCAATTCTTGTTCCTTATGATTTACAGTACATACCGAATTCTCTTAATCTCGTTCAAATGAACATTAATGTCTCAACCTCGTATTAAGTACATAATTTCTTTGCCCTTGAAATTTTTTCTCTTGATAACCCCCTCATGGAAATCATAATCGATCCATTGTATTCTTATCCACAAATTAGAAGAAAGCTTGAGCATTAGACACTTTCCATGGTCGTTTGCATTCTCTCTTCTCTTAAGCTTCTTCATGATTTTGCAACCAGTCTTTTATCTTATGGAAACCTCGAGCCCACCTTTAAATAATGAAATCATAATGTCATGACTAAAGAAGCTTGGTGTCAAAATATTCCCAATCCTAGCCGATAATAATCATCACTTCTTTATTCTAAATTCAGAGATATCCAAAATTTTTACTAGAGTCCTCTACACTAGGCAAACCTATTGATGAAAATTGCATGGCAACACCTATAGACTAGCCCAAAGATCAATGACATTATCTTTTCATTTAATACTAAAATCTTGTTATTGAAATTCAAATCAATGCTCTCATCATAACATTTCTAAAATTAAGGTTAACATTCTTAATGGATTTTCGAATAACTCAGACCCCTATGCTTCCACTACGCACTCTGATAAAATTTTACCAAACCATTTAGGTTCACTATATGAATCCCTCCAAAAATTTATCTTATTCACATCTCAGGTACATCATATCAAGGTTTATTTTTATCCAGTTTCCATATTAAAAGTCCTTGCATAAATTTCACCATTCTTTTAAGATACCAATAACTCTAGTTTAAGTCCAGATTAATTATACTTTTCTTGACAATTCAATTAAATAATGTAGATCATCTTTTCTCTTGGAAAGATTAGCTTTAACTCTAATAAAGTAATAACTCTAAGTTAATGTTCTTAGAAGTAGGATGAGTCAAGTTATTACTCATAGAGCTATTTCATAATTATTGTATGACTTCAATAACTCTAGACCAAGTCTGAATTAATCATATTATCGTTCATAACACTATATATCTTACCATAATTCTTAGCATCCATTAACAAATTATCTAAAATATTATCCCTCATAGGCTGATTCCATGTAAGTCTCCGAAAATCAATTTCTTTGCTTAATGTAATCCAGTAGCATGATAATCTAGATCTTTTTATAGATCTTAATTTGACTTGGAGTTTGATATACTCAATAATTCCCAATAATTATAGGATAGATCCAGTATCCAATCCAAAATTGCTAACATAGGCTATCATGATTCTATAAAATTATGTATGCCATATCAATATAATATAATCTAATCCACCAATAGAGAGCTACAAAGCTATACATCATCCCAAACATATTTTTTCTTATATATTTTTAATGATAATCCATAAACAGATTCATCAAAAAAGTATCCTTTCTAATATCCTTAAACTCTTTCATAACCTATACTCTAAACATCTTCTTATAACAGTCCCAAAACTTATAATCCGATAATTAATAACAGGGCTAGCATGTTATCATAATCTACATCCAATCAAATTTAGGATTCTAAAATCATCTAATTAATAATTAAATATATATATATTCAGCATAACCCATTAACATACCATATTTTCAGGCCAGTACTCTTGATGCTTGGATCCACCCACTTATCAAAGGCAAAGACACATCTTATCCAAACTATCCAATATCCATAATATACAATTACTTATTATGATTAAATAGTACAAATCATCCAACCTTTTACATTCATCCTAGATCAATCCCATTACGCATATTACAGACTAAAATTATATTCCTCTTTGGAACTAATCATATGCTAGATCTTATGTATAATATCTAAGGATTAGAAATCCAAACTTTGAATCCATTCTTATAACTTTATCATGTCATGACTGGTTATAACATTAAGTTCAATTACCTCTTAAGCCACGATCCGTAGTGATCATGACCTAAATTTTGATATCACTCAAGTCATATTCTAATAACTTATGTCATAGTCCTAAGTAATCATAGCCTAAATTTCAATATTACTCATGTTATATCCTAATCACTTATGTCATAGTTCCAAGTAATCATAGCTTAAGTTTTGATATCATTCTGTCATGTCCTAATAACCACCATATGATTTTCAAATCACTATGTCCCAGTCTCGAGCAATCATGACCTGAATTTCGATGTCACTTATATCTATCCTAATCACTTATGCCACAGTTCCAAATGATCATAACCTAAGCTCTAATACTACTCTATCATGCCCCGAATCCAATACCAAAATCAGCTACGCGACTGGCTGCACAAATCCTAGAATACATTCTAAAGATCATGCAAGGCCTTGGTACACAAAAATTACTTTCTTCAAAAATCACATCAAATAAATCAATATTATAGAAATAATTGAATAATAATTGAATAATCCACTTATTCAAGTCAAAATTACTAAATGATCTACTGATTTATATAAATATTAGCAACCGAACTAACTGAACAAAAACTAACTAAGAATCTACAATCCTAGTATTTGATCTCATGCCTAACCTGATCCTTGCTATGCATCAGTTCATCACCAATTCAATGCACTACCAAGCTCGAATATCCTGCACAGCTCTGAGAAGGGAGAAAATAGGAGGTTGTGAGCTTTACAGCCCAGTAAGGTCTCCAAACAGTCATACCAATAATAGTATAACTTGAAAATAGCAGGGAGACAAGAGTATATCATGTCATGCAACCAAACAATTCAAATGTCATATATGACAAAATATTTTATAAAATCATATTTTCTTTTTATGTTTCCATTAGTTATCCTTCTTCTTTAGGATTCTAGACTAACCAGGTCATGCTTTAGCCCATGACTGGCAATCTCAGTATCACACTTCAGCCTGTGACTGGCAAGTTCATTGTCCACTTCAGCCTGTGATGGGCAATCTCTTTGTCATACTTCAGTCTGTGATTGGCAAGCTCATTATCACACTTCAGCATGTGACGAGCAATCTCAGTAACCACGATCCCGTGGCATGGCCAGTCCAATTATCTCATTCTCTTGGTTATCACTTTATCAATTTATATCATGATGTCATACCATGAAATTTCAAATTTTTTAATGATTGGTATCACGGTCCAAATCATCTAAAGTACTTTTACTTGATAAAAACATGGTATGTTGGAACATAACGAATAACCACAACAATCATATTGTCTATCATGAAAAATCAAACTATAACAGGCAAAAATAAATCATGCATGTTAATGCTCATGTGCACGGATCAAATCATGTGAAGTAAGATATATATATACAACTGGTGATCAAGTCTAGAAATTCTTAATTCGATCACAAGAGATAACTAACACATCTGATATTGGTCCGTATTCGAAACCTATACAAAGCCCTTCTGCTCAGAAGGCTGCCCCTCTACAATAATAATTCTTAATGTAAATAAATAATTCTAGATCTATAATAAACCCAAAACCTTTTATCCAGATTTCGTCAGTGGTTCACCCGTAAAACCCTATCCTCACAAATTTCTAGAAAAAAAACTTTTCGATCTCCTCCTTCAATATTTATACATTTTTTCTCCTTTCTCTCTCTTCTTTCTCTATCTCCTCTTTCTCTCTCTTCTTTCTCTCTCCTCATCTTCTTTTTTCTTTTTCCTTCTTTTTTCCTTTTTTCTTTTCTTTTTCCTTTTTCCCTTTCCCTTTTTCTTTCTCTTTTTTTTTTCCATCGAACAGAACTATTTTTTATTTTCTTTCTTTCTTTCTTCTCTTCTTTTCTCTTCCTTCTTTCTTCTCTTCTCCCAAACCCCCTGTTCTTCCATGGCTCAACCAAACCGACCTTCCCACAGTTGCCGGCGGCAACCATGGGGGGTCATCGGGAAGAAGGGTCGGCGGATCGGAGGCGAATGGTGGTGGCCACCAGCGAGGTATGGTCCAAGGCAAATTAAAGGTAAAAATCAACTAAATTCAGATTAAATCTTTCCTAAACAAATCAAATAATGAAAAAGGAGTCACCTGTAATTAAAGGGCTCTTCATCACTTGCCGGAGAGGAGGAAGATGCGGGGGACAGAGGCTCGATGGGGCGGTGACGAGGAAAAATTTAAAGAAAAAGGGTCAACGATCTTCTTGTCATTTGGGGAAGAGAAATCCCATTGATCAGAGTCCAACCCCACCCCAACCTCGTCGCCAATGAAGCCCTCTTCTGCATGGCTCTCCCCCACTTTTTCCAGCGAAGTTCCCAACTAGATAAGGGGAAAACGATGGTTCCCCTGTTCCACGGGGTCTCTTCCTTTTTTTCTATGTTCTGGCTTGAAGTCGACCTGGCCTGCCGACTTCAACCCAATGGCCCAGTTCTCACAATAAGGAGAGGAGCAGTATAAGAGAGGAACGAGAGAGAGAGAGAGAAGGAGGAGGAGGATCACAAAGCTATCCATCCTGCAGTGGCTACTAAGTTGCATCATCAGCTTGCTTGTGTTGGGGGTGCTGTTGTCCATATATGATCCCCTTTTCCCCATGTTCCTTCTCGGGCATTCACAAACCTTCCAAGCAACGAGAGATCGGGTATCGAGGATGGAGCATGGAGCTGAGTAGGATGCAAGAATTTGCCCTACCCCAACTGTTCAGGCTGCTCACTCCTTTTCAGAAGTTGGATAACATGAGCGACGATATGTCAGGATTCGAGAAGCTATGGAAGCCTTCATTAGAAAGTGTCGTGCATAGTGCCCAACTCATCTCATATGCCTCCCGAGGAATCAAGAGGCTATCTGCTTGTCAGCACTAATGGTGGGTTGAACCAGATGCCGGCAAGGATATGTGACATGGTAGCAATTGCATATCTAATAAATGCAGTGCTTGTGTTGGGATTTGCGTGGTGCTCCCAAGCTTTGGAGAGACTTGGGTGACCATGACAGGGATGCTGGAGGCAATCCCTGGGTGCTTGGAGGCATGCTAAGCATTTCCTGGAGGTGTTCCAAGGGGCTCGAGATCTGGGTTTGGAGATCTTGAGGTTGGAGTCAGCTTGGGCTATGGAGGAGCCGACTCCTGTAAGTCGATAGCAAGATTGAGTTCTGGTCAAGTCGGCTCGAGGTCTGTTCGAGTCGAGTTATGGTCTGGTCGACTCAGCTCGAGGTCTGTTCGAGTCGACTCTTCTGACGAGTTTAGATCTCATGTGTTGGCCTGGGGGAGAGAGAGAGTTTTGATGGGCTGAGTCATTTTGACTCAGGGCTATATATATATATCTTGTATGAGAGGTCCATTTGAGTATAGCCAGAAGTGAGCCAAGGTGCTAAGAGAAATACAAGTTTCTTTCTCCCCATTCTTGATTTCTCTTCTCTCTCCCTCTCTCTGGTTCTCTCTATCGTTTGTAGCCCCATGAGGGCACTCCTCCATGACGGGAGTGGATGGTGTGTGCCAATCCTTCCCTGGTGAAGGTTCCTTTCATGGCCATGGCAGCATCAAGTCGATCTTGAGCATTCCGCAGAGTTGAGTGAGGTGTCTCAATCCTCGACATTTGGTATCAGAGCAGATATTGCTTCGACATTTGGTATCAGAGCAGATATTGCTTCGACATTTGGTATCAGAGCTTCTTGATGCGGTGGCATGAAGGAAGAAAGGAAGAAGAAGCAGATCTCTGGTTGTGAGATCTGGAGGAGGCTGTAGTGGAGCAGATCGGAAGCATCATGGATCTACCGGAGAACTCGTGGAGGTGAGATTGGAGGTGAGCATATCGGAAGCATGGTGGATCTGCCGGAGATCTTGTCGAAGATATGAGATTGGAGGTGAGGGCCTGCTGCCCTCACTGGGAGAGAATTCTAGATCGTGCTAGAGAGGAGATCTGGCGGATGGCCCGGTGATGACGAACGTGATCCAGATCATGATGGCATGGCTGGAGTTTAGATTCTTGGATTTGAAAGCCATGGAAGATCGTCGGCCTGGGGGGGTCATGGAGTCTGGGTCTGGATCTGTGGATCTTCGATGAGATGGAGATGTTTTCAGCAGATCTGGATGACTCGGCGACGATGGATGAAAATCCAGATTGCGTTGGCATGGATCGAAGGGAGTTTCAACCTTCCCTTGTGCTGGAACGCGATGGCCGCAGTGAAGGAGAGAATACCCAATCAGGGCATGGCTGCCAAAAAGAAGAAGACGTGTACGCCATCACAGCGAGCTGGCTCGGTCATCACAGAGCCAGCTCGGGCAGAGAATGCAGGACCTGTGCATGCAGCAAAGCCAACTCGACTATCTCAGAGCCGGCTCGGCCATCATGGAGTCGGCTCGGACAGAGAGGCTTCCGGCTGCAAAGTAGCAGAGCCGGCTCGAGCATGGCATTGGCACGGTGTCGCTGGAAGCAGAGACGTCACAGCAAGCTCACCGTCCTTTTAATTATTTATTTATTTAACTTGTTCTTGCTTTTCTCCCTCCTCTTTCTCTCTCCTCTCCCTCTCTCCTTCTCTCCTCTTTCTCTTCTTCTTCATCTCTCCTCTTCCTCTCTCATCTTCTTCTCTCTCCTCTTTCTCTCTCTCTCTTCTTCTCTCTCTCTCTTTCTCTCTCCTCTTCTTCTTTGTTCTTTCTCTCTCCTCATTCTCTCTCTTCTTTCTCTCTCCTCTTCTCCTCCTACTCTTTTCTCTCTTCCTTTTTTTATTTTTCTTTTCATTCTTTCTTTTTCTTTTCTTTTTTCTTTTCTTTTTTAATTTTTTTCCTTTCCTTTTCTTTTTTCCTTCCATTTTCTTTTCTTCTCTCCTCTTCTTCTTCTCTTTTTTCCCTCTCCTCTTCTTCTTCTCCACCGAACAGGGGTCTCCCTTTCTTTTTTTTCTTTTCTTTTCTTTCTCTCTCTTCTTCTCCTCTCTTCTTCTTCTCTTTCCCCCTCTCCTATTCCTCTCTCTTCTCTCCCTATTTTCTGTAGGTCCTTGTCGACGACATCTTCTTTGACGATGGTGGGCACGGCAACATCGTTATGATCAACCTCTTTATCATCTCCCTCCCCTCCATCTCCCTCTATCTTTCTTTCTTCTTTCCAAAATCGACCCCAGGAGCTTATCAGAAAGTAATAGGAATGGTGAAATCGAGGATGAGGGTTTTGGTGATGGCGCGGTCATGAGAGGATGGCATAGCCTCCGGTCCAGACTCCGACATCCAACGGCGATGGTGATGTCAGAGAATCAAGGATTTTCTCTCTCTTTCTCTTTTTTTTCCTTTCTTTTCCACTGGTTATCCCAGCGATTGCTAGAGGGGGGGAAGAGAGGTGGTGAAGGCTCGACTTCGGTGACCCTTTGATCATTGGAGATGAAGGAGGAGATGGTGGAGAGCTTGATTTTTCCTTTGGATCGATTTGGTGGGATTTAAAGAAATAAGACAAGGAAATAGAGTTATCCCATGGTGGTCTTCTTGACCAAGGAGGAGTCCTACTTGTGCCTGTCGCTTCGCCGACCCTCTCCTATTCAACCACAATAGCCTAGCATATCTTTCTAGTGAGGTTTTTGTTTGGTCGATGTTTTCCTATTTTCTTCTTCTTCCCTTTTTTCTTGGCCGGGTATTACAAGGCCCTTGATGGTGAAGGGCTCGGAGTTTGAGGAGATGTCGGTGTGGGGGTTGTGGAGCTTGTGGTTGCAATGCACACAAAGGAGGAAAGCACTGTGGCAGTAGAAGACGAGGTAGGGGATGCCAAGGGTGAGGGCAGCATTGATGGTCCAAAGGCAGATGGAGATGGAGATAAGGTAGTTAGGATGGTGCGTACGGAGGAGTTTGGCTTAGATTTTGTGGAGGGCATCGATTGCGATGACTAATTTTGTGTTCTCTATAATGTTAAGTTATGCTTAAAATTAGATGAGTTTTGGAATCAACAATAGCTATACTAAAAAAGAATCTTATTTTCCATCATTCCATTTGTTCACCTAGCCCTTTTGTCATCAATTCTTTATTTTGATATTTCATTCTCTCAACTATTAGAAAAAATATGTGCTCTAAGAATTGACTTATTCAAATGTTGGATGACCTACCCAGGCTTAGAGCATTTCGAATGGACTTAAGCTTGAGTTTTAAATTTGTCGGGCCAGATCAGGACTACAATTTGAGCCTGCTATTAAACAGGAGTTTGGATCCATCCAATCTAGTCTCAAACTGTGTTCATCTATATATAATCCCCCAGTTGGTATTATGAAGACTTAACTTCATGTTTTTTTTTTATTATTCTAGATAGACAACATCATGTTTTCTATTTCCTTCTCTTTCTTTCTACTTGCACTAGCTTTATTTCTTGCTTAATTTAATAAATTTGTTTACTTACTCCGTGCCCACTATTATCTATGAACAAATTTTTGAGTAGATTTCTTGTGAAAGTATAGTCCACGTATTCTAATTAAATTCAAGAATAAGTGGGATAAGATAGGAGGATATATCCAATTCTTTCAAGCCTTTCATATGATTGGTTTTAAAGTTCTTTGAGATTGATGTGAATGCTAGGTATCACCAACTTTCTCTTTAATAAGAAAAGAAAAGTTTATAGAAAATTAATGGTGTGAAGCTGGATAAATATGACTTGCTCTTTAAGCGCTATTCTCTTTTTTAGAGAATAAGAGGCATATAGTATCTAAAAAAAATTTAAAAAAATGAAATGTGTTCCACACATTCTAAGTACAAGAAGGAATAAGATAAGATAGGAAAAAATATTCAATTCTTTCAACAAAGGATAAATTTGGAGGGTCCACAAAAGTTTAGTTCTAGTCTTTTATGTGGTTAGCTTTTGAAGTTTCTTGAAAGTTAAGATAAGAGTTAAGATAAAAGTAATTTGATTCTATATAAAAAAAAGATTCACAATAAATTATTGATAAGAGGCTTGATAAATATGATCGTGCATGTTATTTTTTTAGATATTCCTTGTGAGAGCTATGATTTTTTAAGTAAAACTAGATAAGATTGGAAATGCAAAGCTTTCTATGCGATATTTCTAGATAGAGTCAGATCAAACTAGAGATAATAAATCAGACTTTAGCATCCTATTTTATTGTTGATATAACACTTTTGATGGGCGATCTTAGGATTTTAAAACTTCGAGAGTTCTCCTTAGAAAAATAAGTTAAGAGGTGTATGCAGTTATCATTTATTTTTTTATCTTTTTTTAATCCTACTCATTAAAAATATTTAGGCTATTTTGTGCCTATTATTTTTCAAAAAAAATAAGAATTTGATGAGAAATTTCTAATATTATGTTTTATAACTCATTCTGTATTCTTTATAATATTATGACATACTTAAATTAATTTTATTTTATAATCAGCAATAGCTATTTCGAAGAAAAGTCTTTAATGCTTTTAATGCATCCTGAGTCACATACCAAATTTATGATTTTAAAATTTTGTTTTTTTCACTTTTGAGGGAATATACTAATGCTATTATAGCCTCACAAAATGGGGATAAAATTCCATATAAGCTTTACCGTCACGAGCCTGATTCTAATTTGTTTAATCCTAAGCCATGTAGGGCAACTTTTGATCATTTGGACGGAAAAAATCCAAGGTGTTGGTTGAATCAAGCACAAACAGCCATACCAAAATTCTAGGCACATAAACTTTCCCTGTACCACTTCTATTATGTCAACTAATTCGGCCAAGATGACTACCAACGGTAAATGAGTTTGGGGATGAATCAAACAGTTGTGCAGCGAACCAAAAAAACAGGCATCAATGGACGTCATCAGCTCTAATTGTTTTTCTATTATTAAATTCTAGAAATCAATGAAAACAAATAAATATTGGCTTGAGATTTTACAAAATCTACTTTAATCTAAATCAAAATTTGATCCAAACCAATTTTAATCTAAATCTTCTGATATTGCCTTTATTTGCATAATCATGGAACACGATCCACGTCGTGGTATTGCATATACGGATGTATATGCTACAGGCTTTCTGTTTCTATCAATCCATCTAATAGCCAATCTCACGTATCTATGTCCCGGCATCGACTCCAATCATGGCTCGAATCTTAGATGTAATGGGTATGGAACCACAATTAATACTGACTGAGCTACCATCTTGATGGTAAGTACAATTGTTTAGTATGCAAAAATATTATCTACTGGAATTATCTTTTGGGATCCTTCTTCAACATTTCTTTCTCGATTTTTGAGTTTTTTGTTTTCTAAATATAATGGATGTGTTTACACTTGTATTATTTAACTGTTCCAGCAGTCCATCTTAAAAATAAAATAAATAAATAAAATAAAAACCAAAATATTATCGAAAGTCTACCACCCTTGGCCTATAGGTCTTCTCTAGCCATCTGTTATCAATGTTACTACCAAATTTCTGTTTCTAATTGCGCCCTACGTTCACATCATCTAGGAGTTGGGAATTTTTCCAATGATGTCAACTTGAGTACCGGTGCAGATTTTATTCCTCAACTTGTGTTCGCCCCATTTCCAACAATGCATCATACGCGCGGAAGGGCATCACCATTCACACGCGCATGCCGGCCACCAGTGGCAAGCTAAACCTTTTCCAGTTGTAAAGTCTTCTTGGTCTAGTCTTTATATACGCTCTGCAATTTGTTGGGTGCGGTGCCATATCCATCCAAAACCCAGAAGCCTAGAAATCTAGAAGCCCAAAAGCCTAGAAAAAAAAATAGAAAAATCAGAAAAAAAAAAAAAAAAGAAGAAGAGAGGCAGCAGGTAGCAGGCCAGACCCACGGCACGAGCGCATGGGCGCGTGGCCCGGCCCGGCATGCGAGCACGTGAGGCACAACCCAGGCCCAGGCGCAGGCACGCCGAGCACGTGGGCCCGACCCAGGGGGAGGCGGCAGCGTCGTCAGCATTTACCGTGCATTTCGGGGCATTTTCCAGGGGCGTTTCTCATGATAGATAGTGGTCCATGGGTAAATGCTATGAAATCAGAAATTGATTCAATGCATTCTAACCAAGTATGGTCCTTAGTAGATCCACTAGAGGGTATTGTACCTATTGGTTGTAAATGGATCTACAAAAGAAAATTAGGTACAGATGATAAGGTAGAGACCTTTAAAACTAGGCTAGTGGCAAAAGGTTATAGTCAGCGCGAAGGCATTGACTATCATGACACCTTTTCACCAGTAGCTATGCTAAATCCATCCATGCACCACTTGCATTTGCAACATATCATGATTATGAGATATGGCAGATTGATGTAAAAACTACATTCCTGAATGGATATCTTGAGAAAGATATCTACATGGAGCAGCCTTTGGGTTTCACTTCCAATGATGAAGATCATAAGATCTGCAAGCTGCATAGATCAATCTACGGATTGAAGCAAGCTTCTCGGAACTGGAATACTCGTTTTGATGAGGTAATCAAATTGTTTGGTTTTATCAAGAACGAGGATGAGCCTTGTGTTTACAGGAAGGCCAGTGGGAGGGCGGTGACATTCCTCATATTGTACATGGATGACATCCTCTTTATAGGGAATGATGTTCCTATATTGACTTCGGTCAAAAATTGGTTATCTAAGGAATTCTCTATGAAAGACTTAGGTGAAACATCTTATATATTTGGGATTAAGGTCTATACAGATAGATCTAATCGGATGCTTGGCCTTTCACAGAAATTATACGTAGAGGAAGTACTGAAAAGATTCAGCATGGAGAACTCTAAAAGAGGATTGTTACCTCTTCGGCATGGCATTAATCTCTCCAAGAAAATGTGTCCCAACACACCTGAAGATATTCAACGTATGAGCAAGATTTCATATGCTTCGGCAATTGGAAGCCTCATGTATGCCATGTTGTGTACTCGACCTGATATATCTCTTACTGTGAGTGTCACGAGCAAATATCAATCAAATCCATGTGAAGAACACTGGATAGCTATAATGAACATTCTTAAGTACTTGAGAAGAACTAAAAATTTGTTCTTAGTCTTTAAAGGAGTTCAGAATTAGGGATAAAGGGATTTACAGACTCTGATTTTATATCTAATCCTAATGATAGAAAGTCTACATCAGGGTCTGTGTTTTTGTGCAATGGTGGGGCAATAAGTTGGAAGAGTTCCAAGCATCCCATCATAGCAGATCAACAATGGAAGTAGAGTACATCGCTATCTTTGAAGCTGCAAAAGAAGCCTTATGGTTTAAAAAGTTTGTTGCAGAGCTTGGAGTAATGGCATCTGATGCCATCCCCATATATTATGACAATAATGGTGCAATAGCTCTGGCGAAAGAACCCAGGTCTCACCAGAAGTCTAAGCATATCTAGCGGCGGTTTCATATCATACGCGACTACCTTAATAAGAAGTATGTTGAGGTGCACAGAGTAGACTCCATGGATAATGTAGCAGACCCACTGACTAAGCCGTTGAGCCAGCAAAAGACTGAGATCCACCTTGAGAAGATGGGACTTAGATATGTGGCCAATTGGCTTTAGTGCAAGTAGGAGATTATTAGATGTGTGCCCTAAAAGCCAAGTTGGCATGACACATTATAATTTTAGGGCATGGATTTTGTACTTAATTCTTTTTCATAATAAAGAAAAATATTATCATTCATATTGATGTGTCTATGAATCGTCCATGGAGTTAATGGACAATGACACATATTCTCAAGAGTTGAGAATCCGAGACATGTGTCTTTATAGATTAACTCCTAAAAGCTCCCGATTGTTGAAACATCACAAGGACAGTGATTGATCCATTAAAATCGATGCACGAATCACTTCCATTCTGGAGGTGAGTGTACAGGTGGTGAGGAGTGAGAGTGTAGGTGGAGATCAACGGTACTGAGCATGACCGTCTACGGGAAGTTATACGGATGACTACTCACTCGTCGATAACTTCTTGATACTGTAGTTGTATGAATAGTTATTTGACCTAGAGTGTCTCGACTACTCACAGTAAGGTTGCTGCAATTTGATAGCATAATCTCATGATTCCTATCCATACGGGACCTTGCGATGTTCGTTAACTACAGTAAGTTTATTATAGGAGTAGGGTGTTCACTCGTAGGGATCTATCAGCCTTAGTAGTAAGGAATAATCCTATGTAACTTATTGAGACTAAGTCCAAAAAGTTTATGGCCATATTAGGGTGATGATGAAAAGGCATTTTCATTGGACTTGAGTCGATTAAGTTTAAGCATATGACTGATGGGTTTGGTGAGATTTTGTAACCAACATCGAGTCAGGGATTTTGATAGAGAAACCGAATCACACGGTAACTACACATAGGGGTTCCAATCTTATTCTGCTGGGTTGCTACTATATACTGCTAGGTGTTACTGGTGGATTGTGAGAGCCTATTAGGATCATTCTCGATTCGATGATCCTAATTTGGGTTGAGCAGAAATTGTTTCTATCCATCGAAAGGTGTTTCGATGATGTATAATGGAGATTATAGCATGTCTCATTACCAGACAGAATAGGACCTGAGGGGTTACACACATTAGGGGTTTAAGTAACTAATCAGCAAGTCAATTTGGACCTAATTATAAGTGTTACAATTAAGATTTGAACTAATTAATTATGGATTAATTGTTAATTAAATTAAAACAGATTTAATTTGATTTTAATTAATCCAAATTGTGTTGGGTCTATAACCTTTTCGATATAGGTTCGATTGGATTTAAATCTAGCTTTTGATTTGAGAGTCAAATCAATTTGAAATAGGACCATGAGTCAAAGTCTAGTTGGACTGGGACTCTCTCTCCATATCTCTCTCTCCCTCTCTCCTTGTTTCTACATGCCACATGGAAGAGAGTTTCATGAATGGCTAAGTGGAATGATATGAAAAAACCAAGTCTCCTCCCATTAATGAGTTGGAAAGTTTCTTAAGTCTTGTTTTCGCACTAGTCTCCTACCATTTTTGACTTGGAAAGGCCTTCATTATTTTGTCATGAAACATGTGGATGGTGACATGGAATGGAAAATTTGACCTTGTTCATGGGAGTGGAGAAGAGGGAAGAAATTCTTCCATGTGAAAACAAGAAAAGACTTAAGAAAGGTCTTTCATGAGGTGTAAAAGCATTTAAAGGGAGAAGTTTTTCTTCTCCTCTTTAAATGTCTTCATACACTTAGTCTTATACCATTAATGGGATGGTAGCCTATATAAGGAGAGGGGGTGGCAAGGCCAAGTAGAGAATGAAAGAAGAGAATAAGAGAAGGGAATGAAAAATTTTCATTCTTAAAATGTGTGAGGGTCTTTAGGCATCTTGCTACTAAAGGTTCTCTCTCCCTTCCATTCATTCTTACTTCTTCTCGTAGTTTTTCTTCCAAGTGTTGAGAGGTTATTTAGATAAGAGGAAGAAGAGGAAAGGAGGTCCTAAATCTTGTAAAGGCCAGTTTGCAAGATAGAAGCCAGAAACCGGTCCAGTTATCCATCGGCATAGCTTTTAAAGCAAGCCTGATTTGTTGAAAGAGGAGAGGGCTGCAAGGATCTAGCAGTCCAGTGCCCTCTAGGACTCTGCTATGACAAGCCCTGTGTGGATACCAGCAGAGGCTGGGTGCTTGCGCGGTTGCAATTGAACCCCGGTCCAAAAGAGGATTGGCATGGATTTCAAAGCAGGCCAGGATAGTGATCCAGGTATGTAACTGTTATTTAAAATAATCATATTTTCAGAGATGATGGAACATGATCGATGTTCTGATATTACATATACAGATGCATACAACAAAGCATAGGGTGGTCGTTCTCATAATCAAAGAACAAGTTTGAATATAATAAGAAGCAAATATTTACTGAAACAAGATTGCAAAGGGCATGATTTGGAGATGCATATCCGTTTCTTGGAAATTGAAACATAATTGTTGACTCCAGTCGTTGCTGGAATCTTAGACATAAGATGTTTGGAGTTACAATCAGTAATAAGCACACAATTGTTTAGTTTTGCAAAAATATTATCTATTGAAACTATCTTTTGGGATCCCCTTCGACGTTTCTTCCCCAATTTTGAATTTTTTTTGTTTTTCTAATTACAACTGATGTATTTACACTTACATTATTTAATCGTTCCCACGGTCCGTCTTAAATAAAATAAAATAAAATAAAATAAAAAGAAAAACATTATTGAAAGTCTACCACCCTTGGCGTGTAGGTCTTCTCTAGCCATCCGCTGTCACCGTTACTATCAAATTTCCGTTTCCAGTTGCGCCCTAGGTTCGCATCATCTAGGAGCTGGGATGGGAATTTTTCCAATGATGTCAATTTGAGTACCGGTACGGATTTTTGTTCTTTAGACACGCTTGTGTTCGCCTCATTTCCAACCATTTCGGCCGTGGGGAGGAAGATTGCTCTCCATCCGTTATGGGCAAACACCAAGTTTCATCCATCTGTTTCATGCTTTTGTTTCTCCTCTTCTTCGGTATGAGATTAGCCGCAGTCCTCGCAGAGCAAGAAGGCTGTTCTTCCTCATGCGGACTACTACGAAATATCCGCTACCCTTTTCGTTTAAAAGATGATCCAGCTGGTTGCGGCCGTTCATCGTCGTACCAACTCGGTTGCGAAGGTAACAAAACTATCTTGGATATCCGATCAAACAGGTACTACGTCGCTCAAATTTCATATGAAAACAGGACAATCAATGTTGTTGATTTTGGCTTGGCAAGTGGTAATTGTGCTCTTCCAGCTCGATCTCCGCCATATCATGAATATGGGATGTACACTTCGTCTCCAGACCCATACTGGATAACATATTCGAGTATTTGGGCTACTTTCATGAATTGCACGAAGGAGATCAAGAACGATACGTATCGGCCAATACCTTGCCTGAGCCACCGCAACACATTTGTTTATGTCGTTTTAGAGAAGACGCATATTACTTGCAGGTTCTTGAGCCTTCCTGCAGGTTTCTGGCTACGATTCCCACGGTTAGTGTCACGCCCCGAATCCAATACCGGAAACGGCTACGTGACCGGCCGCACAAACCCTAGGTTTTACCCTAGAGATTATGCAAGGCCTAGGTACACAACAATTCAAATGTATCCAAAGTAAATGAATATTGTATAAACAAATCATTAACAATGTATAGTTCATAATTAACTCGAGATCATAAAATGGTCCACTGACTCAAAAGTCAGTAACCGGACAAACTAACTATATATCTCAACAAACATGATGCTCCGTCTCACGCCCAGCCCAGATCCTCCTTAAGTTTCCTGAGTCTCTGAAAGAAAACAGATGGTAGGGAGTGAGCTACATAGCCCAGTAAGGGTTCCAAAATAATCACCAATAATAATTTACATGTATATGAAAGCAGTAAACATTACCATGACGAAATTAACAATTCCGATTTCATGTTTAACAAAACTTTGGAAACTTTATTTTTTCTTCTTATAGAATTTCCAATTATTTAACCATTATCTTTAGGGTTCTGGACTAACCACGGTCACACTCCAGCCTGTGACTGGCACACTATTGTCACACTCCAGCCTGTGACGGGCACACTGTTGTCACACTTCAGCCTGTGACGGGCACACTGTTGTCACACTTCAGCCTGTGACGGGCACACTGTTGTCACACTCCAGCCTGTGACGGGCACACTGAGAAACCACGGTACCGCCGTGGCATGGCTAGTCCAAACACCAGTTCTCTTAACACATTATCATTTCTCTTCACATAATCGAATCATGTCACTTTCCAGCGATCGCTATCACGATCAAATACATTTCAAGATCACATGGCAAATACAAACAATACTAACCACAAACTTGATCCGTAACCCGGAAATCAAATCATGCAATCCGAAAACCACTATGCATGAAAAATATTTATTTATGCTCAAAACACATCAGATCATGTAAAATATATTAATAAATACGGTGATTAGGTTAGAATTCCTTACAAATCCGCTATTCACGCTTGTACTAATCCGAACCCGAGATAGGTGCGACGTCTTCCCGCTCAGAAGACAGATTCTCTACATAGATAAATAAATTTTATATTAAAACTAAATTCTCAATTTTTCACGAATCTTGAAAAACAAATCGCTGATTTTCTCTCTCTTCCTTCTCTCCCTTCTTCTCTCTCTCTTTCTCTCTCTCTCTCCTTCTCTCTCTCTCTTCTCTCTCTCTCTTCTTTCTCTCTCCTCCTTCTCTCTCATCCTTCTCTCTCCTCCTTCTCTCTCCTCTTTCTCTCTCCTCTTTATCATATATTATATATATATATATTTTACATATATATATATATATTATTTAATTATTAAATTTTTTTTTTTCTTGGCCGTACCAAACTTTTTTTTTTTTCCTTTTCTTTTCTTTTCTTTTCTTTTCTTTTCTTTTCTTTTCTTTTTTTTTTCTTCTCCTTTCTTTCTTTATCTTCTCCCGAACACCCCTCTTTTTTTTTTTTTCTTCTTCTTCTTCTTCTTCCTCTTCTTTTCTTCTTCGGCCGACCACCATCTCACCCCCCCCACCTGCCGGCAACCACATCGTGGTTGTCGCAGGGCCCTCCCGGACCAGGCGAAGGCGGCGACGACGGCGGCGGCGGCGACGGCGGCTGCAGCGGCGACTTCCCAAACCAAACCGAACCCAAAATTTCATCCAAAAACTCACAAAAAAATTGCAAATAATAAAAAAAACCTTACCGGCGGCGTTGAGGAAGCTTCCGGTGTTCGTCGGAGAGGGAGAGAGAGCAGGATCGTGGTTCTAGGGGCGGCGGTGAGGGGTTTAAAACGAAAAACAACAACGAGATCCCCTCGCCGTTAAAAACCCTACCACCCGTCCCAAACCCTTACGGGTCTTCCGCCGAACTCCTCCCTTGCCTCTCACGGCTCCTCCCTCCGAGTCCTCCGGCGAAAAATCCGGCGAAGAACCCCGTTCAACTCCGCCTCTTCCTCCCCTGTTCCGGCTTCCATCCATTTTTTTTTTTTTCTCAGTCTGGGTTGAAGTCGGCTGGGTCTGCCGACTTCAGCCCAGGCCCAGCGTTTACATTCTCCCCCCGTTAAAATAAATTTCGTCCTCGAAATTTACATACCTGGTATTTCGAAAAGCTGTGGATATTTTGTTCGCATCTCTGCTTCTAGTTCCCATGTAGCTTCTCTTTCATTGTGATTGCTCCATTGCACCTTCACATAGGGTATGATTCGGTGTCTCAATTCTTGTTCCTTACTGTCAACAATTCGTAAAGGCACCTCCTCATAGGTCAAATCCTCCTGAAGTTGCAATGGCTCATAATCTATTGCATGATTAGGATCAGGAATGTATTTTCGTAACATAGATACGTGAAACACATTGTGCACTCCAGATATAACTGGTGGCAGAGCTAATCGGTAGGCCACCTCACCAACCTTATCCAAAATCTCAAATGGTCCCACAAATCTCGGGCTCAACTTTCCTCGTACACCAAATCTCATCACACCCTTTGTGGGAGACACTTTCAAAAAGACATGATCACCAACATCGAATTCCAGCTCTCTTCGTCTCTTATCAGCATAACTTTTCTGTCGGCTCTGAGCAGTACGCAAACGTTCTCTGATCATTTGTACCTTTTCCACTGTTTGTTGCACTATTTCTGGACCCAACAATTTTCTTTCTCCCACATCATCCCAGCAGATAGGAGATCTACACTTCCTACCATATAAAGCCTCAAAAGGCGCCATTTGAATGCTAGCTTGAAAACTATTATTGTAGGCAAATTCTATTAACGATAAATGACAGTCCCAAGCACCACCCAAGTCCATAACACAAGCTCTCAACATGTCTTCCAGAATCTGGATGGTTCGCTCAGACTGTCCATCAGTTTGGGGATGAAAAGCTGTACTAAAATTTAATTTGGTCCCCAATGCTTTATGAAGACTCTTCCAAAATTGTGAAACAAACCTACTGTCTCGATCCGATACTATAGAAATTGGAATCCCATGTAGTCTCACAATTTGTTCTATATACAAATTTGCTAATTTTTCCAGAGAGAATCCGATACGAAAAGATAAGAAATGAGCTGACTTCGTTAGTCGATCCACAATCACCCATATCGCATTATTTCCTTTAGGAGTTTTGGGTAACCCTGTCACAAAGTCCATGGTAATGTGCTCCCATTTCCACTGAGGAATCGCAAGAGACTGCAATGGTCCAGCAGGTCTTTGATGCTCAGCTTTTACCTATTGACACACCAAACATTGAGCCACATACTGAGCTATATCTCTCTTCATACCAGACCACCAAAAGTTTCCACGTAGATCTCGATACATTTTTGTACTACCCGGATGCATCGTATATACTGAACTATGTGCTTCTTCCATAATTTCTTTCCTCAATTCTGGAAGTTTAGGAACACATAATCTGTTACCAAATCTCAAGGTACCATCCTCATATATAGTAAATTCTGATTGTACACCAGACTCAACTGTCTCTTTAATTTTCTGAAGCTCTAAATCTTCCTTCTGAGCTGATTTAATTTTGTCAATCAGGATAGGTTGTACCATAATATTTGCTAATTGCATCCCAGAATTATGAATTCGTACCTCTATCCCTGATCTTTCCAGATCCATTAAGATGTGCTTTTGATTAGTAATTAAGGTTGCCAACTTACTCGGGGTTTTCCTGCTCAGAGCATCTGCTACAACATTTGCCTTTCCTGGATGGTAGTTGATAGTCAAATCATAATCCTTTAATAGTTCCAGCCATCTTCTCTGTCTCAAATTCAATTCCTTCTGAGTAAATATATATTTTAAAATTTTATGATCTGTAAAGATTTCACAACGACTACCATACAGGTAATGTCTCCATATCTTTAAAGCAAATACTACAGCTGCTAACTCTAAGTCATGGGTGGGATAATTTGATTCATATGATTTCAGCTGTCTAGAAGCATAGGCTATCACTTTTCCATTTTGCATTAGCACACAACCGAGACCCTTTCGGGAAGCATCACTATATATGCAAAACTCCCCTGTCTCTGCAGGAACAGTCAATACTGGGGCAGTGATTAACCGTTTCTTCAATTCTTGAAAACTCTGCTCACAATCATCTGTCCATTCAAATTTTGTTCGTTTCTGGGTCAGGCGAGTTAAGGGTATAGCAATAAGAGAAAATCCTTCAACAAACCTTCGATAATATCCTGCCAATCCCAGAAAACTACGAACTTCGGACACATTAGTGGGTCTCTCCCACTCTACCATTGCTTCCACTTTCTTTGGATCCACAGAAATACCATCCTTTGATATAACATGGCCAAGGAAAGAAATTCTGTCCAACCAAAAGTCACATTTTTTTAGCTTGGCAAATAATTTCTCATCTTTGAGTATTTGTAATACTATCTTTAAGTGCTCCTCATGTGCCTGTAGACTTTTTGAATATATCAGTATATCATCAATGAATACTACCACAAATTGATCCAGATATGGTCTAAACACTCGGTTCATGAGATCCATGAAAACTGCAGGTGCATTTGTCAGACCAAAAGGTAAAACCAAAAATTCATAGTGTCCATATCTAGTTCTAAAAGCTGTCTTTGGTATATCCTCTGTCTTAATCTTCAATTGATGATAACCAGAACGAAGATCAATTTTAGAGAATACTTGTGCCCCCTGTAATTGATCAAATAGATCATCAATCCTTGGTAAGGGATATTTGTTCCTTATAGTCACTTTGTTCAATTCTCGATAATCAATGCAAAGCCGAAAACTTCCATCTTTCTTCTTTACAAATAAGACTGGAGCACCCCAGGGAGACACGCTAGGTCTGATAAATCCTTTATCCAATAGTTCTTGTAATTGCTCCTTAAGTTCTTTTAATTCTGCCGGAGCCATTCTATAAGGAGCTTTGGAGATGGCACCTGTACCTGGTATAATATCGATAGAGAACTCAATCTCTCTATCAGGAGGTAATCCTGGCAGATCATCGGGAAAGACCTCCGGAAATTCTTTCACAACAGGTATGTCTTCCAGCTTAAGCTCCTGCTGTTGAGTATCTATCACCGTTGCCAGAAATCCTTCACAACCTTGTCTAAGGAGTCGCTTGGCAACAAAAGCCGAAATTACCCTCCCCATAAGAGTTAACTTGTTACCCTTAAAACAGAACTCTGATTGATCAGGAATTTGAAAATTTACAATTTTCTCAAAACAATTGATGGAAGCATGGTTTGCTGTCAGCCAATCCATTCCAAGGATTATATCGAAGTCTTTCATATCCATGACTATCAAATCGGCTTCCATCGTTCTACCTTCGATATTCAATCTACATTTCTTGCAGATTTGATTAACCACAAAAACATCCCCACTAGGAGTGGAAATACAGAGTTCAAATTCTAAAGATGTCGGGGTTAACTCATTATTCTCCCTAACCAATCTAACAGATACGAAAGAGTGTGTAGCGCCAGTATCAAAAAGAACATAAACATTACTAGAAAATAATTTGATCATACCTGTCACTACAGAATTTGAAGCATTAGCATCCTGCTGGGTGAGTGAATAAACCCGTCCCTGAGTTACTGTTTTCTGTTGCCCTTCAAATTGCTGTTTCCCACGAGGTAACTGATGCTGTGACCCCTGGCCAGATGGACATACAACTGCCTTATGTCCCGGTTTACCACAGTTATGGCACTTCCACTCATCTGGCCACGTACAATCCCGCTTATAATGAGAACCACCACACTTAAAGCACTTGACATCATTCTTTGGTTGGGTCTTGTCATCAGAAGTAACATTGTCAAGCTTCCTGGTTTTTGCATTGGTTCCCTTATAGAATTGGCCTTGATTCCCTCTTGTTCCAGATCTCTTCTTTAATGCTTTCTCCCTTTCAGCTTGAGCCACATCCAATCCCCTTTCAATAATTAATGCTTTATTAACAACCTCTTTATAAGTTGGTAGTTCAAAAGCAATCACCTGATGCTGGATCCGACTTCTAAGTCCATTTTCAAATTTCCTAGCCCGGATTCCTTCATCAGCTAAGAGTGATGGAGCGTATCTCGACAATTCCTCAAACTTTGAGGCATACTGAGAAACAGTTAAAGTACCCTGCTCCAAGCGATCAAATTCTCGAAATTTTTGTACCCGAACACTTTGAGGAAAATATCTCTCATAGAAAACCTTTCTAAAATCTGTCCAGGTAAAAGGTGTATCATTTGGTCCTTGTTTTCCGAGCTCCAGTTCCCACCAAGCAGCTGCCTCATCTTGCAATAAAAAGGTAGCGAATGTAACTTTCTCCTCTTCTGGACACCGCAAGGCTTGAAAAACTTTCTCAACAGCTTTAAGCCATCCCTCTGCCTCCATGGGATCAGAAGTCCCCTTGAATGCCGGTGGCGCATACTTCTTGAAATCTATTAATGTAATTGGCCGTTCTTGAGGAATTCTGACTTCTGGCTGTTGTCGTTGTAGTAATAACTGTTGCATAAATTGCTGCTGTTGCTGTTGGGCTTCCATAAATCTTAGTGTATCAGCTCTTGCAGTAGCTTGCTGCTGCACTAAAATTTGTAATAGCTGAGGAAGACCCATCTGATCCCCAGGCTGAACTCCAGATCCACCCGGTGTTCCTGTTTCAGCAGTTCCAGTCTCCGGGGTGTTATCCAAAGGATTAGGCACTGGTTCATGATGATGCTCCTCATTACCAGTGTTGTCCACCAGATTCGGCATTGGGTCCTGTGGACGTTCCTCATTATCAGATAAGGCTCCAGCATTCTCATGCTGCTCAATAGGATCCCAAGCATTTGCTCCATCTGCAAATCTTGTAGGCCTCCTAACACGTCCACGTCCACTACCACGCGCCATGGAAAACCTACACCAATGTTGTTAGTAAACAACTAACACTCAGATGGTCAAAACAATCATGACATAATATCTACCCCACATATGGATCAACCCACACTCTCTCTCGTTGAGCTTTTATCCTAAGATCCTAGAACCTGGTTTGCTCTGATACCACTCTGTCACGCCCCGAATCCAATACCGGAAACGGCTACGTGACCGGCCGCACAAACCCTAGGTTTTACCCTAGAGATTATGCAAGGCCTAGGTACACAACAATTCAAATGTATCCAAAGTAAATGAATATTGTATAAACAAATCATTAACAATGTATAGTTTATAATTAACTCGAGATCATAAAATGGTCCACTGACTCAAAAGTCAGTAACCGGACAAACTAACTATATATCTCAACAAACATGATGCTCCGTCTCACGCCCAGCCCAGATCCTCCTTAAGTTTCCTGAGTCTGAAAGAAAACAGATGGTAGGGAGTGAGCTACATAGCCCAGTAAGGGTTCCAAAATAATCACCAATAATAATTTACATGTATATGAAAGCAGTAAACATTACCATGACGAAATTAACAATTCCGATTTCATGTTTAACAAAACTTTGGAAACTTTATTTTTTTCTTCTTATAGAATTTCCAATTATTTAACCATTATCTTTAGGGTTCTGGACTAACCACGGTCACACTCCAGCCTGTGACTGGCACACTATTGTCACACTCCAGCCTGTGACGGGCACACTGTTGTCACACTTCAGCCTGTGACGGGCACACTGTTGTCACACTTCAGCCTGTGACGGGCACACTGTTGTCACACTCCAGCCTGTGACGGGCATACTGAGAAACCACGGTACCGCCGTGGCATGGCTAGTCCAAACACCAGTTCTCTTAACACATTATCATTTCTCTTCACATAATCGAATCATGTCACTTTCCAGCGATCGCTATCACGATCAAATACATTTCAAGATCACATGGCAAATACAAACAATACTAACCACAAACTTGATCCGTAACCCGGAAATCAAATCATGCAATCCGAAAACCACTATGCATGAAAAATATTTATTTATGCTCAAAACACATCAGATCATGTAAAATATATTAATAAATACGGTGATTAGGTTAGAATTCCTTACAAATCCGCTATTCACGCTTGTACTAATCCGAACCCGAGATCGGTGCGACGTCTTCCCGCTCAGAAGACAGATTCTCTACATAGATAAATAAATTTTATATTAAAACTAAATTCTCAATTTTTCACGAATCTTGAAAAACAAATCGCTGATTTTCTCTCTCTTCCTTCTCTCCTTCCTCTCTCTCTCTCTCTCTCCTCCTTCTCTCTCTCCTCTCTCTCTCTCTCTCTCCTCCTGGCCGTACCAAACTTTTTTTTTTTTCCTTTTCTTTTCTTTTCTTTTCTTTCTTTTCTTTTCTTTCTTTTTTTTTTCTTCTCCTTTCTTTCTTTATCTTCTCCCGAACACCCCTTTTTTTTTTTTTTTTCTTCTTCTTCTTCCTCTTCTTTTCTTCTTCGGCCGACCACCATCTCACCCCCCCCCCACCTGCCGGCAACCACATCGTGGTTGTCGCAGGGCCCTCCCGGACCAGGCGAAGGCGGCGACGACGGCGGCGGCGGCGACGGCGGCTGCAGCGGCGACTTCCCAAACCAAACCGAACCCAAAATTTCATCCAAAAACTCACAAAAAAATTGCAAATAATAAAAAAAACCTTACCGGCGGCGTTGAGGAAGCTTCCGGTGTTCGTCGGAGAGGGAGAGAGAGCAGGATCGTGGTTCTAGGGGCGGCGGTGAGGGGTTTAAAACGAAAAACAACAACGAGATCCCCTCGCCGTTAAAAACCCTACCACCCGTCCCAAACCCTTACGGGTCTTCCGCCGAACTCCTCCCTTGCCTCTCACGGCTCCTCCCTCCGAGTCCTCCGGCGAAAAATCCGGCGAAGAACCCCGTTCAACTCCGCCTCTTCCTCCCCTGTTCCGGCTTCCATCCATTTTTTTTTTTTCTCAGTCTGGGTTGAAGTCGGCTGGGTCTGCCGACTTCAGCCCAGGCCCAGCGTTTACATTCTCCCCCCGTTAAAATAAATTTCGTCCTCGAAATTTACATACCTGGTATTTCGAAAAGCTGTGGATATTTTGTTCGCATCTCTGCTTCTAGTTCCCATGTAGCTTCTCTTTCATTGTGATTGCTCCATTGCACCTTCACATAGGGTATGATTCGGTGTCTCAATTCTTGTTCCTTACTGTCAACAATTCGTAAAGGCACCTCCTCATAGGTCAAATCCTCCTGAAGTTGCAATGGCTCATAATCTATTGCATGATTAGGATCAGGAATGTATTTTCGTAACATAGATACGTGAAACACATTGTGCACTCCAGATATAACTGGTGGCAGAGCTAATCGGTAGGCCACCTCACCAACCTTATCCAAAATCTCAAATGGTCCCACAAATCTCGGGCTCAACTTTCCTCGTACACCAAATCTCATCACACCCTTTGTGGGAGACACTTTCAAAAAGACATGATCACCAACATCGAATTCCAGCTCTCTTCGTCTCTTATCAGCATAACTTTTCTGTCGGCTCTGAGCAGTACGCAAACGTTCTCTGATCATTTGTACCTTTTCCACTGTTTGTTGCACTATTTCTGGACCCAACAATTTTCTTTCTCCCACATCATCCCAGCAGATAGGAGATCTACACTTCCTACCATATAAAGCCTCAAAAGGCGCCATTTGAATGCTAGCTTGAAAACTATTATTGTAGGCAAATTCTATTAACGATAAATGACAGTCCCAAGCACCACCCAAGTCCATAACACAAGCTCTCAACATGTCTTCCAGAATCTGGATGGTTCGCTCAGACTGTCCATCAGTTTGGGGATGAAAAGCTGTACTAAAATTTAATTTGGTCCCCAATGCTTTATGAAGACTCTTCCAAAATTGTGAAACAAACCTACTGTCTCGATCCGATACTATAGAAATTGGAATCCCATGTAGTCTCACAATTTGTTCTATATACAAATTTGCTAATTTTTCCAGAGAGAATCCGATACGAAAAGATAAGAAATGAGCTGACTTCGTTAGTCGATCCACAATCACCCATATCGCATTATTTCCTTTAGGAGTTTTGGGTAACCCTGTCACAAAGTCCATGGTAATGTGCTCCCATTTCCACTGAGGAATCGCAAGAGACTGCAATGGTCCAGCAGGTCTTTGATGCTCAGCTTTTACCTGTTGACACACCAAACATTGAGCCACATACTGAGCTATATCTCTCTTCATACCAGACCACCAAAAGTTTCCACGTAGATCTCGATACATTTTTGTACTACCCGGATGCATCGTATATACTGAACTATGTGCTTCTTCCATAATTTCTTTCCTCAATTCTGGAAGTTTAGGAACACATAATCTGTTACCAAATCTCAAGGTACCATCCTCATATATAGTAAATTCTGATTGTACACCAGACTCAACTGTCTCTTTAATTTTCTGAAGCTCTAAATCTTCCTTCTGAGCTGATTTAATTTTGTCAATCAGGATAGGTTGTACCATAATATTTGCTAATTACATCCCAGAATTATGAATTCGTACCTCTATCCCTGATCTTTCCAGATCCATTAAGATGTGCTTTTGATTAGTAATTAAGGTTGCCAACTTACTCGGGGTTTTCCTGCTCAGAGCATCTGCTACAACATTTGCCTTTCCTGGATGGTAGTTGATAGTCAAATCATAATCCTTTAATAGTTCCAGCCATCTTCTCTGTCTCAAATTCAATTCCTTCTGAGTAAATATATATTTTAAAATTTTATGATCTGTAAAGATTTCACAACGACTACCATACAGGTAATGTCTCCATATCTTTAAAGCAAATACTACAGCTGCTAACTCTAAGTCATGGGTGGGATAATTTGATTCATATGATTTCAGCTGTCTAGAAGCATAGGCTATCACTTTTCCATTTTGCATTAGCACACAACCGAGACCCTTTCGGGAAGCATCACTATATATGCAAAACTCCCCTGTCTCTGCAGGAACAGTCAATACTGGGGCAGTGATTAACCGTTTCTTCAATTCTTGAAAACTCTGCTCACAATCATCTGTCCATTCAAATTTTGTTCGTTTCTGGGTCAGGCGAGTTAAGGGTATAGCAATAAGAGAAAATCCTTCAACAAACCTTCGATAATATCCTGCCAATCCCAGAAAACTACGAACTTCGGACACATTAGTGGGTCTCTCCCACTCTACCATTGCTTCCACTTTCTTTGGATCCACAGAAATACCATCCTTTGATATAACATGGCCAAGGAAAGAAATTCTGTCCAACCAAAAGTCACATTTTTTTAGCTTGGCAAATAATTTCTCATCTTTGAGTATTTGTAATACTATCTTTAAGTGCTCCTCATGTGCCTGTAGACTTTTTGAATATATCAGTATATCATCAATGAATACTACCACAAATTGATCCAGATATGGTCTAAACACTCGGTTCATGAGATCCATGAAAACTGCAGGTGCATTTGTCAGACCAAAAGGTAAAACCAAAAATTCATAGTGTCCATATCTAGTTCTAAAAGCTGTCTTTGGTATATCCTCTGTCTTAATCTTCAATTGATGATAACCAGAACGAAGATCAATTTTAGAGAATACTTGTGCCCCCTGTAATTGATCAAATAGATCATCAATCCTTGGTAAGGGATATTTGTTCCTTATAGTCACTTTGTTCAATTCTCGATAATCAATGCAAAGCCGAAAACTTCCATCTTTCTTCTTTACAAATAAGACTGGAGCACCCCAGGGAGACACGCTAGGTCTGATAAATCCTTTATCCAACAGTTCTTGTAATTGCTCCTTAAGTTCTTTTAATTCTGCCGGAGCCATTCTATAAGGAGCTTTGGAGATGGCACCTGTACCTGGTATAATATCGATAGAGAACTCAATCTCTCTATCAGGAGGTAATCCTGGCAGATCATCGGGAAAGACCTCCGGAAATTCTTTCACAACAGGTATGTCTTCCAGCTTAAGCTCCTGCTGTTGAGTATCTATCACCGTTGCCAGAAATCCTTCACAACCTTGTCTAAGGAGTCGCTTGGCAACAAAAGCCGAAATTACCCTCCCCATAAGAGTTAACTTGTTACCCTTAAAACAGAACTCTGATTGATCAGGAATTTGAAAATTTACAATTTTCTCAAAACAATTGATGGAAGCATGGTTTGCTGTCAGCCAATCCATTCCAAGGATTATATCGAAGTCTTTCATATCCATGACTATCAAATCGGCTTCCATCGTTCTACCTTCGATATTCAATCTACATTTCTTGCAGATTTGATTAACCACAAAAACATCCCCACTAGGAGTGGAAATACAGAGTTCAAATTCTAAAGATGTCGGGGTTAACTCATTATTCTCCCTAACCAATCTAACAGATACGAAAGAGTGTGTAGCGCCAGTATCAAAAAGAACATAAACATTACTAGAAAATAATTTGATCATACCTGTCACTACAGAATTTGAAGCATTAGCATCCTGCTGGGTGAGTGAATAAACCCGTCCCTGAGTTACTGTTTTCTGTTGCCCTTCAAATTGCTGTTTCCCACGAGGTAACTGATGCTGTGACCCCTGGCCAGATGGACATACAACTGCCTTATGTCCCGGTTTACCACAGTTATGGCACTTCCACTCATCTGGCCACGTACAATCCCGCTTATAATGAGAACCACCACACTTAAAGCACTTGACATCATTCTTTGGTTGGGTCTTGTCATCAGAAGTAACATTGTCAAGCTTCCTGGTTTTTGCATTGGTTCCCTTATAGAATTGGCCTTGATTCCCTCTTGTTCCAGATCTCTTCTTTAATGCTTTCTCCCTTTCAGCTTGAGCCACATCCAATCCCCTTTCAATAATTAATGCTTTATTAACAACCTCTTTATAAGTTGGTAGTTCAAAAGCAATCACCTGATGCTGGATCCGACTTCTAAGTCCATTTTCAAATTTCCTAGCCCGGATTCCTTCATCAGCTAAGAGTGATGGAGCGTATCTCGACAATTCCTCAAACTTTGAGGCATACTGAGAAACAGTTAAAGTACCCTGCTCCAAGCGATCAAATTCTCGAAATTTTTGTACCCGAACACTTTGAGGAAAATATCTCTCATAGAAAACCTTTCTAAAATCTGTCCAGGTAAAAGGTGTATCATTTGGTCCTTGTTTTCCGAGCTCCAGTTCCCACCAAGCAGCTGCCTCATCTTGCAATAAAAAGGTAGCGAATGTAACTTTCTCCTCTTCTGGACACCGCAAGGCTTGAAAAACTTTCTCAACAGCTTTAAGCCATCCCTCTGCCTCCATGGGATCAGAAGTCCCCTTGAATGCCGGTGGCGCATACTTCTTGAAATCTATTAATGTAATTGGCCGTTCTTGAGGAATTTTGACTTCTGGCTGTTGTCGTTGTAGTAATAACTGTTGCATAAATTGCTGCTGTTGCTGTTGGGCTTCCATAAATCTTAGTGTATCAGCTCTTGCAGTAGCTTGCTGCTGCACTAAAATTTGTAATAGCTGAGGAAGACCCATCTGATCCCCAGGCTGAACTCCAGATCCACCCGGTGTTCCTGTTTCAGCAGTTCCAGTCTCCGGGGTGTTATCCAAAGGATTAGGCACTGGTTCATGATGATGCTCCTCATTACCAGTGTTGTCCACCAGATTCGGCATTGGGTCCTGTGGACGTTCCTCATTATCAGATAAGGCTCCAGCATTCTCATGCTGCTCAATAGGATCCCAAGCATTTGCTCCATCTGCAAATCTTGTAGGCCTCCTAACACGTCCACGTCCACTACCACGCGCCATGGAAAACCTACACCAATGTTGTTAGTAAACAACTAACACTCAGATGGTCAAAACAATCATGACATAATATCTACCCCACATATGGATCAACCCACACTCTCTCTCGTTGAGCTTTTATCCTAAGATCCTAGAACCTGGTTTGCTCTGATACCACTCTGTCACGCCCCGAATCCAATACCGGAAACGGCTACGTGACCGGCCGCACAAACCCTAGGTTTTACCCTAGAGATTATGCAAGGCCTAGGTACACAACAATTCAAATGTATCCAAAGTAAATGAATATTGTATAAACAAATCATTAACAATGTATAGTTTATAATTAACTCGAGATCATAAAATGGTCCACTGACTCAAAAGTCAGTAACCGGACAAACTAACTATATATCTCAACAAACATGATGCTCCGTCTCACGCCCAGCCCAGATCCTCCTTAAGTTTCCTGAGTCTCTGAAAGAAAACAGATGGTAGGGAGTGAGCTACATAGCCCAGTAAGGGTTCCAAAATAATCACCAATAATAATTTACATGTATATGAAAGCAGTAAACATTACCATGACGAAATTAACAATTCCGATTTCATGTTTAACAAAACTTTGGAAACTTTATTTTTTTCTTCTTATAGAATTTCCAATTATTTAACCATTATCTTTAGGGTTCTGGACTAACCACGGTCACACTCCAGCCTGTGACTGGCACACTATTGTCACACTCCAGCCTGTGACGGGCACACTGTTGTCACACTTCAGCCTGTGACGGGCACACTGTTGTCACACTTCAGCCTGTGACGGGCACACTGTTGTCACACTCCAGCCTGTGACGGGCACACTGAGAAACCACGGTACCGTCGTGGCATGGCTAGTCCAAACACCAGTTCTCTTAACACATTATCATTTCTCTTCACATAATCGAATCATGTCACTTTCCAGCGATCGCTATCACGATCAAATACATTTCAAGATCACATGGCAAATACAAACAATACTAACCACAAACTTGATCCGTAACCCGGAAATCAAATCATGCAATCCGAAAACCACTATGCATGAAAAATATTTATTTATGCTCAAAACACATCAGATCATGTAAAATATATTAATAAATACGGTGATTAGGTTAGAATTCCTTACAAATCCGCTATTCACGCTTGTACTAATCCGAACCCGAGATCGGTGCGACGTCTTCCCGCTCAGAAGACAGATTCTCTACATAGATAAATAAATTTTATATTAAAACTAAATTCTCAATTTTTCACGAATCTTGAAAAACAAATCGCTGATTTTCTCTCTCTTCCTTCTCTCCCTTCCTTCTCTCTCCTCTTTCTCTCTCCTCCTTCTCTCTCATCCTTCTCTCTCCTCTTTCTCTCTCCTCCTTCTCTCTCATCCTTCTCTCTCCTCCTTCTCTCTCCTCTTTCTCTCTCCTCTTTATCATATATTATATATATATATTTTTACATATATATATATATATATATATTATTTAATTATTAAATTTTTTTTTTTCTTGGCCGTACCAAACTTTTTTTTTTTTTTCCTTTTCTTTTCTTTTCTTTTCTTTTCTTTTCTTTTTTTTTTTCTCCTTTCTTTCTTTATCTTCTCCCGAACACCCCTCTTTTTTTTTTTTTTTTCTTCTTCTTCTTCCTCTTCTTTTCTTCTTCGGCCGACCACCATCTCACCCCCCCCCACCTGCCGGCAACCACATCGTGGTTGTCGCAGGGCCCTCCCGGACCAGGCGAAGGCGGCGACGACGGCGACGGCGGCTGCAGCGGCGACTTCCCAAACCAAACCGAACCCAAAATTTCATCCAAAAACTCACAAAAAAATTGCAAATAATAAAAAAAACCTTACCGGCGGCGTTGAGGAAGCTTCCGGTGTTCGTCGGAGAGGGAGAGAGAGCAGGATCGTGGTTCTAGGGGCGGCGGTGAGGGGTTTAAAACGAAAAACAACAACGAGATCCCCTCGCCGTTAAAAACCCTACCACCCATCCCAAACCCTTACGGGTCTTCCGCCGAACTCCTCCCTTGCCTCTCACGGCTCCTCCCTCCGAGTCCTCCGGCGAAAAATCCGGCGAAGAACCCCGTTCAACTCCGCCTCTTCCTCCCCTGTTCCGGCTTCCATCCATTTTTTTTTTTTTCTCAGTCTGGGTTGAAGTCGGCTGGGTCTGCCGACTTCAGCCCAGGCCCAGCGTTTACATTTAGTTCTCCTGAAATGGATTCAACGAATGATGTTTTCAAAGTCCTTCAGAAAGGGTTCGTTCTTTCATGGTCCGAAAAAAGAACCCCGTTCCAAGATATGCGTTCGTTCTTTCATGGTCCGAAAAAAGAACCCCGTTCCAAGATATGCCTGGAGGAATTCTGTGTCAGAGATTTTGAGGGAAAATCTAAAATTCTCTCCAAGCTATTTTTTTAGTCCCACATGAAAGAAGGAGAACATCCCAAAGATGTTTATATATGATCCCTCTTCTATTTGGCTTTGTACCATCTTGGGCCATTCGCGTGGCCCGGCCTGGTTCGGTTCGCGCGGTCCGGTTTGTAGGCGGGGGGCGTGATGTGTTATTTTTGTCCGTTTTTTTTCTTTTTTTTTCCGTTTTCCATATTGGACTGCGTCGCGACTTCTGAACAGCGGTCTTCTCCGAATCGGACTGTGTCGCGACTTCTGAACAGCGGTCTTCTCCGAGCGTCGCGTCCTCCGCTGTACCGCGTCGCGTCGCGTCCTCCGCTGTACCGCGTCGCGTCGCGTCCTCCGCTGTACCGCGTCGCGTCTTCACCGAGCGGTGTCTCTTCTTCACGGCACTTCTCCATCTATAAAATGACCGAGTCAGATCACAGATCGGTAATGAACGTACTTCTCTCTTCCGATCTCTCTCAATCCGTTTTCCCGATCTAGAACTCTCTCTTGCGTTCTAGGTTTTTTTTTTCCAATTTTAATATTTGTTTCACTGCTGGGCGAAGCCATTGTCACTCCCTTCACAGTCGTGCCTGCAGAAGGGTTACCTGGTCGTATCTTGGGACAGAGTTCTCGGATTGAATCCTGCACGATGGCCGATAATCGTCTTAGGACAGTGCCTCTGCACGCCTCCGATCAGAATTCCTGCAACTCAACTTTTACGATTCATAGTATATATTTATATTATTGTTTTACATAGTACACTAGTTTTTATTTCATAACGATTATTTCTATCATTCCGGTGACCATCCTCAAACTCTCCGTCTCTTTTCCAAGCTTAATTAGACGTGAATGTTCCTAATTTTTTTCTTCATCTTCAAAAGTCATGCAGGTGGTCGATCGATGAGATCCTGGGCTTTTTATCCTGCATCGTCCAAGGATACTTTCCAAGTCATCCTCCCTATATTGGAACCGTCTTGATAATTGTGGAGCCCTTGATAAGTAAGACCATCCATCGATATGGAGTCCCATGTCATTCACTAACCATTTTTCGACGTCGATTAATTTTGCAGCAACTGGCAATAATAGGAAGGCTTGTATTTGCACCTTTAGCGGTTTACGTTTTTCTTGCCTACAAATTCTGGAGCACACGAGCATCCATCGACAACGTGGAGAAGTTTCTGCGGAACCAGCGAACGCTCGTACCGACGGGGTATTTCCTACACCGACATCGTTGCAATCACCAACCACTTCGAAGAAAAAAATAGGACAAGGGGGTTTCGGATCCGTCTTCGAAGGGAAACTCCTTTGCGACCATCTGGCCGCCATCAAGATGCTGGGGAATTCCAGGTGCGACGGAGTGGTGGAATTCATCAACGAGGTCTCCACGAGGTATCGATTACTTGCATCGTGGATGTGATATGCAAATTCGATGACCCGGTCGATTACGTGCCAGTCCAATCTGGCTGCGGGTCGATCACGGCATAATAATTTCGGTCCCCATGAATCCGCAGGGGAAAACTCCGAACCGATCAAATCCCTTCTCGATTCTCGCTTCTGCTCGCCCATGGCCGTGTCCGGGCTGCTCGGTGCGATCTTTCTTCTACTTTTCCAAGTCAGAAGCAAGATGACACTGGCGGATAAAGAAAATGATGATTTTTTTAAAGCTTGCCCTCCTTCGTACCGTGGAGAAGGAGGCCCGGAGATCGGATATCCTTTTTCGGCTAAATTCCAGAAGTAGTTCACGAGACTGCTGTGCCCGGGGCCTAGTTAGTTACTAACGAACTAACTATCTCAGATAATTCAGTTAGGATCAAAGCCTATAAATACCGGCAGACGGGGCCGCGGAAACTCGATCTCATTTTTTCTATCCATTTTTCTCTAAGATTTCTTATCTGTTTTACCAAATCTTTGTGCTGACTTCAGCATCGGAATGTCCCCCCACCAGATTCCGTCCGGTGAGTGGACCTATTTTGCAAGATCAAAGCAAATCTTGTGACACGTCAAAGTCAGGATCGATTGGAATCCAATCGAGTGAGCCCTGCGATGCATCGAAGACGGGTTGGTTTGGTAACAACAATGCCAAACATGATGTTGATATGCGAGTCTCTTTTGTGGCAATTGAGAAAGGATTGTCACTATCTTATGGTTAATTATTATCCATATAAATGAAATCTCCTAATCTCATGCTCAGCTGTGATAATTTCAAGAATAGTGGATCGGATTATGTTTCTCCTTCAATCAAACCATCGATCAACAAAATATGTTATATTATTTTTATGGATCTTGGATATCTTACATCAAATAGACATTACATACTACCATAATTTACCCAAAAACATGCATGTGTACATAAAAGGCTTCATTAATGCCTCAAGAACATATTTTACAGCACAAACATGGTTTTGTTGGGGCACCAACTCCAATACTTAGCATACCAATTGGCTGACCCAACCTGACCGATTGGCATTCCACGAGTATTGGGAAGGAAAATTGCTATCTCGTTCTTCCAAGTGTCTTACATTTATTAGCAGGTCATCTCCAACATCAAACAACACATCCAAGTACATATTGCTTGATCTTCACGTACATAAAATAAAATCACAAAGTTTAGTCTGCAACATTTTGTTTCTTGGAAACTAATTTACAATGCCACATTCAATACATGGATCAATAAATTTTCTTCTATTGGGCACTGGATACCTTATAAGGAATATTATTATGAGGCCCGGCCCACATGGGCCCAAATTTTGTTGAAGTCAGCGGGCCTTGCCATTGAGCCATGTATCGGAACCATTTGAATGACCAGAGCAGGAAACGAGATCTCCTCCTCGATCCAACATTTAAACCATACGAATGATCGAAGCGAGAGTCGTGGGCCGGGAAGGAGTGGCCAGAGGATTGTTTGGGATGGTTGGAACGATGAACGACCAAACTTATCTATCATTGAGCCAAGTTTATTCCTCATGAATTCTTTCTTTTTAAACCCCCCACCTTCCTTCCATCGATCTACCATCGAGCCTTCTCCACCTTTCTCCTCCTTACCCAACTTCGGCAGCTGCTGAGCCATTGTAACCAAGTCCTCACCACCAAAACCCTCCCCTCTTTCTTTCCTAAACCCTCCCTATCTCCTCCTTTGGTCTTGGAATTTTGAAGCTGTTCAGCCTCTTCGTCGTTGGAAACTGGCACTGCTGGTTGCATCTCCATTGTCGTCACTACTCGCCGATAAAAACCCTCCCTCCTTTATGTTTCCTTTGGCTTTTAGGTTTGTGGCAGAAGGAACAATGCCCCATTCTCTTTTTCTCCCTCAACTCTCCTGTTTATGGCCAGACTACCACCCTCACCATCGTCGACTGTATTATCTCGACCCCCCATCGTGGCTACACCCATTAGACCACCGGCCCCTCCTTTTCCCTAACCCTCCTCAACTATCTAAGCTGCAGGGAGGGCCCTATTCGACCAGAAAGAAAAGAGAGAGAAAGAGAGAGAAGAGGGAGAAAAAAGAGGAAGAGAAAGAAAGGAAAAAGAGAGAGGAGAGAGAAGATAAAAAAAAGAGAGAAAATTAAATAATGAATAATTGATTAATGATAATAATTAGGGAAAAATCATGATTAAAAAAAAAAATCTATTCCCTAACATAGGCTTTAATCAAGTTGGATTTAGACCGGATCCCTTACTAGCCAATCCGATCCTCATTGACCGGACCTAAATAGATACCTAGACCAAGCCTGGACCTAAATTTAGACATGACCAAAAGTCTCTCTCCTTATACTAAATTCCTTTTCCTCGAATTGAAGTTAATTGCATGATTAATTTATTTTACCAGAGCCTTCATCGTCTTCATCTTTATAAAGATGCCAGATCTAGGGTTTGAATCACATATCACTGGTAAAATTAATTTTCAGTAAGTTTTCTTTATTCCTAGTATGTTTTACCATGCATGCTCTGATTTAAATGTTCATTTATTATTATATACTTTAAATAGACAATTTGTGAGATATTGAATTAAATATACATGATTATTGGGAAATGAATTGTATTTCATTCATTAAAAATATATTTATTGATTTCACTGCTCTCTAGTCGGGCTATGATCATACGAGTTAAGATTTAGTATACTTTCGAGCCTCCAATGAGATGATCACCAATACATACTGGTAGATGATATATTGTAATCAGGAACTAATTTTCTTAGTTGATCGTCGGTACATACTAAGGAAACATGTTTCTCCATGTAATATCAAAGCTAGCATTCTTTCAGATTTCAAGTGGGACAATCACTGGTGCATGATCGATTAACAATATATTGTAGTCAGGATCTAGCCATCTGCCGATCATGGCCATGGTCATAGAGATTAGGAAAGTGAGAGCGGATGATTGATCTCGATTATTTTATACATTTATTTTAGTCAAATACATATATTTAAAAATTTATGTTGATAGACCTGATCTATCTTTGCTTATGTTTTATAAAAAATTTATTTAATTTTATATTTCATATATAAAATATTTAATTGAACCGGAAGTTCGGATAATTTACCGGGCTCGCAAAATTTATTATATTTTTTTTTCCTTGTTCAAAAGATGAGTAGCTCGGACATGGAATTGTGCTACGAGAAGTTTATTACCTATGAAAAACCAAACTAGGCTTTATTTAAATAAATTGTTAGATTTTTTATGATATCTTATATAATTCCTTGAATTTCTAAGCATGATTAGTTAGATTCTTACTTTTCTGCCTGAATTAAAATTTATTTTTACTTATATTTGACAGACAAGCCTGGCATATCTGGTAGCCAGATTAAATTCTAAGAAAATGCAGCCACCCCTCACACACCCGTGCAAAAGGACTGGAAGAAGCATGCAGCTTTTAGTTGCAGTGTTCTGGCTGATATACCTGTCATCCAGGTATATCAGCCACTGCTCATCTCCCACTCTCGGATTTGTTTTCCTTTTATGACCATCCCAGTGGTGATTGGCGTGTCATATTTATGCAGAGATACTATAACAAACAGAGATGACCCATAAATGTCAAAATAGCAACCAATTCAAGCTCGGAAAATTAACCCTCAAGCTGCACTCCAGCGAACTCCTATCTGCAAGTAACATCAGTTACCGATAAGAACCGTAGGTTACTTGAAAATATATTCATGGTCATCAGAAGAAGAAAAGGACTCCAAGAACTATATATCAGAAAAAAAAGGAAAGGCATTATTCATAATTAATTAGACTGCCACGCTCAGATTGGAAATGAAAACAAAATCTCCTCGACCATGCTTCAGATGATGGATGCTTACACCATAAACTTTTACAGCCACTGGATGTAACTCGAAAGGTATCGATCAACACACCAACAAAAGAATTCCGACCTTGCACACATTCATATACCGTCATGCTGAACAGAGTCCGATAAGACAATCATTTCAATCTATAATCCTGATTGATAACAGTACACACACGGGCATTAAACTCTTCTGAACGCTCTCCATTCTCTGACACACATCTAATATATTATCCTCATGAATCTACTTCCAATCCCCCAACTTTCTTAATAACAGGAGGCCCCAAAGCTTGAGAAGATAGCATTACAAGAGGGCTGTTAATTCAGGTATAATTCAAAAAATAACACCGTACCGCTCACCAGATCACAAGAATAAGAGAAAATGTCAGTAAAACTCTTTAGTGATTTTGATGCTCAAGCACAGGTGTCTCTTAGCGGTCTGGGACTACTTCCCCGTCAGACCCACGTCGCTTCCTCTTTCCCTCGCCATGCCTTGACCGTCTTGGTGCTGCCTCATCTTCACTCTCGCTATCTTCATTCTGAAAATTGTCTCCGGCGATAAATTTATCCTCAGGCTGGGCCTTAGCACCATGATGGTACCCCATATCACCATCTGCTCCATTGCTAGGCCCCATCATTCCCTGACCCTTGTTGCCCTGATCTGATCCTGGTTCATGTCTGTCACTCCTATCACTTGCCGGTCTCCTTTGATCCCTCTTCACAGCCCTGCTGTTGGGCGGAGGTGGGGGTGGATGGAGGAAAGGCGACACTCCCATTGGACGGTTGGCCCGGCCAGCAGCTCCCATAGGCATGCCACCCATGAATGGTGCCCGGCCTGGGCCCATCATCATCCCAAGGCCACCCATTGGATAAACAGCGCCGGGCTGGGGTGGCCTACCAGGGAAAACCAACCCAGACATGGGGCCTGTCCCTGAGAAGTCACCAGAAAATCTTGGACCACCGAACGGTGCAAAGACCCGGGGAGGAATGCCAAAAAGATCAGGTGCAGCAAAGCAATCACCGTAACCAAATCCGTCAGCACCCATCATGACAGGAGGGAAACTCCGGACCCCGAGCATTGGCCTCCCTCCACGCACCAGGGGCAAGTGCGGCTGCCACATCATTCCTCTTCCCCTGCCTCTTCCTTGGGCACCCTGGCCACTGCTCTCATCCTCTTCCTCGCTTTCTTCTTCCTCCTCTTCTTCATTGTCCTCAAACAGGACAATATCTGGATTATCAGTTGCATCATCCGTACTAACCCCCTTTGCTTTTTCCTCCTCACGTTTAGACTCTGCAGCTATCAGCATTGCCTGCAATATAACCCACTCTTTCAGTGCACAAGCACACACACATATATGCATGTATTTTGGAAGGAAACAAAGCAAGAGACAGCAACATTTAAGCATGAGGATACAGCTACAATGAACAGGCAAATAAACTTGGAAAATAAATATGTATAACCAAGAAAAAAATTTCAAAATTGACCAAAAAAGGGCAAAGCAGCGCATGAAGCTCCTGTCGATGCAAGGATGAGAAGGGTCAGATATACACAGCTTTATCCTTGTATGCAGGAGGCTGTTTCTATATATTGAACCCATGACCTTCATAAAAGAGCAACCTTACCTTTGCACCAAGGCTTACCCCCGTGATAAAAGGCAATCAGCAGTTACTTGCCTAACCAACTTTCTGCTTGAATGGATATTAACAGAAAAATTAGTTGACCAAATCATTCATAAACAGATTGAAGGGAAGTCAGCAGTTCTTTACTAACCTTCCTTCAGCATTCATAGATACTAAAAGAAAACTTAATTAAATTTTCATTTAAGAATTTCTTTTTACTTACTTTACAGAAAAAGAATAAACCTATCATTTGTTAACTCATAGGCAGCATTTGGAACCGAATAAATTTTTGAAGGGATGTGCATTGTCCCATTGGAGGGATAGACATATTCCGTGGAATAGAAGGGTTTGGCATTTGATTATAGCAATGAGTGCAGGGACTAAGTGGTGGGAATAAGGAGCATTTAATGTGCATTCAGATTTCAAGCTGCTTTGGATTTTATTACAAAGACAAAACTGCCCCCCAGTTATCTATGCATTTACAAAGTGGAAAAGGGCAAAATAGTAATTGAAGGGAATAGGGGCAAGCCTATTCTATGGTATTTCTGTTTAACCAAAATGGTAGAATAGAATTATACTATGTGGACCCACCAAAAACCCCACACAGCATAAGCCCCTTTTTGCAGCCTTTTTTTGGCATTTGGCAAGGATATCCCTCCAAATTGGGGGGAGGCGGGGTAAGCCCCTTTTTGCAGCCTTTTTGGCATTTGGCAAGGATATCCCTCCAAATTGGGGGGAGGGGGGGGGGGGGGGGGGTTGCATGGGGGATTTGGAGGAATATCAAGCGATATCCCTCCAATTATTCCGAAACCAGACAGGATTGATGACAAGGATGGTCATTAACTTGAAGGCCAATATAAATAATCCCAGAGAAATACAAATTCAGTCGAAAATATTTAACAGAGCCATAGTAAAGCACATGATACATGGAACAACCGTTGACAAGCAATTAACAAATTTCTCTGAATCAAACCTTTTGGCACAAGTTTTAAAATCCCAAATGTCAAGCTGAAAATCATGGAAGAAAGCTTTTAGTAAATGATGAGATAAGCAGACATTATGATGAAAATTAAAGTTGATGATATACTTTATTGCAGTCAAGAGGACGAATCAAGTTACATAGATTTGATTGAAAAGCCAAAAGAATTTGTCATTGTTAGAACTATATGGTGAACCAAAAGAATGTTCCTCTAAGTTAAATGTATGGGTGAGGGTAAACAAAGAATGCTTCCCATATTCAATTTTGGGATGATAATGGTATCACCATTTCATGATCAAAAGGTAAAAGAAATGCATGCATTTTTTTTTATGAATGAAACACATGCAATTTTGATAAATTAGTATAGAGCACTTGTGAACCTTAAATTTCATTAGTTTAGTAAGCATTCAAATAAGAACAATTGTCAAAGATGTAAATTGTAACTGGAAAGCTTCCCAGATTTTGTAATACCCTACAGCATGTGATAACACCATCCTTCTTACATGTATGAATTCAAATATTAAGAAAACGAAGAAATTACTGGAAGCATTTAAATGTTAACAACCATTATCCCATTAGTGGAAAATCAAGCTTACGGTGCTTATATTCTTAGCAGCCAGAAACTTTTATCTGAGATGCTGACCCACTATGGAATCTCTCCAACAACTTGGTCTCACATGTTTGCCAAGCACTTCCTTGTAAAAGTCTTTTTTAAGGGATTCTCTTACCTAGACCCAAATCCCAACCTACCCCAGCTACAGGTAACTAATCTTAAAAGCTGATTTGCAAGTGAAAATAACACAGATACGAATGCAAGAATAATGACCTAGTCAAAGGGGGAGAATTTGTAACTTCATGAAGGGGTGCAAACAGCATAAGGACCAGGAATTTGATGGTTGTGTCCAATGCCAATGCCAATTGTGAGATGGCATGGCATATTTATCATTCCATGATTTATTGGCAATCGGGAAACTGGCATGGAAAGATGCACAACATCTGCAATTGACCATCTAAAAATATGCTACTTTATTTTTAATATAAACCACTTCTGAGTGATCCTGATTAAAGTTGCACATATGTTTTACACAAGTGAACATAGTTATTAATAGGGGTGGAAACAAGATGAGCAAGAGCCAAGCAAGGCCTAGCTCAAGCTAGGCTAATTCATAATCGAGCCAAGCACGACCTACCTCATTTAATTTTCAAAGAGCTATCCATGAACAGCTTGTTCAACAGATCCAATGAGTCTAAGATCAGTCAAAGCACTTGATTAGAAAGTTTGGAGTAATAATCCTTACTATATTTTAATCTTATAGTTGAAATGCATGCTATGCTATAACCTATATTAATCTATTACAAATAATTATTTTATAATTATTTATATAAATAATAACAATTAAAATAACATAATATATACATATAGATGATTTAAATATTTATATCTCCAGATCATTTGAAAGGAGATCAAGCAAGCCTATCTTAGCTCTAGCTTAGCTCAAATCATAACCAAGCAAACTATAGCCAAGCCAAATTTCAAGCTAAACTAGCACTAGCTCGCGAACAGCTTGCTTATTTGCCAACCCTAGTTATAATCTAATCTATCAAAAAGCCTAGGATCCTAGATCATACTCCGTATTCATGTTGATTATGGTTCATACATGCTTTGTATAGTTTCAAGCAACACACATATTAAAAATAAAGAACTATAATATAAATATATATATATATATATATATATAACATGTCTACAATTTATGGTTAAAAACCATAAACAAAAATATAACTGTGTACAGCATTCACGCTTTGTTATCACATTATAAATGTTGTAGATATCCTGGTGGCTTACGTTGTATGCTTGTAAATTAGTCATACTATGGAAAGACTTTTGCATTCTATAACTCCTTAATCTCTATCCTTTGTTATATATATATATATATATATATATATATATATATATATATATATATATATATATAACATGTCTACAATTTATGGTTAAAAACCATAAACAAAAATATAACTGTGTACAGCATTCACACTTTGTTATCACATTATAAATGTTGTAGATATCCTGGTGGCTTATGCTGTATGCTTGTAAATTAGTCATACTATGGAAAGACTTTCGCATTCTATAACTCCTTAATCTCTATCCTTTGTTGCAATATAGAGCATCAATTTATGGTTACCATGTTCAATCTGGAGATGAGCCTTCAAACCCTGCAACAATAAGTGATCACAATAATAAAAATAACAATGACAATAACAAACAGTGGAGAAGAGTGCTGCACCTTTCTTGAATAGATACAAGGATGATAAATATAAAATAAGGATTCAAAATGGAAGAGAAGGATGCAATCCAACAGTAATAATTCAGCATACTATGCCACGCAACCATATGACCTGAAACACAGCGGTGTGAGACACCACAAATTACACAAGGACACACACCCAGTGCTGTTGATAACCTATTGAGACAGTACATATCAGAAAGAAGGTATGATGTAGACAGACATTGTAACCATTGGCAAGAGCTAGATGAGGAAACAGCATGCAATTAATTGCCAAACAACCCCAGAGGCATGTAAAAGAAAGAAAAATGCTTTTCTGTACCCCAGCATATACCCCTACTGGGTTTTTACCAGGCCAGTGGGGGTAAATTCGGCATTAAGACCCACTTAAACAATTTGCCCTCGAGTATGCTACACAAAACTTGATTTGGCACTCATTCCATGCACTTGCTGGGGTACACAAAGCAGTACTCTAAAAGAAATTGAAGACTTGAGAACATGGAACAAATAAAAATAGAAATATTAAACGTAGCGAAAGATATAGGAAGAGGCATTATTATAGTTTGAAGTGTTTCAATGGAGATAACATATGGCTCAAAAAGAAATGATGGGTAGACTTTTCCACCAGAGTGGATTCGACGACATGGTATTAGTAGCAGAATATTTGAATTGAAAAGCTATATTTAATTATAGACCGTAAGGCGGAAACTAGTGTATAAGCCACTTGAATTGAACCATTAGAGAAAAGTGCTCCAAACAAGAGCTGATATTCAAAACCAAGAATCTTATTTTTCATATTATATTTGCAAGCCTAGTATTTAGTCATTGTATATCTTCCATTCACAGAGTTTCTCTAATTTCTACATTTTTTTCTGAGATATGGAGTTGTTGATGTGTGGCCATAGATCACGTATAGCAAAGGTAAATCTGATGTGTGACATAGGATAATTCATACTTATTGGCACCACAAACAATGTACAGCATACTGGTTACAAAAGTTAGGTAAATGTGAAGCAGCATACCATGAGTTCACTATCTGGCTCAAGATAAAGCAGAGAAGCCAACTGTTCACCAATAAAAGGCTCCAACTCTTGGCAGTCACGGCTTATCTACAATCATGTAAAAATTTGAAAGAACTGAAAATTTTAGTTGCAATAAGATTCAGTTATTGAGCTTCTAAGAGACAAAAATGCAAATTTTAGGGAATATCATATTCTTATTAGCATAATAAACGCTAGATGCCAACTTTTTCATTAAAAATACCATTTGCTGCAATTTCAGAGGATTTGTCCCAACAACAAAAGCAAACATACTTCATGTCTTAATAACAAGTTCTTACGAGCCCCACCAACTTCAAAGCCTTTTGGAATGTGCAGCAAATAATCCCCTACATGCTACTGGAATTACATCCATTATTAGTAAAAGGTTTACAACGGCACCATTACCAGTTGTCAGATATCAACATTCAAATCCACATTCATCACAGTTGTCATTACTGCTTTGTTAGCAATCCAATAACAAAGTTCCCCCCAAACTCTCTCATATGTTCCAATATTTTTTTAAAAAAAGATTAGCCTTTTATATATAAACTCTTGCCATCAAAATTGTGAATTTCCAAAAGCACAAAAGATCCAAAGTTCTTTCAAGAGCATTGACATCATACACCCATATAATACAATAGTAAGTCCTAGACTGGAATAAACCACCAGATTTGCATAAGCCACACTTCGTTCTATACTTCCACATGCTAATCTTAGACTCTTAGAGTTTGACATCTAAATGCAGGAACTTCATATGGGGAATGCTAATTTCCTCACTTCCCTCCATCCAATTTGTTGATTTTTTCCAGCATGCAAGATTCCAAGCTCTTTCAAAAGCAGTAACATCGCATAGCACATAAAAAACAACAGCAAGTCATGGATTCGATTAAACTACCGGCAGTTACATAAAACTATGCTTCATTCTATACTTTGATGGGTCAGAAATTCTAATCTTAGACCCTTAAGTTCGTCAGTTAAATAAATTTTATATGTAAAATTCACTTTTTTGCTTATATACTTTTATGGAGAATACTCATTTCTTCACTTATCTATGGAAGTTAAAAAAGGTGAAAAAGACCGATGCAAATGAATCATTTATTATTGACATGTTTATTAATAATTTTCTTCCTTTCTTTTTGCTAGATCTTTGACAAATCCAGGTAGAATATTCATAAAGAATACATACAAATAATTGTAATGTTTTGAAAAGCATAAATCATTAACTGTAATATCTTTTATTTAAAAGAAAACAGGTGTAAGAGTCAAATAATATCGCATTGACTCTTTCAAGTATTCCCACATAAACCAAGGTTCTGAGAAATGGATACTCTAAATCTTGAACAACTGCTTAAACGATTATGCAATTTCGACCTATTTAAATGGTATGAAAATAAAATTTTCCAGTCCTTTTGATAGCATGTATGGTCCTTTAGTCTAATGATTAACAATATAAGAATAAATATATACTTATAAAGAAAATAATTTAACAAATAACTTGCGTACTCAACATTGCTGACTTCGAGAGGATTGCCTAATCTAAAAATGCCTCATGCATAGGGCTAGATGTGGAGTCGAGCCAGCCGAGAATATTTGGGCCGGTCTTGAGGCTAAAATCAGGGCAAGATTCAATATCAGGCCTGCTTCAAGTCAATTGGTAAAACAGTCCATGCTCAGAACCACCTTAGCTTAATTCTAGGCACAAAGCCTGAGTTTGAAACACAACCCAAACTAAGCCCAATTTGGCAATTTCTATTGATTTTTGCATGATTTGTCTGAATTACTCTAGTTTTGCATCATGATGTACAGTTGTTTTGTCTATATGAATTCCAGATCGGATCTAAATGTAGTTTATTTGATGAATTAGTTGTTTTTCTCTGAATGGATCATCTCAAAGAGAACTTGATTACCCAAAACAAAGGTTTTGTTTGGTTGGGCTAAGCATTTCGGGTCAATCTGGTCATGGCTAAGCCTTTCAACCTAACCAAGTTTGGTCACCCAATTGGGCTTCAGGCTTGGCTGCAGTTCAGGATCAAGTTGGGTTTGAACCAGAGCCTCAAAAAGTTTTTCAGGCTTAGGCCTGAAAGGAAGCTCAAAAAATCCTTCTAAAGCCGGAAACAGGCTACATGGAAACCTGGCTCCACCCAACATGGTTCCAAGTTCCAACTCTGCTCATGTGTCAGCATACATTAGCAAACTTCAGTATATTAAGAAGGCAACATGTCTTTTAATCCAGCAAGACCCAATCTCAACCACCATAACCATATTAAGAAACTTGTTCAAAAGCTTAATTATTATCAAAAAGCCTTGTTCCTGCACCACAATTTGACTAATAAAAGGCCAAACCAATTGTCTTACCATCCTAATCCACTCTGATTAATTTCCCCACATTTATATTCTTTATATATTCAATAATTAAAGTTAAACAATGAAAACCTTGAGATTTATTTATAACAATAGGCAGCCAGATATGTGGAACTACCCATTCCAAAGATGAAGACATTTCTTAATGCATGACCACTTGGGTGGCTTACCTTAAATGAGATAAGGGGTAAATGAAATTAGAAAGTAAGCTTTTTTCAAGTGTTTCAAATATCAGCTGTGGTAATGCAGGTGATCAAGGGACTACATGGTGGATATGCGATATGCAGGTGCATATGCGATTACCATTTTTAACTATTTAAAAATAAATCTAATAAACTAACAAAATAGAAATAACTGTAATAATAATAATTTTATAGATAGGTAATTGCAATATTAATAACAATAACAACTAATACTTATTGCTTAACATCTAGTGCCTAATAGCAATAGTTATAATGTTGATTAAATTTTAACTATTAATATCCCTATCAGACCCACTTGAAACCCGTTCAAACCTAACCATCAGCTTGAACCCATTTCACCTACACTGGCACATAAGAACATATTTAGCTCCAAAATACAAAGCAAGCTCACATACGTACTAAGCAGGGCTTGTATGCCACTGCACAATGCTAAGCAAGCTTTGTTTTTGGCCCATGTGGAATGACTACATACAGTATCAGATAGGTAACACAATGTCAAATTCCATAGTGGAAGATAAGGACTTCGGTGCTGTTCAACCTTTTTCTTTACTCCTTGTCGGCTAAATACTGTAGTATACCAAAGTTCCAAACCTGGTGGATGATTGTAGCCCAGGACACTTTATCATGCATATTTTGTATTTTTTGATATAAAGAATGTGATGGGACGAAGGAGTAAGTTATTGTGTGAGGGGATAGACTGGTGACATTGTGATTATAAATGCATTTTTTTTTCAGTTAAGAACTCACAGCAGCTCTAATTATGTAATGCAAATGTTCCCTTTGGTAAGTCCTCTCATGGTCAACCTAAAAGCTTAATTAGTGGATTTCATAAAAAAAAAACACTGATTGTTTTATATGTCTAGCATGCTTCATGAAAAAGGACATTTTTTTTTCCTGAACTGCTCAAATACAAGGTAACTCATGCATTAACTTTAAGATTCAAATTAATCTTTCCATCAATTCTTTAAACTGGTTATTGACAAGCGAGTCTTCAAATTAACTACTAATCTGTATCACTCATTGATATGTGAAAAATGGTACAAATTGAATTCTCATTCATTTGCTTATCATACCACTATAACAGTTGTATTATCAATTTTCAGCATGTGATCAAATAATAAAATGACCTTGAAATTAATTTTAGTTTTCATACTGTTACTTGTTAAACAACAAGACTGCAAAACAAAGCTTGAGCTAGATATTCACATATACACTTCTCAAATGTTGCCAATCCAAAATAAAATAAAACAATCAACCCACCAAAGGCATGTTCAAGTCCCTGGTGCAAGAAAACATGTATAGCAGACTGGAAGACAGCTAACAGAGGTGCACATATGAGATAGTTGTGGACTAGTGGTGATGCCTACCCTTTCTAAGGAATATCAGATGAGTTCTAAAACATGTATTCATATTGACATTTTTAAAGAAATTATCATGTCCACAAGTCCCTTGGTACGAAAAACAAAAAAACTTTGTGGAAGTAGCTTAGGTATCTTATCATACATATCCTCTAGAAGAGTACTTCAGTCCAGAGAGAGGTAAATTACACATCAACCATGTTGGTTTTAAGAAACGTTTATGCTTAGATGGTTTGTAGTATAGACACCATCTCTTAAATACATCACCTCTAGTAGTTAACAAATTAATAAGAAGATAACTTCAGTAATGTAATTGTCAATTCAACTTCATGTAAAAGCTTTAATATTATGTTCTTAAAAACTTCCATGAGTTAGTGCACATGGCACAAGAAGTTGGGCAATTTTCTGAATATTTCAGAGTGATCATGTTGCATTTCTGAAAAATTACATGGCTAACAAGAGACCAGTAAGAAATTTGTACAATGTTCAATACTTAACCAGCATTCTGTATTTATAAGGATTCCAAGAAAATAATTCCAAAAAAAGGAAACTATGAAAAAATCTCACACCAGATAACCAATAACTACTAATCCTTGCATGTCTAACATCACCATGTCTATGTCATGTAATAGCAAAAAGAGGATGAACTGATGAAACAATAAGAGATGTTATAAAAAGCCATTGGTCAAGTTAAAAATTGCAAGGCAACATGTCATACCTTCACTGGTAAGTTGTCATTATAAGGATTCCTGAGATGATGAGTTTTATTGAAGGACAACTCGCATAGCTGCAATTTAAGGCATGTCACATATAAATTGAAGTTGACAAGCCAAAAGAATAAGGTCATAAATTCCATTATTAATTGAAAGAGATGTTTCTAGTGATGTAGACAGCGGACAAAGAAATGCAAGATGCCAAAAGTGAGACTGTAATAAAGATTTAAATATGTGAGCAACAGTCTATCAATTAAAGGCAACACCAGCATAAATATGTAGGACCACTCGAAGATGAATTAGGTAATTAGAAGGCTTTAGATCTCTAAAATATATGCCCATTAAATTATTCATAAATGAACAATAACTGTCGTAGAGAAGATGACAATCAAACCAATACCTAACCATCAGCATAATCTTCTGGCTTGCATTTGATCATATCCATACTTATTTTTGAAACATGAGTATTCAGCATTACAAGCTCAACTTTGTATGATAAAATTAATGTGTTCAATATTAAGAACTTCCTCCATTTGATCCCTCAACATTGATCCGAACCATCATGTTAGCTCCTAACCTCCTCTTTCTTGACCCCTTAACATAGATCCATCCCTCATTCTCGCTAAGCGCCCCTGTTTGGTATGAAAGATGGATTAGAGGAAGGATGAATAGAGATAGCAGGATGGATGAGGGAAAGGATGGATGGAAAGATCTTCTATCCATCCTCTCATATGTTTGATGAACCATGGAAGGATGGATAAGAATAATTCTCTCCTCTATTTAGTCTAAGAGGAATGAAAAGGATGATGGATGATATTTATCTAACATTCTCACTAAACTATCCTTTGATAAAAAAATATTATTATTATCAATTTATAACACTTATTGATACTAAAAAAGTAGTAATGTATAAATTAATTATATATGAATTAATTTATTTATATATTATTATATAAATAACTAATTAATTTATAATTTAAACTAAATAATTAATTAATTTTATACAAATAGTTAACAAAAAATAGTAAATATAGATAGAAAAATAGAAAAAAAATCTAGTTATTCACTTATAATTATTGAAATTATGTACTAAAATAAAAATATTAGTAATAAAATTTAATAGTATAGGATTAATAATATATATAAAATAAAAATATATAAATAAAATGAATGAAAAAGTAAAGTGTTATAGTTTTGTCAAAAAATTAATAAAGGATAATGTTGTCAATGCAAAACATACCCCTCACATGCTCCATCCATCCTTTCTTGTATCCTCCTAAATTGGAAAGACAAATTGGTAGGCCAGAATAGATGGGCATTCTCTCCTTTTTCATCTATCCTTTTCTAAATTTTTTTGAACCAAATGGTGGTAAAGGCAATCCATCCTTCCAAACCCCATCCATCCTCTCTCTCATGATCCCAACCAAACGCAGGATAAAAATCTCTTCATGGATCCTTGATAACTACTCCAGCAACGGGCAGCACCCACTATAATCAAGGACGGCCAGCATCCATTGTGAATGCAAGCTTTTTTGTATGCTTGTCTCGACATCCATCCATATTATCTTTAGGTCCTCGCCTTCTCTTTCTCAAACCCTTAGCAAAGTCCAAGCACCTGTTCATACCAAAGGCCTCATATCTTCTTTGCACTTGCCAATAACATGTAAGCTGAGGACAGAATGACTTTATAGTTTATACTTCTTCAAATATATCTAGTCCCCATACTTCCATTTGCAGTCATACCATGAATTGAACAGATTTGAACTTCAACTTAAGTATAATTTCTCAGCTTTATCCAAAGTGAAAGTACATACATTAGGTAAAACTTGAGAAAGAATTACATTAGGTCTTCTTATTTCCATTCATGAATAATTCACACACATGTGCATGTGGATGTTCATGCATGCATGTATGCATGTGTGTATGATGCATGCATGTATGCATGTGTATGTATAATGTGCATGCATGCATGTATGCATGCATGGGTGCAAGGAACACCAAAGTTTTGTGCCTACAACATCCCTAACATGGTGTAACCTCATGAAGAGCTTCAACATTGAGAACATGATGTTGAATGAAAATGATATTATGCATCACTGATAGAAGCAAGCTTCTTTCTGCTATCCATCTTTGATCTTTCAAAGGAAATGTATTAAGGTTGGAAATCATTATGAAATTGTATGTAATTGAACACTTACAAGGAAACAATGGGGTGGCTCAAGCAACTCAAATTCAGCGCATGCTTGCAAGAAGACTACCATGTAAGTATGCATACACCAAGTACTTGCACAGAAATATATATGCATATATTGGAGGATATTATACCGCACAGTTCTGATAGCAAATAAGTTCCAGCACATTTGTTTTTCTGTTTTTTGGGCATCATAATACTTCAAGATATAATCAATATTGTGGATTACATAGCACATCATATAAATTCACTGATGAGATTTGAGCTACAATCCTGCCTTTGGATCATATGTGTTCCTAGAGAACCGTAGAACGCACGAAACTCTGAAAAACCACGACATTCTAACCCAAGGATTAATGACCCAATTCATCCTGATGAGACAGTTGACAGACCAAGATCGTTGCATCCAGACACTTGGGATGGGTTGGCATCCTAGGACCCTTTTTTTTTATTTTTTTCAATTTTTCTCTTTCTTCTTGTTTTATAATAGTTGTTTTGGTCCATCCCAATATTGCACTGACTTGACCCTAAACCAGGACAAGGCCCCTACACGGAGACATAAACATTTGATCTAATCCATAGTGAGACCACGTCACATCATTTTCACTTTAATTAAGTGTCACTTTGGTTTATTCATTGGTCCCATCCAACAAACAAAGGATGAAGCCAGTCCATGGCCCATGCAACAATTAAAAACCAACCACAGGCTAGACTTCATGGGAATGCATTAGTTTTTATTTTATCCACATGGCACTAGCAACTTGCACCAGAGAGTGACAAGCGGTCTCTTGAAATTCTCCATGGGCCCCTTACAACTCATTAGTAGTCATCATTGTTTGGGAGCTCAATAGTCCTTTGACGTTCACTGGGACCCAATTACATTCAAATAAAGGGAAATGTAAAGTCCAAGCATATTGGACTATCTGATCATGCAACTAACCTCTATAGTTATGCCATGATGTCCTCTTTTGAAGTACATATGCAATAGAAACCATGCTCCATTTGCTTAAAGAGAATCTCTCTCTAAAAGAAATGGAATGGATAATCCCAAAAAAAATTCTTTTTTCTCACATTGTATAACTAGCAATTCTTATTTATCTATTATAGAATCAACCATGGACAATTCCCCTTTAATTTGAAGGTATTGAATACATGTATAATTTTGAGTCCCATCTTACTTTTCCCTAAACACTCGTCAGATCAAGGGGTATTGCATCCAATCTAGCTAGGATGATAGTCCCTCAAACTGAATCTACAAAGTAAATTTTTTATTTATCAAATCTACATTAGTAGAACATCTTGTCTTGGGATCTAAAAGATGACAACCATCCTCTGTACAAGGCAACCTTTGGCTTTAAGGACTCATTTGGTTCGTGGGAAGAGAAGAGGGGAAGTGTAGTCAAAGAGAAAATAAAGAAACCCCTCTTGTTTGGTTGGAGTTTTCAAAGGAGAGATATTAGAAAGTGGTATTCCCATGGGGATAAAATTCCCATATTTCATGAGAAAGAAAAATCCATGTGGGACATAGGTTTTTGTCTTTCCCATGGGCTGGGAATCGGGATCTTTTTTTCCAAAAGTGCCCTTAAAGTCATGAATAGAATGGGATAAGATCTTTTCTTTTATTTAAGGTATGATAGATATTTTGCATAGCTTCCCAGGAAAGTGATGCTCGGTGATGCTCAATCAAACATAAGGCTCTATGGAATGTGCCACTTTCCCATGGTCAACCAAACATGCCAAAACCACTTCCCCATGCATAATATTCCCAAAAATCAGCTTTCTGGGAAATACATTCCAGTGAGGAAAAATTCTTCCAATGAATCAAGCGTGTCCTTAATGCATATGCTCTTTCCAATTCTACAGGTTTTTTATCAACTCTATCCACTGCAATGCAACTTCGGTATCAACTAGTACACCTTTTAACTTTACATCTCCTAGTTACCACGCACAAACCTCAAACTTTGTTGTTATGGCACAAATCTTACATGCCTACCCACATTTGTTGCTCAAATATTTAACCCATGAAACATCATAATATCATCATCACAATTAAACCAAGCCTTTTCCTATTAAATATGGTGTTAGCGATGGACAAGAACGCAAAGTTGAGAATGCTCAGGATGCTCAGGATTGAGCATATCATATGACAGACTATCATCCAGATGTCAACCCTCTAAAATCATCGGCAAATTCCGGCTCAAGATAAATTCAGGCAGGGAAAGTCTACAGCAAAACTTACATGACCAATCAGCATGCAAGGTTATCTGCAAAACTAAGAAGCTCAATCCACAAGACATCAACAATCTATATGATAATCTATAAGAATTTCCTTAATTTTTGGTAGCATGCAATGCCTGCAAAACCCTCCAACATTGAACCTCCACATCAATTACTAATCTTTGATTCTATCATGTATCTCTCCATAGCAACAGCACATTCACAATGATAAAAACTATCCAATATTTCCGAGCAATCAATTTTCACCATCCTACTAGACTTGAAATTCATATTATAACTCACTTCAATTTTGGACCATCAAAATTACAAGTGTTCCACCTCAAATAAAGTTTAATGTTCCTTATCTAGTCCTAGAAATCAAAACAACATTTACCATGTCATAAAGGCTTCCTCCTGCATAACGACAAGCACTTATCTAATAACAACTCAAGCCTTTGGGCCAATCCCCAGTATAGGCTCAAATTCAATGCAACTAGAAATTGATGAATTCCCAAACACCCAGTGCAATGGCTCTCATGCTTGTCATCATCCCTCATAAGTCATATACCATGTTAATAACAGGCATACCAAACAATGATTTGCCTTAATAAGCATTTAATTACCTCAATGAATATTGATGACATTCTTGGTGTATAAAAATTGCAAATTTTTTTTCTTTTATCCTTATACCATTTATCCAATTGTATACACAAAAATATAGTTAGATTGTTGATCTTCCTGATGCAAAGTAATATTCGTTCTCAAAAATAGTTGTTTACTTCAATCTCTATCCTAAAACCATATTTCAGAATTATGATATCCTTATATACTTTGGCACTAATTAGTAATAATTCTATACATGAATCAATATGAAAGTCAAGGTTCAAGTACATGTATTTTCTTTTTTTTTTAAAAAAAAAAAACTTTTCTTCTGCAAATTGGCAAGAACCTACATGGAAAGATAAGCATCCAGTCAATGAAAAGCATATTAATTTGCAGATATGACAGGAGTTTTTTTTTAATGATACAGACAAATCTGGATAACTATATAAGATACATAGATAGTTTGATCTTTTAAGCAAAAAACATGCTACATAAGGCTGCTGGGATAACTATTTACTAATAAATAAACACAGATTCCTGAAACAAACATGCCTTTAGCCAAATAAACATACAAGAATTTATTCAACATAATATACACCTTTAGCCAAATAAGCCTAGCAAAGGATATCAAAATAAACATACCTTTAACCATTTGACTGAAAAGTTCCGCCCATAATGTGCAGTTCCATGAGCATACTTCCAATTTCCTCCACCAATATATCCACCTATCTTGGACATCATCTTTGCACAACCCTTATAAATCACAAATAAGCATTATTTGCCTCAGCCACAAATTAATTAGAGTGCAAGGTGCGCTGAGAAACCAGTTTAACTAAAGTTCTTTCAATAATATTTTTTGAATGATCCATATTAGGCATGTGTTTGACAGAACAAAATGTAACAAGTCCATCCTACCTGGAAATGTCGAGTTCTGTTGATTGAGAATATCAAAATAACATTCTCAGAGGATTCAAATGCTTCATTAAGTTTTGCCTCGTTACTCTTTTGAGTTGCCCAAACACCCTGCTGAACCGAAATTTCCAGATTTTCCCGGTTGCAACTTTTAACAATAAAATACCTGATTGTTCATATTTCAGAATGGAAAATTTAATCAGAAGGTAATGACTGCATCCAATCAAATCCATCCAAAATGGGGAGAAGCATAAGAAAATGTTGTAGACTAATATGCAGGATGCAGATGGGTTGTGGTTATCTATTAGATATTAATATATGGAGACAACCTATAGCAATCAAGCACAATTACAATAGCAATTAGTTTGAATAAGAAAACATAAAGCCATTGCTAATGTCAAATTAAAGCAGTGAATCATGTTTAGTCTATGATTAGGCTTTAATAACCAGACTTCCATATCAACTGCAATCCAAGGTTGAAAGCTTCAACCACGACCAACAGTTTTCAGATAGAAGTTATAAAACCAAGGTGAAACTACCAGAATTGTCATAGTTGAAGGAGAAACTGAACCTTTCTGTCCAATTTCAGTAGTTCCAACTTAAAACCTTTCTGTCCAATTTCAGTAGTTCCAACTTAAAACTTTTCTGTCCAATTTCAGTAGTTCCAACTTAAAACCTTTCCGTCCAATCATAGTAGTTCCAAACTTAAATATATATGAGAAAGGGCTATTCTTAATGTTTTCTCTCATTACTTTTTCAGTTCAATTGACACTTTGTTAATAATATTGTTTTGACCTTTGAGTTTCAACCAGAACTAACCAAAATATTTTAGTTTCAGTCATAAATGATCCAAAACCAGTGTTAGTTTCATTGTTTCAGCCAAAATTCATTTATGTGGGTGAAACAGGTTGCATGTTGTGCTTATTTTTAAAATTTCCTTCTTTATTTCGGGAAGTCCAAGAAGTAATTTGCCAAGACTAACGTTAGATTTTGCAAGTCTTGGAAAGATGAGAAAGCAGCTTATTGCTGGGTATCAAGGAAACTCAAAAAAAAAAAATTTCTGTCATAGATCTAGCTATTCTACTGCTCAAATCTCAATAATGTAGATAGTCACGGGATTAACTCACATCAAACTAAAATTGGTATATTGTATTATAACATAAACTAATATATGGATTAATTTTTTATTTAAAAAAATCATAACTGTCTATTTGAGACAAAGCTACTAAAGCAATATGCCTGAAGGTCCTGATCAACCTAATATATAGGAGTGACAACTTCTAAGTTGGAACCACCAATCTGCAGGAACATGTTTGAAATAACTGAATTTAAATGAGGATTCTTATAATCAGGTTAGGTTTGGATTCACCAAGATCAACCCAATTATAACTGGGTTTTGGTTCAACTTTGGCCCCCCATGTTATTGGTAAGAACCTTGCCCTATGTCCCCATATTATTAGTAATGGTCAGCTGACCATAGACTAATCTGGACTTGGTTCGAGTGATTAGAAACATTGAACAATTAATAACTAAGAAAAAATAAAGCTTCGAAGGAAAGAATTGAGTGCATATTGTGTTTAGGATTTATCATATTTCTTCTTCACTTTAATTTTCCTCTCTCTCTCTCTCTCTCTCTCTCTCTCTCTCTCTCTCTCTCTCTCTCTCTCTCTCTCTCTCTCTCTTTTGGATACCTGACCCTAGACCCATCTTTCTGGCTCCAAACTGTTTTCTTAAGGTATATGACTAACCAATGTAGACCTATAAAAGGATCAAGAAGTTGGGCATTGTTCCATATTAAATACATGGTTTGGGTATGAGCTTGCTTTCCGTAAACTCAAGTACAAATGGATTGAATAAGGGCTGTGGATTTTTTGACCCGTCACAGAGGAGAGCTAACCCTATCTGACCTGACTCAACCCCATAAAATATACTCAAATATTTTTTTCAAATTAATTTTCTTTTCTAAATGTGACATGCATTATTCTCACTTACATTTCATGAAGAATCACTAGATGATCAGAACTCAGGGACGAGAATATGATTTTAAATTATTAAAATTTCATTAATATAACATGGTTGTATAGAGTTGTTGTCATTCCTCACCACATAAAATAATATAATGTAAAATCATGTCTAACCATTTTCTACTTGTTCTAATTTTAGAGTTATAGTTTATTTTCAACAATTTTAAATAGCTTTAAAAATATATATATCCACCACCAAATGCATACATTGTTCATTCTAGGGTTCCAAAAGTACAACATAATCTTAAATGCTATCAATGAATACCGGGGCAATATCAGCACCATCCGAGGAAAGAGACACTTGCATAGAAGTTGAAACTAGTGCTACAGCCTTAGCAAGAAGGCTATAGGCTTACTAAGAAAGCAAGCATTGACAGATGCACAACTGAAGCAAAGCCCTAAGGGAGGGCAAGTTTGGGGAAAGATTTGACCAGCTGAACTAAGAGCAGCAATCCCATTTGGTCATCCGGTCAAAGATGCCCAAGTTGGGCTCACCTTAACAACCATTTGAAAGCCCATACTCGTTTATGCCACAAATTGCAAGACTAGAGCTGCACACACAATTAGGCAACAGAAGGCCTGATTATATACTACAGTAGTAGATTAGGATGTTATAATCTTTCAACCCATAAATACTTTCTTTAATCTTATTTTTATATATTTTGATTATTCTCTAACTATTCATTTTTTGGCTGCAACTCTGACATTCAAGTTCTAAAAGCCAAAACTCATTTTGTAATAGCCAAAATCATAACAAGCTCATAGTTTACAAACCTTTAGGTCCACGGTCTGCTTTCTTTACCAAGAGAAACAATACATAACATTGTCTAGCCATATGTATTATACAATTACTTGTTAAACTCAAAATTTATGTTATATCTATTTCTTAAAGGATCAATTTCCCAAAATAATGTTAGTCAATGTTCATGCTGTCAAAAGCTAGTAATATGGTGCAACATGTCTTGTTTGAACAAAATTCTGGGAAATCAACAAATCATGTCCATGAGAATCACAATCTTTGTCATGTTTATGAGAATGAAACATATTTTAAAAGATTAAAAACATATCAAAGGATTATTGTAAAGCTACCAAGATTAGTGCTCCAACAAAATAAGCTACCCAAGTATATCTTTGTCTTAAAGTGCCTCGTAGTGAAGTCATGTTCCTCAACATGGATGAGTGCCAAGTGGCAAAAGCAAGGTTCACTGTACTGGTATCAGAGCTCAAACCAATTGGCCAGCAGTACAGTTTGGTATGCCCTTGTGTAGTTTCATACCAGGCCTAGACCAACACAAAGAGAAGGCAGAGGGAGAACAGGAGGAAGAGAGAAAGAGCATGAGAGAAGGAGAGCAAGAGCGAGAGGGCCATCGGATGCTGCCAGAGGGCAGCCAAGCTCACTATGCTGCTACCAAGTTTGATGGAAGCCAAAGGAGGGAAGGAGAAAGGGAGAGGGAGAGGAGGCCTAAAAAAGGTGAGGCCACCGCACCCACCACCAAGGCTGGTGAAGGGGCTCTGTCCTTGTCCCAATCAAAACAAAGACTTTGGCCCTTGTTTTATTTTTTATGTTATGATTTATCGGGTGCAATCTGCAAGTTTTGCCGACTTCAGTAGTTTTGCTTTCTTTTGGGGGGGATTTTCATTTGAAGTATCAACTACCCTCCAGTGGCCTTCAGAGGCCCTCTCTCCCCCTCCCTCTCCTTCCCTCCCCCTCTCTCTTCCTCTCTTTCCTTCTCCCTCTTCCCTCCTTTCCAATTTCTCATTTCAAATGCTAGAACCATCCCGGTCAGCTACCGATATGGTTTGGCATGCCCCGAGCTGGACAATTCGTGCTAATTTAGCGAACCATGGGCAAGACAATTAGATAAAGGATGTGGTTCATGGCAATCTCTCACATAAAAAGGCATGATATGAGAAACTTTTAAGTTTAGTTTGTACACAACTACACATCATGCCTTCCACTTAAGCATTATGATAAAACAACACCAACAGAACCTAGAAATTCAAAATAAGGCTGCAAATGGGTCAAGTCAACCTATGACCTGACCAGATTAGATCCAACTAGATTTATATTTAAAGACTCAATAATAGGGTACCAATCTAAAAACCAGTTTGCATCTGGATTTTGTATTTTTCAACTAAACCAGCCCATTTATCATCTAAGTCTAATTTGGGTAAACAAAAAAGGATCCCACACTGACTTCAATGTGATCCAACCGACCTAAAAACCCAAATCATATACAACCCTTCTCCTTCACTCAAAATATCTTTCCCAACTCATTAAATGAACCCTTACATAAAATAATTCCTCTCTTTCATGTTAACAACCAAGCTTCTCTCACCTATTTTCACTTAAATACATTTAAATAGTCACTATTTGTTTTGGTGGATTCTAATTTATAATACCCTCGAGGACATCAATATATATTTTTAAAAATTATTGTTCGTAAACTTAAGAATGATCAATTTATTCTACAAAACTTTGAATGAAAATTTATGTTTAAGTTGACTTTTTAGTTTTATTTTAAATTTGTGTTTTATATTTAATTATCAATTGTTATATTTTAGCTACAAAAAATAGCTAAATGCTTGACTTGAACTAAATATCTTAACTGATCCAGTCTCGATCTGAACTCGAACATTTTGGAATTGCATCCAAGTCATCCTTCACCTTGACTCGACCCAACCCAACTAGACTCCACCCAACCTAATCAGCTAATGGGTAGGGAATCCAAAATCAACAACATGAAAGCAGATTGGGGTCAATCATGCCCTGGTCCAAACCAACCTGATTGCAGCCCTAATTCTAAATCAGAATGATAACTCTTGATGCATGGTGGTGTATAGCCAATGACAAAGATTTAGGTCCCGGCGGGACGTCCCGCGGGACACCGGGACGGGGTACCATCTCATGTATTGGGACAGGACGTCCCGCCAGCATCCCAGCATCCCAATCGGGACAACTTGGAACATCCCCTGTCCTAAGTGTCAGGACGGGACGGGACGCCAATGCATCCCGTTCCATGAAAAACCGGGATAGCCCTGTCCCACATGATTTAAAACCTTGGCCAATGATATATGGACATGGGATTTAAAATATATTTCCCAGGCTTTTTAATTTTGATATCTCCATAAGCATGTTAATTGATAAATACACGTCTAAAAACTATAGATTTTAAATAGATGTTCCTCATTATGTATAATTGCATTATATAACATTTAATTATTCCATTAAAACACTAGTCATGCAGTGACAGCATTAAGTCCACAAATAATCAAAAAGACATAATTATTTTGTACTAAAAAAAATCAGTACGTCTAATTAACTTGCTACTCTTTGCTACCTAATTGCATCTATCTAGCTTCTATGCTAGTTAAATAATAATAATACAAGTGCTAGGCTATTAAAGGAGAGCAGGATAAAAAAATATATCCACGAAACAAAGTTGATTGCCCACTGCATTATTAAATACACAATATCATCATAAGTTTTAATAAATATAGGCTTCTCAGAAGCTAAATACAATATTCAGTCGAGCCTTCAGAAACCAGTTCACGATAAAGTGCTACAAAAAGTTTTTTTTAACCCTGACTGAATCTAGAAACTCCAGAAACTCCAGACAAACCTAGATTGCCCTTGAGGAAGTGGAGAGGCAGTTCTAGTGGCTTGGTTCAACAAGCCATTTGAAATATTCTGCACTGGGTTCTCAGTAGTAGGCTGTGGTGGTTGATGCTGTGACTGCTGGATTTGAGATTGTGGCTGCTGTACATTGGGTGGTTCAACCGAAGTCTGTGGTTTCACTGCTGCATTTTGATTAGCTACTGCAGAAACTTGGGCAAATTGAGGCTTTTCTGCTTGTTGGTTATAACCAGTGTTCCTATGCTGAAAAAATCTATTTGAAGAGCCATAATTGAAAGAACTCAGATGTTGAATCTTCTGAAGCACCTCTCCAACGGGGGGTGGAGGTCCAGGCAGCTTTGCATGTCTATACCGACAATCAGGGCCATTTGGGCAGAAACCTAATTTGTACCTGCAGTAGATATAACACCAAAATGTCAGATCACAAGCCTCAGGATACATTGGGTATGTTTAATGTTTGTCACCTAATACATTTATATTGGCAAAAGCATTTCATATCATATAGCACTCTCAATGCCCTCTTGGATAACTCAATTATACCTTATCAAGTAGTTTCATAGTTGATGATATTTAAGTTATACTAGCAGCAAAGCTCTTCTTCTTGCATGTCAACTGTAAATGACAGCTTCCATTTTTTATGCTAATGGTGAGTTGTAAAAGGACCATTTTTCCTTGAGATTTTGACAAAGTGTCACCTCTATGAAGCTAAAAATTACAAAAGCTCTCCTAATGCAATTCATTTGATAAAGCTCATGCTTATGTTTTAGATAGATGTCAAAAAATTATACTCTCAAACAAGAAGAACTACAAGGAGGCACGAATTGGTGGATGATAGACAGCAGCATTTACAGCTACATAAATTTTTCTTGCACTTGCTCAAATAAACAGTGGCAACTCCATAAGAACTTAAGCTCAAAATGAGAGTAATTTCTTGACACTGTTCCTTCATGCTAACACCTTATATTGATAGCTTATGTACCTCACAAATAAAACATTTGTATCATTATATTTTTCAACTTTCCAACTCTGGCAACTAACTCAAGGTTGTATCCAACAAACAGCCTATGACTAAACCCTTATGTCTAATTAAATATTCATAATGTTGAAGAGTTAATTTACTTGCTTCATTAAGCAATCTCAATCAAATCTTGTGTTTATACCCATGCTTTAATATTTTTTTTTTTTTTAAAGGCTCCTTTTTATGAGGAGAAGTTAGGAATTTACAAAAATATACCTCTAAAGTCTAAATGATTTTATGGTGCCTCTTTTTATCCTCACATTTAGCGTTATTGTTCATGTCCCAACTCCTTACTCTTTATAATAGCGCATCTAAGAAGACTGTCTGCATAACTGCTACCACCCCAACAAAAAGACAATCAATACATAGCCATGTTATAGCACCACTACTAAAGACCGTATTGACTAAATTTTTCGCCTTAAACCCTCATAACGATAATTCATGCATTTGAAAGGAGTCAAAAACCACATCTCATGTCCCCAAAATTCCTCCAAACCCAGCACCAATTTCCAAATAGCAATTAGGAATAAAAAGTCCGCATCTTCTCATTCAATAATGTATGAATACAACACCAAGCACAAAAACTCCAAAAAACAGCTCAAAACCCTGACAACTGCATATATGGCTTTGCATTTAATCAACTTCGAATCAAAACCCCCGATACTAAAGTCTCAGAAAAATGAAAATAAGAGAAATACATACAAGGTACAAAAACTCCAAAACAGAACTCAAAACCCTATCAACCGCATACACTGTTTTGCATATAATCAGCGTCGAATAAAAACCCCTAACACTAATTCTTTTCAGAAATAAACGAAAGTTGGAAAAATTGATTAGATATAAAGGAATCAGAAGACGGTGAGATATAGAGATTCATACATGTTGCACTCTTTGATGTCCTCGTTAGTGTGCTTATACACACAATCCTGCTCGCGGCACTCGCCGTAGAGGCGGAAGAAACGGCAAACCGGCATCCGAGACTTGTCGTACTGGTGGAGGAAGCCGCAGGCGTCGCCCTTCATGCAGAGGCTGCGGAGCCAGTGGCGGCACACCGTCTGTCGGAAGGTTCGCCTGCCAGGGCCGCCGCCGGCAGCCGGATCGCCCGGTCCAGGGGCCGCCCCAGCCCCGGCATTCGCCGCGGCGACGGTAGGGTCGGACGGCATCAGGGATGCCGGCGCCGCGGAGGCATGAGTTGGGGCGCCGGCGTCGAGGCCGCCCTCGAAGTCGAAGCTGAGGGCTCCATCGGCGTCATCCATTTGCCTTCGAAGGGGAGGCCAGGAGGACAAAACCTGGCTAGGGTTTTGGGTGGAGCTCTGGCTCACGGGCTAGGGTTAGGATTAAGGTTAGTGTTTCCGAGACCAGAGGCTTCGGAGAAGGGTTTCACTGCAAAAGGAGAAAGGTGGGCTAGCTTTAGGACAAAGGTTAGTGCTTCAGAGAACAGAGGCTGCAAAGGGGGAACGCCGACGGAGGAAAATTGGAGTGCTATAGGGTTGGAGACTGGGCGGAGACAAAGTATGGGCCCTTAATTTGACTTGGGATGTCTTAAATTTGCTCTTTTTTTTATTAAAAAAAAAAAAATAAGAGAGACGGGGATAAATTCTGATTTAGCTATCTCACTTGATTCCAACCTCGCCAAGCTATGTTGGATTCTAATCATAATTTTTTTATGTACCTTCTCCGATATTAATGAGTACATCAGCATGATATTACTAAAACACCGGAACATTGTACTCTCTCGTCATCTGATCGAGAAAAATTCATGAATTTACATACATTTTAGATTATATATAAAATAAAATGAATATCCTTCGTCCACTCATTTTTTTAAAAAAAAAAAATTACTGTTTTTTGACTTTAGATGGGAGATAAAACATGTGAAGTACGTGAGGGAGAAACAAGAAAAAGTACGGTAAAAAATTTTTTATTAGTTAAGAATTTTTTTTTTTGTTTTGGTAGAGAAAAGAGATAGGAGATTAAAACTCGATGTAGCTATTTTACATATTGCTATTCTATCAAATAATATTCAATGCAAAGTACTTGGATTTGTAAAGTAACATTTAAGGAAAAATAACCTGTAAAGATGTTTAGATTTATTGAAAGTTTTTAAGAAAAATAATTTATAAAATAACATTTACAGTAAAATATTTTTTTATATTTAATAAAAAAACTTCATATATGACATGAATTGTTGATTTTTTATGAAAGGAGAATTAATTTTTTTCAAAAATACCTCCAAAATAATGAATAGAATATAATAATTTTTTATTAAAAAATAATAGATATTTTATATTTTTTTATAAAAAAGTAGATATTTAACCAAATATAAAATATTTTGATATATATTACCTTTTCATAGTTAACAAAATATGCTAAAACCACTTTATATAGAGTTATTATACAAAATTTATGAATGTTACAAAGTTTTAATTAAGCTATAAAAGAGTTTTTTAATTATAAATAATAAGTAGTGTACCAATATTTTCATAATTTGATATGATATATTCATATTAAAGATTTTTTTATTTTCGCTCTAGATTATATGCTATGAATTTGCTTATCATTTTATTATATTTTCATCTTATCCAACCTTATGTATTATATATTCTATGATTTCTTGAAGCAAAACATTAGATTTGAGATGTTTATACGTGAAGTTGTATATTTCAAATATGATTTGTGATCTCATTAATTAATGGTTGATCATCACTAATTAGCCTAACATAAAACAAAATAGGCCTGATATGGCGGGCTCGTTGACGTGGAATCCATGTCAGATGCCACGTCGGACGAAGCTACGATGTAGGATGTCTCTGCCCGGACTCCTTCGCCGGGGTCGAAGTCGAGCTCCGCCTCTCCTTCGCCAGGCTGGCTCCCTTCGAGTCGAGACGCCGGGGTCGAAGTCGAGCTCCGCCTCTCCTTCGCCAGGCTGGCTCTCTTCAGGTCGAGATGCCATGGCCGAAGTCGAGCTCCGCCTCTCTAAATCGGCTTTACCTCGAACGAAGAGACCTGCAGCCGAAGGACATCACCGCCTCCATGGACGGCGGTGAGCCGCCTAAGGACCACAAAGGAAGCGCCTGCCAGGCCATAATAATGGTCCCAGCTACCACTTACGCTAAGAAGGAAAGAGTCCCCCGATCGAGGTGCTACGCTCCCTACCAACCGTCTACACCCCTCAAAAGAGGAAGTCAACCAGCAGATTCGGATCCAGGGGACGGCCGCCTGCCGATCGAAGCTCTGCCATGTTTTCCAAAATGGAGCGACCAGAAGGAATATCAGAGCGTGCGGTGTTGTTCCCTATCACATATGAGGAATAGCACCTCGCGCACGGCAGTAGACATCGCCGCACGCACCTGTGGGTGAGGGGAAGATCCTGAGGTAAGCAGTGTGCAATGACCCTAGTTAAAAAGGGTCCTCCAAGGTTCAAACGAGGTAAGTCAATTCAAGTCAAGTCGAGTAAGGTCACACACGAGCAAGAGGGGGCAGCGCATAGGAGGCCACCACCCCAGGCTACCGGAGACCCCCAGGAAGGGCCTTGACGGACACGGCCACCCAGCTCGGGCTCCCCTCTGTTGCCACTCTTATACTCTGCTCTCGACCCACTCGCACTCTCTCTCATTTCACAAGTTCTCTTCCTAGCGTGGAGTCCACCCTTAGGGCTCGACCGGGAGGATCTATTCCCCTGGATCGCCACTGACTTGTGAGTCGGAGTGCCCCCGCTGGGATCACCGGCCCGGGTCTATAACTCTGTTTCGTAGGTCCAGGCATCCGAGCACGATCATGAGTGACAGGAGCGCGATCCGAGGTCATCTTCAGCTACAGGCCACGGTAATCGGGCGACAATAGTTTGGCACACCAGGAAGGGGGGCAGGACGCATTTTGATCCAACCCAATCCCTTAGCAAAGCAGCCTAATGAGAGGATGGTGATGACGCGAGCGAGAGAAGTCTCCACCAACCGAGCGGGAGATTCCCCTTCCCGTGGGGACCCGCACAGTCCAGAAAGGGAGCTCCACGCTCCACCTCAACCACCTCCAGCGGATGCTCAGCAGGCTGCACTCGTCCAACAGATTCAGATTCTTACTGCAGCATTGCATCAGCTACAGCACCAACACCGGTCCTTGACTACCCATCAGCAACAGGGACTCCCACGGCCCAAGCCGTCGCACCCCGCGACAGCCTATGGTCCTTCCAAGGAAGGCCTTCGCTGTCGCGAGCCATAGCAGACCGCCGAGGAAGCCACGGGACTCCAGCGAAGAGACACCGAACCGAGTCCGCCGATTGGGAAAGTCGATCTTCGACCTATGACTAGGATGCTCCCCAGCACCATCGAGGTCGCAGAGGCAAGGCCTCCCGTCGCGACCCCCCTCAGCAAGCACATTCACCTCCTCCGTCGGCCTTAGTAGAGGGCTCAACCGATGAGGCCATCAAGTACTCAGCAAAGAAGCGCCTAGAGGAACAAAAGTGCAAGCTAGTGGAGCTATCCCGCCAATTTGCCAATCTGCAGAGCTCCACCAGCGAGTCGGCGGGCTACGACGCCCATCCCCCTTTCTCCCGAGAGATCCAAGAGGAACCGATTCCGGGTCGGTTCCGCATGCCGCAAGTGCATCCTTATGATGGGACCACCGACCTCCTAGATCACCTTGAGAGCTACAAGGCCCTTATGAGAGTCCAGGGTGCGACCGACGCTTTCCTCTATGTTGCCTTTCCTGTCACTCTCCGAAAGGCAGCTCGGGTATGGTTTACCCGCCTTGAGCCGGAGAGCATCAGTTATTTCACTCAACTGGAGCGAAAATTCATGGCCCACTTCGATGCCTGCCAGAAGGTGACACGAGAGGCAGACAGCCTTTTCTTCATCAGGCAGCATGACCACGAGCTTCTACGGGACTACGTGGCCCGCTTCAAGGTTACTGCACTGGAGATCTACAACATTGATGAGCCAGTTGCTATACTGGCGCTGAAGAGAAGGCTCAGGACTTCTCGCCTGACTTACTCTCTGGAGAAAAAACCCCCCAAGATGTACTCCGAGCTCCTCCTCCGTGTCCAGAAGTACATCCATGCCGAGGAGGCGGACCGTATTAGGAGGGAGCTGGACAGGAAGTTACTAAAAAAGCCAGCTCCTGGGGAGATATCCGAGATGCGGAAGCCCGGACCAACCACACCGAACTTTTGCCAGAGGCCGAGGCCGAAGAGCGGCCCCATCCTGGAAGAGAGACTCACACATCTTCTTGCCCCGAGGATAAAGATCCTCATGAAGATAGAGGATGAGCGCTACATGAAGTGCCCACCTCCACTAAAGCTATCTAACGGTCAGGACAGGATAAAGTACTACCAGTTCCACCGCGACCATGACCATGACACCGAGGAGTGCCGGCACCTCAAGAGAGAGATTGAATACCTCATAAGGAGGGGCTACCTTGGGAGGTTCATGAGGGGCAAGGCCCCAGAGGAACCTCAAGCGCTCGCTGCTCTCCCCCCAGTCCCTGCAGTCGACAACCGCCCTACTGAGAAGCCTGCGGGGATGATATGCTGGGAAATCGAGCGTGCTCCCAAGAAGGCCCAGGGGGAGAAAGTTTTGAACATGTACTTTCCTTTGTAAGGGAGAGGGAGGCTGAAAATGAAAATGTAAACAATGATGATGTGGTTGTCGAGATGACGATCGCGAAGCATCCTGAAAAATGGATTATGGTCAATAATGGAAGCTAGACTGATATCCTTTTTTATGATACTTTATCCAGGATGAATCTATCCTCCGCTCAGCTTAGACCTGTGCACACACCCGTCGTCGGTTTCACAGGGGGCTCCATAAGAGTCGAGAGGGAAATCACTCTTCCTGTTACTACCAGGATGCCACCTCGGCAGAGCACTGTTATGATGACTTTCACGGTTGTTAGGCTCCCCTCAACCTACAACATGATCATTGGCCGACCCGGGCTCAACCTGCTTGATGCGGTCATTTATACAAAGCGGCTATTGATGCAGTTTCCTACCCCCTATGGTGTCGAAGAGATGAGGGCGGCACCTTAGCCGATCCAGCATTGTCTCCAAGCCATTCCTGAGGCCAAAGTCTCCGAGGACGACCCCAGCGCAAATGACCTCGACTAAAGGGCACAGGACCCCAGGGGTGGCCCGGTCGAATGCCTGTTGTCGTATCCACTTGGAGTTGACCCGACGAAGATGGTGCAGATTGGGGCATAGCTGCAAGATGATGAGCGAGCCTACCTGTTGGAGTTTCTTCGAGCGAACGCAGACGTATTCGCTTGCACGACTGCCGATATGCCTGGGATCCCACCTAAAATCATCACCCACAAGCTGAGCATCGATTCGAAGTATCATCCTGTTTGATAGAAGAAAAGAAGTTTCGTCCCGAAAAGGCAACGGGCGATCAATGAGAAGGTGGATAAACTCCTCGCAGCCGACTTTGTACGAGAAGTACAATATTCAAGCTAGCTGGCTAATGTGGTTATGGTCAAGAAAAATAATGAAAAGTGGAAGATCTGTGTGGACTACATTGACCTCAACCGAGCCTGTCCAAAGAATAGCTTTTCCTTGTCGAAGATCGACCAGTTGGTGGACGCCACCTCAGGGCACCGCTTGCTCTCCTTCATGGATGCATTCTCCAAATACAACCAGATTCAGATGCACCCAGAGGACGAGGAGCATACTGCCTTCATCACCGACCGAGGGACGTGCTGCTACTGGATGATGCCGTTCGGCTTGAAAAATGTTGGCGCCACGTACCAGCGGCTGGTCAATTGGGTCTTCAAGGACCAGATAGGCAAAAACATGTAGGTGCATGTGGATAACATGCTCGTCATGAGCAAGCTGAGGTCAGACGATGTCACCGACCTCGCGGAAGCCTTCCACAACCTCCGAGAGCATAATATGAAGCTAAACCCGGTGAAGTGTGCCTTTGGTGTAGCAGCGGGAAAGTTCCTTGGCTTCATGGTGATCCAGAGGGGAATCGAGGCGAACCTAGAGAAGGTCCAGACAATTGTCGACATGGAGCATCCTACCTCGAAGATGCAAGTACAATGCCTGACGGGCCGGATCTCAGTACTGAGCTGGTTCATCTCGAGGTCAACAGACTGCTATCTCCCTTTCTTCAAGGCACTGTGCAAAATACATGACTTCATCTGGACCGAGGAATGCAAAGCAGCATTTGAAGAGATTAAAGACTTCTTGGCATCACCACCGCTGCTCTCCAAGTCGGAGGAGGGAGAAGAACTCCTGCTGTACCTGGTGATCACCCTGGGGGCCGTCAGCTCGGTTCTTGTCCGCACGGATCAGGATGGATCCCAGAAGCTGGTGTACTAAGCTAGCAAAATCCTCCGGGATGCGGAGATCAGGTACACTCGATCCAAAAAGCTAATTTTTGCTCTTATCATGTCTGCCCAGCATCTCAGGCCGTACTTCCAAGCACATTCGATCATTGTCCTAACGGACCAACCCTTGAGGGCTGTGCTCAGTCGCTCCGATATATCCGGATGTTTGGCAAAATGGGCATTGAAGCTCAGCGAGTTCGACATCGCGTACCAACCAAGGTCATCTCAAAAGGCCTAGGTGCTGGCAGACTTCCTGGTCGAGTGTGCGGGACTTACCAAGGAGCCTAAGCAGACTACCCCGGAGCATCAAATGGAGCCTGGAGCCGAGAATGTCTTGGATCCTCCACGTCGACGGCGCGTCCAATGCGAGTGGGAGTAGAGCTGATCTCATCCTCGCTAACAGTGACGGAGTTGAAGCTGAATGTGCACTCTGTTTCAAGTTCGCCGCTACAAATAACTAGGCGGAGTATGAGGCACTCCTCGCAGGCCTAAGGGTCTCTCGCGAGCTGGGTGTGCAAAGCCTGAAGGTCTTCACCAACTCCCAACTGGTGGCCAGACAAGTCTCCGAAAAGTATGAAGCCAGAGATCCTCATATGATGAAGTACCTAGAGTAGGTCTGCTCGAGCACGATTGGCTTCCGATGCTTCAGCATCTTTCACATCCCTCGCAGAGAGAATGCTCGCACCAATATGCTATCACGACTCACAACCTTGCCGGACTCGTCACTAAGGTGTGCCCATATTGAGTACTTTAAAAGCCCAAGCAACGAAGCTCCCGCAAAGGTGCAGCAAGTCATCCCGGAGCCAAGCTGGATGGACAAGTACGTCAGATACATCACCGATGGCATCATACCAGAAGACCGCACAAAGGCCGGCCTTATCAAGAAGAAGGCCTCGTGGTTCGTCCTGATGGAAGGGCAGCTCTACCGTCGATCCTACTCCTATCTGCTCCTGAAATGCCTGAGACCCGCAGAGGCAGCCTTCGTGCTCCAAGAGATACACGAAGGTCTTTGCAGGAATCACATCGAAGGGAGGATGCTTGCATACAAGGCCCTCCACCAGGGATACTACTAGGAGACCATGAGGAAGGACGCCGCCGACTTCATGAGGAAGTGTGACCGGTGCCAGCACCACATCCACATATAGCATCAACCAGCAACCCGCTTTCCTAGCTCTCCGCCCCTTGGCCATTCGTCCAGTGGGGAATGGACATCCTAGGTCCATTTCCTCCTGCATCAGGACAATGAAAATTCCTGATAGTGGCTATTGACTACTTCACTAAGTGGGTGGAAGCAGAGCTACTAGCACGGATCACAGAAGCCAAGGTTCGCCAATTCTTTCGAAAGTCGATCATCTGCCACTCGGGCTCCCCCACAACATCATCATCGATAACGGGCGGCACTTCGACAACCGGGAGTTCGAAGAGTTCTATGCCGAGCTCAGCATCCAACATCGCTTCACCTCAGTGGCTCACCCCCAGACCAACGGAGATGCCAAGGTGACCAATCGGACTATCCTCCAAGGACTCAGAACCAGGCTAGACCGGGCTAAGGGTAGATGAGCAGAAGAACTCCCCAGCATTCTTTAGGCCTACCACACAACACCCAGGACGGTCATGGACGAGACGCCTTTTAGCCTCATCTTGGGTGCAGAAGCCATTATTCCGGTCAAACTCGGTGTGCCCACACTACGGATATAGCAGTATGATGAAGCAGAGAATCTGGCCCGCCTTCTTCTCAACTTGGACCTCCTCCAGGAAACCAGGGATAAGGCTTGACTTCGAATGGCAGCTTACCAGCAGCAGGTAGCTCGGTACTACAATGCGTGGGTGAAGCCAAAGGTCTTTCGCCTAGGTGACCTAGTGCTGTGCCGAGCTGAAGCCTCTCAATCCCGGGAATGCGATAAGCTCTCACCGAACTGGGAGGACCCCTATAAGGTGGTCGAAGCTCTCCCTCATGGAGCCTACTACCTAGTGGAGCTAGATGGTGCCAGATTCTCGCGGACATGGAATGCCTGCAACCTGAGAATGTACTATCAGTAATATAAGGCCTTTTCCCAATAATAATAAAGATCCTTTTTATGCAAATCACTTTTGCCTTACAGGAACTTCATTGCCGAGCCCTAGGTCTGGCAAACTCAAGCCCGGAGTCCAGCTCTCCGGCACCCAAGCCCAGAAACTCCAGAAGCCCGGCACTCAAGCCCGGAGTCTAGCTCTCCGGCACCCAAGCTCGGAAACTCTAGAAGCCCGGCACTTAGGCCTAGAGTCCAGCTCTCCAGCACCTAAGCCCGGCACTCAAACCCGGACTCTGGTCCGGTACAAAAGCCCGAAGTCCAGCCCTCCGGCACCAAAACCCGGACTCCAGTCTGGCACAAAAGCTCGGAGTCCAGCCCTCTGGTCCAAAGCCTGGACTCCGGTCTGACATAAAAGCCCATAGTCCAGCCCTCTAGCACCAAAGCTCGGAGTCCAATCCTCCGGCACTTAAGCCCGGAAATTCCTGAAGCCCGGCACCGTGCTCATAGTCCAGAGATGTCAGCGGAACTTCCAAGAAGTCCGCCATCTATCGCCTGACTTATAGTGCGGCTCTCAAGCCCAGAAACTCCTAAAGCCCGGCACCGTGCTCACAGTCTGGAGATGTCAGTGGAACTCTCAAGAAGTCCACCATCTACCACCTGACTCACAGTACGACTCTCAAGCCCAGAAGCTCCTGAAGCCCGGCATCGTGCTTATAGTCTGGAGATGTCAACGGAACTCCCCAGCAGTCCGCCATCTACCGCCTGACTCACAGTATGGCTCTCAAGTTTGGAAACTCCTGAAGCCCGGCACCGTGCTCACATTCTAGAGATGTCAATGGAACTCCCAAGAAGTCCACCATCTATCGCTTGACTCACAGTACGGCTCTCGAGCCTGGAAACTCCTGAAGCCTGGCACCTCACAGTTACCTGGCGGGTCCAACGGGTGCAACCTTCAAGCTCGGTCTTGCCTTGCACACCTGGAGCTGGTCCCGCCCGAGACCGAATAGACCTTATCAAACAAAGCACTTGGGGCCTTACAACCACTTCACCCACGAGATGGGAATGACTCCGCAATCTAAGAACTCCTTCCTAACTCCCTCGCATGTTCGAGACTCGGTAGAGAAGGGCCCGGACGCTCGGTACTTCAAGGCCAAGCGCCTACATAAGTACATGTACACGGGCAGTCGAGAGGTGAAGGGAAGATTGACAAAGTACAAAAAAAGAAAAAAAAAAGAAAAGAAGAGAAGACACAAGCCAAGGTGATTGAAAAAGACTTTCATTGATACTGGGTAAATTAGTACAATGCCACTGAGCCCCGACATGCTGGGCAGCCCAGATTAGAAGCAAAAAGAAAGAAAAAAGCTACAAAGAGCACCTATGCTATTCGGCTGGCTCCTTCTTAGGACGGCGCCCGGATGGGGCATCACCTTCTGGGGCCTTCGGCGGCAGGGCTTCATCTTCGGTGACCACCGCCGGCAAAGCTGGGTCGGAAGCAGCAACCAGCTCCTTCACCTCGTCCAAGTCAGGGGTCGGTCCTGTGCCTGGAGCACCAGAGTGTCTGAGCAAGCTCTGGTTCTTATCCGGGACAATGTCCTCCACCTTGGACCGGAGATACATGAATCCCTGGAAGAAGGAGTCCGTCGCTGTTTCATGGAACTTGGCGGCGAACTCCTTGGAGGCCTTGTACCTCGCCCCCACCTTGGCGGCCTTCTTCCTGGTGACCTCAGCCTGACTGACCGCCTTGACAGCCTCCTTCTTTGCCACCTCTGCCGAAGCAACTGTTGCATCGGCCTTCTTCTCAGCAGCGACGGCTTTCTTCTCTACGGTGGCTGCCTGCTCCTTCGCCGCCTCCAGTTCTGCCAGAAGGGACAGAGCTTATTCCTTCTCTTTGGCGGCTTCGGTGTTGAGCTCTTTCAGCCTGGCCTCCTTGGGCTCTTCCACCCTGTTCTTGGACCGGCTCCTCTCCCATTCCAAAGACTCCTCGAGCTCCTTTATGTGCCTCTCGGCACTCGTAAGCTCGCCCCAGAGCTCTTTGTTCTTTAGGTTAGCCTCCCAGGCCTTGTCATTCTTCTGCCGCACCTCGGCCCTCAGGGACTCGAGCTCTCCTGCCTGCTGCCTATCCTTCTTGGCCCAGTTTTTGCAGCAGTCTCTGATGAGTAGAAGTTCAGCGCCGAGCTGCACCAAAGAAGATGTTAGCCACAGAGAAAAGAAGAAAGGAATAGGGCGAGGTGAATGAAGGGAGTGCTTACCGAGAAAAGTTGGGGGAATGTACTGGTGATCGCATCACCCAGGAATTTTTCTGCCTTCTCCTGCCAGTCGCATGACTGGACTGCGAAGTCCATCATGCGCTTGACAAGATTCTAATCCCAAACCAGGGAGACGTTCGGCACCAGTTTGAAGGGCACCCTGTGGTAGTCCCTCTCCCTCTTGTTCGTCGCCGATGCAAAGTCGCCCACTTCTCCAGTTGAAGATGTGTCGGAGGTGCAGTGGGAGTTTGACGTCACTCCGGCCGGCGCCACCGACACCGGCTCTGCTCTCCTGCTCTTCCTCCTCCTCGACATCGACGATCTTCGGAGGAGGAGACACTACAGTGATAGCAACAGCAGCAGCTCTAGCCCGGACCACCACCTCAGGCTCTTGGGCCGGGGCCGAATCACATTGCCTTGGCTGCTCAGGAGCGAGCTCAGCAGCCCTCCTACTCAGCTCGGGAGTAGGCTCGATCGCCCTCCTACCCTGCTCAAGGACGGGTTCGGCCCTCCTCCTGCTAGGCTCGGTTGGCGCGGCAGGTGCTACCCTCACGCCGCTCTCTTCCGGAGCTCTCTTTGAAGGGGACTCGCCGGCCCTCGCAGGTGGACCCCTCTTTCGGGTGATTGCGAGGAGGTCATATAAAGAGAACTTCATGATTGCATGAAGAAGAAGAGTGTTAGCTCCGAGCTTGGAAAGTCAAAGAGAAAGCACAAGAAGAAGAGGTTTGAACCGAACTCACCCAACTCTCGTATTGGGTTGACTTCGGCTACGAATATGTTCTGCTCTGACAGCAGAACCTCCAGAGAGGAGACCTGGTCGGTATGGAGCTGGTCGTATATCTTTCGATCAGTCACTTTGATCATTGAATTCCGGTTAGGGGACCGATCTGGATCGCTCCAAGCCTAGTCGACCCCCTCAACCGAGGCAAAGAAATACTTACTCTTCCATCATTTTATGAAAGAGGGAAGCTCAAATTTGATGCCCTTTCGGCTGGAGGAGATGGACCACCACCCCTCCTCGGAAGGGTGGCATTTCGGGATAAAAAAGACCTTGAAAAGAGAGAAACGGGCAATAATCCTGTGAAAATGGCAAAGAACTATGAAGCAGAAGATTATCTTAACGGCATTAGGGACGAGCTGAGCAAGAACAAGATGGTAATTGCTTAGTACGGAGAGGAAGAAAAGATGGAAGGGAAATCGAAGGCCCCCTGCTAGGGTTTCCTCGTAGAGGGCAATCCGACACGGGCCACTGGAAGTGACCCATTCTCTTGGTCGAGGGATCAAGAGCCGGACAGACTTTGGGATACCACAGGTCTCCCGGATGGTCGCCAGTTCCTCAGCGATGATCATCGAAGCAACCCCGTCGGAACCTGTCGATCGAGAATGTTCGGGGGTGGGTTCAGGTGGAGGAGGAGAAAAAGGGCAAGCCCTACGCTCCCTAATCATGATCCCAATGGGGGGGGGGGGGGGGGGGGGGGGCTCCTGTTGAACTCGAAGCATGTCTCTTCCTCCTCATCGGAGAAGAAGGTTGCCTCGGCCGAGAAAGCCTAGCCTCACTTTGATCGGTCGAGGGATGGAAGTTTGGACCGAAGTGAGACATTTGGAAGATGAAGACAAAGTCGAAGGCTAGAAAGGAAGAGAAAGAAGACGGGCAAAGTCTGGGAAGGTCCTATCCCTGGAAGAAGTTCTACCCAGCCGGAAGAGGGGTAAGGAGATGAACCTGGCTAACTGTGGGAGACTAGGATGGCCGGGGGGGAAGAAGAAGCTCTGGTATGATGGCGGGCACGCGATATTTGAAAGGAAAGTATTTTGAAAAAACTGCCTTTCTTTCTGAAGTGACCAAACCCCTAATCATAATGTTACAACATCTTCATCGACGGATATGCGCCACGTGTTAGCAATTAATGAACAGGACACCTCGCTTCGATCGCAGCCGCTCTGAATTCTGTGCCAGCAATAAGTGCTCTTCGGACATCCCCACGTGGCTCCCCCGCATTGGTTTAGAGAACCACCTCACAAAGCACCGACGATCGTGGCCATTATTGCACCGGATTTCTGCCTTTCCATGTCAGCACCGTATTTACTCCCTTTGTCCTGAGCACCGCGCGCAACGGGACTCGAGAGTGGGGGGCAAGTGATGTGGCGGAATCACTGACGTGGAACCCTTGTCAGACCCTGTCAGATGCCACGTCGAATGAAACTGCCATGTAGGACACCTCTGCCCGGACTCCTTCGCCAGGCTAGCTCCCTTCAGGTCGAGACGTCATGGCCGAAGTCGAGCTCTGCCTCTCCTTCATCAGGCTGGCTGCCTTCGGGTCGAGACGCCGTGGCCAAAGTCGAGCTCTGCCTCTCTATATCAGCTTCACCTCGTATGAAGAGACTTGCAGCCGAAGGACGTCACCGCCTCCCTGGACGGTGGTGAGCCACCCAAGGACCACAAAGGAAGCGCCTGCCAGGCCATAATAATGGTCCCAACTACCACTTATGCCAAGAAGGAAAGAGTTCCCCGATCGAGATGCTGCGCTCCCTACTAACCTTCTGCACCCCTCAAAAGAGGAGGTCAACTAGCAGATTCGGATCCAGGGGGCGGCCGCCCGTCGATCGAAGCTCTTCCATGTTTTCCAAAATGGAACGACCAGAAGGAATGTCAGAGCGCGCGGTGCTGTTCCTTATCATGGATAAGGAAAAGCACCTCATCCACGGCACCGGACATCGTCGCACGCGCCTGCAGGTGAGGGGAAGATCCCGAGGTAAGCGGCGCGCAACGACCCTAGCTAAAAGGGATCCTCCAAGGTTCAAACGAGGTAAGTCAATTCAAGTCAAGTCGAGTAAGGTCACACACGAGCAAGAGGGGGCAGTGCACAGGAGGCCACCGCTCCAGGCTACCGGAGACCCCCAGGAAGGGCCTTGACGGGCACAGCCACCCAGCTCGGGCACTCCTCTGCTGCCACTCCCGCACTCTACTCTCGACCCACTCGCACTCTCTCTCTCATTTGACAAGTTCTCCTAGCATGGAGTCCATCCTCGGGGCTCGACCAGGAGGATCTGTTATTCTGGATCGTCACTGACTTGAGCATTGGAGTGCTCCTGCTGGGATCACTGGCCTGGATCTCTAACTCTATTTTGCAGGTCCGGGAGTTTGAGCACGATCCTGAGCAACAGGAGTGCGGTCCAAGGTCGTCTTCAACTACAGGCCATGACGATCGGGCAGCAACAAGGCTTATTATCAATTATAATATTATAAATATAGCATTCACAAGTATAATAAATTTTATTATCATTTATAATATTTTAAAAGCTGGGAAAGATCAACGGGCTAGAGATAGAGTTTATCATCATCCAAAACTTGAGGAAGATGAATTGCTTATAGATTATAGATAATATTCACTAGTTTTGTAAAAAAAAAAGAATTTATCATCATTTATGATATCATAAAAGCTAAGAAAGATGAAAAAAGTTAGGGATGAAATTTATCATAGTTTAATAGATGGGCTTGCCATGTGTTATTGCAATTAGAGATGGCAATTAGGCCAAGTCAAGTATAAACAGGGCGAGTCGGATATGGGTTGAATTTAAAAAACCTAAACTTAAACCCGGTATATTTATTAAACATGTCAGATTTTTGAAACATGGACATGTCTATTTAATAAATAGGTTATCGTTTATAACTTATTTATGATATACTTATGACCTAATAAAATCAAAACATGGAAGGCTGCGATGGGGTTCCAGAAGAGCCCTATGACATCGAAGTCCAAGATCACAAGGTACTCTTCCAACTCTCCCGTATCATCGATGAACTTGAAATTGACCATTTTCTCCTAATTGTTGGGGATTTTTTCCCTTGCTTCTTCATCTAGGTCCAGCTACAACCATCGTACATGACAAAGATCTTCTATCTCATGGAGGGGCTACCGGTGCTCAAGCAAAGCCCATCATCGAAAGTGAGGACCGGCTCGATGTTGCCGGACATCTTAAAAGACTGTCTTGTTGCATCGTCCCCAACTACCAATGTAGCATCATCGATGGCGAGAATGATAGTGACGCCGTGACAAAGTATTTGCACTACTTAAGGGTGGAGTCCAGTAGTTCTTGATGGCATTGTCGATCTGCCACCCTACTATGCTTGCCTCTAGTATCCACTTCAACCTCTTCTCTAAGCTAAAGCTCCTCAAGCACCTCCTTCCCTCTCCTGCCCCACTAGGGACCTAACCACTACCTCTACCTTTATAGAAAAATATTTTTTTATATTTCATAAAAAAATCATGTGACATGAATTGCCGATTTTTTTCATGGAAGGAGAATTAATTTTTTAAAAAAATATCCCTAAAATCATGAACATAATTGAATAAATTTTTTTATTAAGAAATAATATATATTATACATATATTTTTTTAAAAAAATAGATGCTTAACTAAATATAAAGTATTTTGATATATATCACTTTTTCATAATCAATAAAACATGCTAAAACTGCTTTATATAGAGTTCTTATGCAAGAATATTTATACATAGTTTATGAATGTTACTGAGTTTTAATTAAGTTATAAAATATTTTTTTATTATAAATAATAAATAGGGTAACAATATTTTCATAATTTGATATCATATATTCACATTAAAGATTTTTTTATCTCAACTTTAGATCATATGCCTATGAATTTTCTTATTATTTTATTATCTTTTCATCTTATCTGATCTTTTGTATTATATATTCCATAACTTATTAAAGTAAAACTTTAAATTTGAGATATTTATACATGAAGTTGTATATTTCAAATATGATTTGTGATCTCATTAATCAATAATTTATCATCACCAATTAGTCTAACATAAAACCAAGTAGGCTCATTATTATTTATAATATCATAAATATAGCATTCACAAGTAGAATAGAATTTATAATCATTTATAATATTTTAAAAGCTAGGAAAGATGAAGAGGTTAGAGATGGAATTTATCATCATTTAAAAGTTGAGGAAGATGAATTGCTTAAAGATTATAGATAGCATTCACTAGTCTTGTAAAAAAAAAAAAAAATTATCATCATTTATGATATTATAAAAGCTAACAAAGATGAAAAGGTTAAAGATGAAATTTATCATAGTTTAATAGATGGGCTTGCCATGTATTACTATAATTAGGGATGGCAATCAGGTCAAGTCAGATATGGGTTGAATTTAAAAAACCTAAACTTGAACCCGGCATGTTTATTAAATATGTTGGATTTTTGAAACAAGAACTTATCCATTTATTAAACATGTTACCATTTACAACTTATTTATGATATACTTGTGACCTAATAAAATCAAAAAATGGAAGGCTACGATGGGGTTCCAGTAGAGCCCCACAACATCGAAGCCCCATACCTCGAGGCACTCTTCCAACTCTCCTATGTCATCGACGAACTTGAAGTTGACCATTTTCTCCTAGTTGTTGTGGGTTTATTTTCCTTGCTTCTTCACCTAGGTCTAGTTGCAACCATCGCACATGGCAAAGCTCCACCTCATGGAAGGGTTACCAGTGTTCAAGCAAAGTCCATCATCAGAAGTAAAGATTGACTCAATGTGTCAGACATCTTAAGAGGCCATGCTGCTGCATCATCCCTAACTACCAAGGTAGTATCATCGATGGCGAGAATGATAGTGGTAGAGTATTTGCATTAGTTAAGCGTGGAGTCCAGTAGTTCTTGATGGCATTGTCAGTTTGCCACCACCCTACTATGCTTGTCTCCAGCATCCGCTTCAACCTCCTCTCTAAGCTGAAGCTCCTTGAGCACCTCCTTCCCTCTCCTGGCCCCGCCAATGATGTAACCACCACCTCCACCTTTAACAGCAATGCCTCTCGCCTTGCCCTTGCTGTAAACCTTCTCCACTCCCTCCTCCTCCCCCAATCCCTCGCTATCAAGAGATTCAAGATAGGTCATGAGTTGAGGCTGAAGGAACTATGTCCTAAGACTCTCAACTCCCAAGGATAGGGATAAGATAGGGCCAATGGGCTACATCACACGGGAAAAGGTGGTGACTCTTTTCAAAATTTAAATAGATAGGCATTGGAGTAGTAGTGTTTATTTCTAATTTTATATGGAAAACTCATAATGTGAGAAGCAAGATTTATTTTTTTTAAAATATATTAAATAAATTTTATTTTATGATTTATTTAAATAAAAGTGTAAAACTAGTTAGAAGATTGGATTTCGAACTTGACTTGTATAATTAAACAAGTTAAACATATTGATTCATTTACGATCCGAACTCATTTAAGCCAAATGTGAACCTACTTAAGATGGATCAAACGTGGATTAGATTTGAGGGTCAGGTTATATTTTGCCATCCCTAGCTATGATGCTCCAATGGACGATGGCAGGGTTGGCCTCCTAGCAAGCTGGATGTCAACATAGCTTTCTCACCATCAGGACCTACAAGGGAAGTTCACACTCATCAAGGGTTCTTCAATCTGGGATCCTCCGCTAGTTAAGTTATCTAGAGATTGAGAATAATAGGAAGAAGAGTGAGTGAGAGAATTAGAGCGTTATATGAGGGTTCCCCCTTTTCCTCTTTATATAGAAGTTATTTATCATGTGGTTTCTTACCATAATATAGATAATCGGGATTTGTTAGAGATAATGAGCCATCAGAAGATGGATGCAAGAGATTCTCTATCCAAATGAGTGGAGAATCATCGTTTATTATAATATAATTACTAGTCGTGGAAGATAGTGGTTACAAAAGATAGTAGAATGGAGTATGGCCCACATGACGATAATGATGCCATGGAGATCATGGACCATTTTGGCCTTGGGTCGGTTGATGACCAAAGTTGTAGAATAGTCAAAGAAGTCATTTGGTGGTGAGTTTGGCTATCTTCTATATAATCGGTTGGTATTCGAGATGGATGTCAGGTATCTATCGAGGTGATCAATTATGGTCGGTAGCATTCCAACTTTAGGATTAGTTGATAGGCATTGATCATATATACTCTTTTTGTGTATCATGCGATGTGGTGCGGGCACCAGACTCAGAAGAAGACTTCAGAGCTCCATCTGGATCTCTGATTGACATTGCCCGAGAAATTAGGGTTTGTAATAAAGGTTGACCTGGTCAACCAGTTTATTTATTTTTATTTATTTCTTAAGTCACCATTTAAATTTTGTTGAGTCATGTTGACTCGGTGCAAGTCCCGATGTGGTTTCAATTTGGTCCAAAATGGTGCCACATTTGTCTTCCAATCAAATCAAGGTTCAAGCAAGTGGAGGCCACACTCCAAGCCACACGCCCAGCCACACTCCGAGCACACGCCAGAGTCCAGGAGGCGCCACAGAGGCATCCCAGTGTCATGGTCCCCACACCCAAAGAAGAAAAAATCAAATTGGAAGCTAATTTAAAGGAGGCGCCCATACCTGCCTATTTTACCTAAGCAAAGAAGGAAGAAAACTTCTCTTGGAGAAGAAATCAAAGAAGGACATCCAATTGAAGTTCAAATCAAAATCAAAGAGCTTAACTTGGAGTGGAAGAAAAGAAGAAATGCCATAAGAAGAGGAGGACTCCAAATCCAAATCCAACTCCAAAGGAGGCACCATAAAAATTTCAAAAAAAATTCCTTTATGGCCGTCCCAATTTTTTTTGAAGTCTTGGTCGACCAAGAGAGGGGGTTTTCTACCTAATCTAGAGGTTGGAAGAGTTTAGTCCCACATGGGAATTTGTACAAGCTAGAAGAAAATTTTAGGTCTATATAATAGACCTCTCTTTGTAACTTTGAAATCAATGAAGAAAATTATTTTTTTTTTGCTACTCTCTTGTGTTGAGTGACCTAGGTTTCTCTTCTTCCGCACTATTCTAAGTGTTGAGCTCCGTGAGGGGGTAATCCGGGTTCCATTGGAGCCTTGAGGAGGTGAGAGATCTCCATCTTTATCCAAAACCCTAGGTTAGCCACTTGAAATTCCAAAACCCTCGCCACCCTTCATTATTTTCAATCCATCAAACCCTAGATCCATCCATCTCCCACGGCCTCTCTCTCTCTACAAGTCCAGGCCGTCCACCTTCATCCAGATCCAGTCCGGCTACTTCAGATCCAGAGCAAGTTCCAAGAAAAATCACATCAGCTTCCAGGAGAATCCAGTTTTCAGCAATTTCAATCTTCAAGTTCATCAACCTGGTAAATTCTTCCCTTGACTCTCTGATTCCATCAATTGTTTTTCTTCTCTTCCAGATCTTGAGTTCAGGAGAAGCCAACCCGCCAAATGACCAGTACTGGAGGATCCATTGCGAAGAAATCTGAATCCGAGGATCCAACAATCTGCTCGAGTGAGTTCTTCCACCAAAATCTGTGAAGATCATTGTCTGGTTAGGTAAACCATCTCTTCTCTTTATTTCTGTTCTGCTGAAAGTTCGGAGCGAAACCCTAGGTCTGGGAGTTTCTCAACCCCCAGCGATCCGTTGCTTCTGAACTACTCTGATAATTTAGTTTCCTTAAAATTGTGCTTTCAATTATCATATTAGTATCTTTCAATGTTAGGTTAACTTTTCTTTGATTTGAAGCCAACTTCTACAAACATATAAAAATAACAAAAAAATTAGTTAATCTTAATTTACTTCCGCATCGCATCCCTTTATTTGTTCTGCATCATTTTTGGTATCAGAGCTTTCGTGCTGCATCACGATGCTTGCCAGGTCATCCGAATTATATCCAATGCATGCTTGTTACATCATTCGAGGTCAAGCAAGTCATTCCTCTCACAACTCTTGCCCCCTACTTCCTAGTTTGAAGTGATTTTTTTTAACTTCGAAATTGGAAAGTAAGTCTTTATGAAAATTCTACTTCGGCCATGAAGATTAACTCTGATGCACTTCCCTGGACATATAATGCACCACCTTGCCATTCTGGTTGTATTTGTTACTTGGCAAGCCAAACAAAGCGACACACCATTATTAATTTAAAATAATCTAATCAAATCTCATCGTAATAATTATGGGATGGTTCTCCAAAGCGATGTAATAGTTTAAAGGATCGATCCTCGAAATCAATCTCAAGCCTATCATTGGGTACCACGTGTGAGTGGTCTGTTGGTCTATGGCTACTTTACGTGGATTTGGCTTACATGACGAGATCAGAAGAGAGTGCATTGAAGGGTCACCTGATATGGGCTGTAGGATAGATTGCCATGTGTCATTCATTTATAGTCAGTAATGAATAATCCTAGCCATAAGGTAGTATAAATAGATTCCTTTTGACTGGTCTTCCACTATTTTGGCCATCACTGAGTTCTTTATATGAAACTGAAACTAAACTAGAAAACTATTTCTTAAAAAATGCTAAACTTGAAACTCAACTAGTTGATTCTAACCGAATATTTTAAACTAATTTGAACCGTTTTTTTCATTTTGGTTCAATTTTTTGATTTTATATGCCCACCCTTAGTTGTACCAACTAGCACAAGTGCATCAAGTTTAATATTAATCTCATTATTTTTTTCTTCGATTTCATTATCTAGTTCAAAAGAATCAATCCATGCATTCGCAACTATATTCTCTAACATTAATTGAAAATGTGCCCAAATCATAATTAATCAATGACATGTCTTAAAGAACATAAATATAAAACTTCACTACTATATAAAAACTAACCGAATAATAAATGAGGATAATACAATATTCATCATATATTAAATATAACAAACTTATTCCAATAACATTTTCGATAAAGTCTTGAATTGTCAAGTTAAAGCTGAGTCGGTAGGTGAATAGTTATTCTCTTTATCACAAGATGCTATAAACCAGTTAAGCTATATTATTAGATCAGGCAATACAATAAACATCTTTTAACAGTCACATTGTTAAAATAATTAAGTTCTTAGCAAGAAGGGATCGCTTCCATGCTCAACTCTTAAGCATATGCAAAGCAAGTTTATCATCTCTAAAATGCTATAAGTATAAGGATCATGTCTAATTTAGGTAGCCATGCTACGACCCTCTACATATCAACTAGCCAATCAATTGTTTAATTTAAAGTAAAGATTGCTAATAATCATTTGCTACCCTTTAGAATTGATTCTCTTGCATCCGTTACTCTTTTATGAGCTATGATCATTGATGAGGTGCCCCTATGATCTAAGTTAGAAGTAATGTTCTCTAATTTTGATTGGATCATGCCTATCATTATCTCCAATCTCCTCAACTTACATTATTTTTTGATATCTTAGGTGGGACTCCAAAACTTAGAGCTTTGCATGCCTCATAGTGGCTACTATATCCGTGTACAATCTATCTAAGTCAAAACAATGTTTGAGTCCTTTGTGCTTATATTTTGCCCACTTTGGATTTCTTTGCACAATCTTAAAATTACTCATCAATATAAATATTATTGCTAAATATATAAATCAAATAATATATATTTATATATATGCATAAAAATATATATGTTAGGTTTCTCTTCCCATCATTCATCTGAAGCATTTATGGTTTGCTTTACATGATCCCAATTTAATCCAATTTCTTTTTACTAAAGCATTCTAGCTTTACCACTCCTCCTTCACATTATTCCAATGAATTTTCAATTACATTCTATCATAGTTTTTCTTAGACTCCCCATTAAACCTTTTTGCAAACAAATTTTACCCATTCTCTATGAAATGGATATCGGGTATGTACATAACTCTTACAAATTTTTTGTAGTACTTAACAAAAATATCTTGGATTTTACTATCTTCAATCTTTTTGTTCTTAATTCCTTTTTCATTACAATCATTAATAGCTTTGCCTGTCTTTGAATTTTGTACCTTTGAAATATGAGATATATTATGTGCACTTATCATTTGCAAGACTACCAAAATATTTCAAATTTTAACATCAATATAAAATGTTAAAAATTTAGTAGCTAGAAATATTTGCTGAACAAAATGTTTATAAAAATATTTAACAACTAATGATCAAAATATTTATAAAATAATATTATGAAGGCAATCACTTGATTTTTGAATCCCAGCAAATGCCAGCAAGTAAAAAAAATAATAAGAATTTGCAAAAGTTACATTATATAAAAATCTATAAAAAATATCAAATAAAAACTAATTTTAAGTCCAGAAAAATTAAAGTATAATAATCCATCAACATAATTTAAGTAAGCTCTTCATCTAATTGGTTTCAAATTTCTACAAGAGTCAATAAAAACGACTTTGGTTGTTGCAAGCGGTCCTTATGAGGAGGTTCAAGTGGGTTGGTGCCTTGGTGCCAAGGTTATTTTATTTTGTCGGCAGTATTTTGGGATGGGGATGGGGGAGGAGAGGTAGATAAGTGAAAAGCATCAAACAAAAATAATATTTTCTATGATTTATATAGAGATTAATCAAAGACTTTATCATGGGATTGTTGTTCTTTTCTTTATAAGGGTAGCGGTAATTTGCCACTAATATCGAATTTATTTAATATTTTATAGTATTTTAGTTTTTTATTATATAAAGGTATAAAATAACTTGGTCGCCAAAAAGATTTGAGCTAGGTATTAAATAATTATAACATAATTAAATATGTTTTAGGCTCTTAGTCTCAACCCCTCGAGTGGGCTAGGATGAGTGTGAGTTTTCTTTATTCTAGATGATAGTTTAGCTAGTACATATGTATAATGATATCATCCAAGTAAAACCTCAATCAAAGTAAAAGGCTATGATAGGCATGGATTGGATTTTTAAGGTACTTACCATAGTTTGCAAAAAGAGATAGGGTGTGTTGAAAGTCATTTTCACTTATGCACATAAAATGAGTATATAATTTCAAATAATTATTTTAAATTATTTTTGATGATAAAATAATTTTTAGCGAATTAACTTTATATGCACTTATCATCAAATAAATTAGAAAGCAGCCATAAAATAAAAATGTTGATTTAGATTTATTGGATGAAATATGCACCTCCAAAATTCGATAATATTAACTCTTTACAATATTTTCAAACATTATATAAAAATAATTTTTATAATCACATATTCGTGTCTAACGTTGAAATCCGATCCGATATGGATCGGATATCAGTATATTCATATCTATATTTATTTTGTTTGATGAATATAGATGCGGATATTAATCGGATACAAAAATTTATATATATATATATTTTAAATAAATAAATAAATAAAAATATATATATATATACACGTGTTATTAAAAATATGAATATAAGTTAGATAATTAAATTTTATTATTTTTAAATAAAATTATTATTTAATGAATAATAAAAAAAATCAGGTTAATATATTCATATTTTTGTGAAATTAATAAATATTATATTAGTTTTTTTTAAAAATATAGAATATTTAAATAAATAAATATCATCCATATTAATATATATATATATATATATATATATATATATATATATGCATGGATTAAATTCTTATCTACATTCAAATAAATTTGAATATGATATTGGATTACGTCCAACAATATTTGCATTACTTTTATCCCTGTGTTCGGCAAACTTTTAGCAAACTAAACGGGAGACGAATATATATATATATATAAAAAAAAAATTACGGTATTGGATGAAATCAGCAATTATTATTGTATAAAATTTTATTGGACAGCAACCGTGGCCAAACTCGAATCCTTAAATATAGGTAACAATCGTAACGCCAATCTGAATCCCGAGCAAAATGGCTCGTCAACCCATCCCGACCGCAGCACCCACCCGAACCCTGAGGAATCCAATAAACAAATAAAAATCGAGAATCTAACACTCGCAGAAGCCATGCGTTCATATCGCAGGTGAAAAGAAAAAAAAGAAAAAATCCCTTTTTTTTTTCCCGAAAAAACCCATTCCGCGATACGAGGGTTCGCTTCTTCCCCCCTTCCTCCTCCGCTCCTCCCTTCCCTACTACTTCGTCCCCTCTTTGCCAAACCCTCTTGATCGAAGCCTTCGATCCCTTCCCTCATCGTTTTCTCTTTTTCTTGCTCTCCCTTCTTCGCTTCTCCAGTGGGTTATTGTGCCGCCGGTCGGGCCAATCCTCAATTTGATCTCCGGGAAGGGGAGGAGGTTGGAGGCCGTGGAAGCGGAATTTTAGGGTTTTGTCTCGGTTTCTTGGTTCATCCAAGGAGTTTTAGGGCATTCTATTGGCATTCTGGGTTCTGGTTTCCGGCGTTTGGAACCCTAGATCTGAGGTTCAGGAAATCGATAAAGGAATTGCGATCTCTTTCTTTCGGGCTCCTTCAAGATGTTCTGGCGCATGACTGGATTGTCCACGGCTTCTCCCGTAAGTCTGAAAGCTCCCTCCGGGTCTTATTTTTAGTTTCGTGCCCTGTAAATTCTGTTCGCTGGGGTTTGGTTGCGATGGCGTGATTGGGGAATCCAATGCGAAATTTGGATTTCTCCTTTATTTATGAATCCTCCGAACGTAGAGAGTTGGTGTTGTATTGGTTTATGATATTTTGTGAAGTTATCGTGGATACAAGGTTCCGGCCTGGAAAATTTTCTTTTGCAAGCGTTTATGTTTCCATTAGTGAAAAATAGCGTCTCCTTAAATTCATTTTCTGTGAATCATATGATCTGCATGATAAACTGAGTTAACTACTCTATGATTTTGAAGCTTGGGGGTTTTCACCTTTTCTTTCTCTTCACATTGACCAATTTGAATTTTAGTAAGAAAGGCAACCCAAAGAAGAAAAGCTATAGTCTGATAGCTCACTATTCAAGACAAGCGCTACCGAGGAAGTTATAGAATGATTAGGGGTATTTTATCCCAGATAAAGTGAAGATTGATAAATAAGTATAAGTTCTTTGTCTGTCAGGCTTGATTTGTTTAAATGGATGGATAAGGCACGTCAATCACAGTAATGCTTTTGTCAATTCTGATGATTGGTTCTGTCCTGTTTGCTTGTACATCTTCCCGTGAAAATATGCTACTGTACATTGCTGTATGAGTGTTTTTTCTTCTGGTTTAGTTTGTTCTATAGTGCTGTCTTGGCTGTGCGCTATCTGTTCTTTGCGATATAGATGTAATCCATTTGGCTTTAATATACTATGCATTTCTGGGCAGCAATCTTTTGTTCCTCCAATTTGTGTATTTGTGGTTCTTCTTTGAGGGATGTTTGGTTGGGGGGAGTTGTGCTTTGGAATGGGAATTAGCAACTCCCATTCTAGCTATTTGGTTGGAGAGGGTTCCATTCCCATTCCGATTCTAGGAGGGAATGGTAATGCCCCAATCTCCTGAAATCCGGTCCCTACTCTATCCTAATATGCAAGTCCCATTTCGATTCTGGTTACGAACCAAAATCCATACTGATTCTAATTCTGATTGCGGTCATGAACCAAATGCGCCTTGAGTTGCAATTGGAAGTCATGGCCATGATGACAGTAGTGATAAATGACTCAATGAATGTAAAATTACCCATTCTTTTATTGCGGTGAAGGAGTGGATCTAAAATATTCTCATTTGATGGTTGCTTTTGTTTTCATTACTTTGCTGTACCAGCACTTTTCATCTTAGTCTTTTTGTTACTCTGCTTGTTTCTTTCTTAAGCACTATTTGTATTTTTTATCTCTTGATTATTTTAAGTTCCATTATTTCTTTGAGTTCAATATTGATATTTATAACCTATGTCTTTCTCACATTCATATACTGATTTGTTTTTTCAGACATTATTACCACATATATTTATCTGGATATATGCCCTTTATCATCGTATAATTTATTTTTGTGCATCACCTATCACAACCTTAATCCTGATGTTCAAACTAAGTTCTTTCAAATCATTTTTTGATGCAAGGATTTCTATCTTTTCTGGTGTCACATTGAAAGACTTAACTTTTTTATTGTTGCGATTCTATTAGTTTCAGTAATCTATTTTTATTCATTTTAACTTTATATTCAGGTGGATACCATTCTAGACAAGGAAAACTTTACTTTGGAAGAGCTTCTTGACGAGGATGAAATAATTCAAGAATGCAAAGCACTGAATGCCCGTCTTGTCAATTTGTAATGAGATTTTCTTTTCTTGACCTTACATTCTGGGAGTTTGTTGCTTCATTTACTTCACTTTTATAAGTGACACCTCATTAATATTTAGGTATATTAGATGTTTACTTTTGACATTTTTGTCACTTGTTGTTCATTTTTTTTGCTATATGAACTGATAATTTGTTTAAAGATTAAAAGGAGGCAACTTATCTGTATATCCTATGAAAGAATGCTCAAGCAACAGCTTTAGAGATGGTTTGCTCAATTACTAGCACCATTAGGTTACTGGATACAATGGAAACTGCTGAATAAAATATTTTGAATGTTTTCCATTCAAGGTGATGATGACGTTGATGTGTACCATAGCTCAAAGTGAGAGTAAAAAAAACAAAAAAAAGAAATGCAAGAATTAAATGAATCAATATTTCCTGGACTCTGGGAATCGAACAAATTATGAAGCTTAATGGCATATTATGTATGGGGATTGTGCACTCTCATCTTGAAGGCATTGCAGGTCAACAATACAAACCTTTTCTGTAAACATGCAAAACAGGAGGCAAATTCATCTATAGCATGAAAAGATATAGCAAAACCTAATATGCCACAAATTTGGTAGTTTTGATGCTGTATATCCCAAGCATCTTGAAGAGGCTAAATTGAAAGCCAAATACCACCACCAAGATATATGTTTAGGCTTGATAAGAATACTTTTCTTCCCCATGTAACCGTTCAGAATCTTTTCTTCTCTTCTGCAATGACCATGGACGTCTACTTGAGACAATTTTTTTAGTCGTATATCCTCTTTGTTAAGTAGGGTGCAACGATCTCTAAGGTAGATTTGGAAATGAATCTTGAAATGTTAAGAAAACTGGAAAGGGTCCTATACTTTGTGAATATTGTATTATTAATTGATGATATCTGAACCGTAGAAAGGGTTAATGATGCGGCACTTGATTTTACAAAGATTTCTGTTTACCTAATCGAGATGCTTGGGAAATTTGAAGTACCATAAACATGCTTCATAGTCATACTTAGCTTATTGATGGTAGTCATTTTAAAGTGCAATATAATTATTGAGAGTTTGTAAAATTTGCAGTTCATCTAGCATGGCAATATCATTTCTTTTGACAAGATTGTATTCATTTTCTTGTTTATTTTTTAGCCTTATGTCTCTGTGAGTATAATTAAATAGTTTTTGGAAAATACAGATAATTACACACATGCATATGGGTTAGTTATGTGCCTTTAAAATGGAATTATTATATGTTATTTTCAGATATGATGTTTGAAGTTTTTTTCCTTCTATAAGGAAGCTGGTTTTATTTAGTCATCTTTCTTGATGATTGACTTGGTCAAACACCTAACCTCCTTTTCTTCTTCTCTTCTTGTATGGTCCAAAATTGGATTTGTAATTGTAAGATTTTAATCTTTATATCTGTTTAACCTTAATTGTTGTTGGCAGTGAAGATCATTGAGGTAAGAATTAGATCAATCTTTAGATTACCATCCTTATTATTATAGAATGTGACCACATGCTTTGACAATATGATGATAAATTGGAATATCTTTTCTACACTGTTGCTGTCTTGCAAAAGATGGATTTTCTATTGGTGGTGTTGAATGTATTTATGGCCTTTACAAAGGTGAATGGTAAACCATGATGATGAATAATTAAAGTCCAAAGAGTTATATATTGACTATCCAAGTATATGAAGATTGGCATGTCTGAGCATTCTAACTTTGAAGTCCTATTAGTTAAACTTTAGCTGCAACAGCTTTTTGCTTGGGATTCATCATAAATAATGCAGATCATTGAATATTTACCATTAAGAATTTGCAAGGGAAACACCTAATGTTGGATATGACTGTTGATGTGAAATTAGAGATCAAATGCAAGTTCTCCAACATCCTTAGCCTCGACTTAAGGATGCTATATCAATCTCATTAGATCGTGTATCCAATTAGAAATTGAGAAGGTAAGACTTGATGTGACCTTGCAAAAGTATCCATGCAGTGGGAGTAATTTTTTTCCCCAATCTATAGTGATATAGAGCAAAGAATAGTTCTTTCATTCTATGTGCTTTTCCTCTTTTATAGGGAACTTGGAAGGAGTTAGCATGTTTCTTAAAGCAGAGGTACCTATGTTTAGTAAAATATTTGCATGTCTTTTTTCTTTCTTTTATAATTAACAATCTATTTAGCTCTGACAGAACTTAGACAATCTGAACTATCATTTTTAAACTGAACAACCAACTGGTTTTTGTTTTGAGCAGCTAGTAGCTTACCAGGCTGCTCAAGGCTTCTTATCTAATAGCTTTTAAAGAAGACGTTAAGATGGCAGCATGAAAAAGAATATTTCAAGATATCGCTTCTTCCTTTTGATATTTTTTAGAGATGTATCTCTTGGTTATAACAACGGAGCAATTTATCTTAGTGATGCCTGCATGCTAGTATATTCTAAATCAAGGTTTGCCATCCAGGTGCTGGACCCCATACAGTACCATTCTATTATAATGTTGGTACATGGTTTAGTATTGTACGAGATAGCATACTAAGTGGCGGTACAGTACGAGACTATGTACCGGTATGAGATTGTATGATACAATATGGCCCATACCATGTAGTATGGGGCGGTACAACAAAATATGTTATCTAAAATAATTCATATGACTTGATCCACATGGTGCACACGCTTATCTTATCAAAGAGCTCTCTCAGTCATAATAGTGGAGAAATTTACCTTAATGATTACCCACATAGTTGTATTTTCTAAAGCACTAAAAGGTTGTAAATTTTTAATTGTAGCATGTGGGGATTCTTGAAGGACATAAATATATTTTGGGGTGGCATGGATTTTTAGATTGTAATTGAGTTATTCATTAGATTTTTGGTTCAGTAACATGTAAATGAGCGTGAAGAATCATTTTTGGTATGGCTTAAATATTTTTAAGTAGTTTTTGCTTAATGTAGGCTCAGGTAGGCAATCCAAGAGGGGGGGTGAATTGGGTTTTATAAAAAAATTAAAACAATAATGAGAGGGACTAGTGATGCTAGTGAAAAATGATAAATTCAATGCAAGAGATTTAAAGCAGTAGCAATAATCAAAGAGCAAAAGAGGAAGAGAGCAATCACACAAACACAAAGATTTATAATGGTTCGGTGCCAACCAAGCACCTACATCCACTCCCCAAGAATCTCTTGGGAATTCCACTAAGTTTGGTTTTATAACTTAGGCTCACCAACAACCTTTACAACTTGTTTTGTCTTCGGGCTCACAAGTCAAACCCTAGTTGGTTTTAAGGCTCACCAACAACCATCCTTGGTTTTACGGGATGACCAAGAACCTAAACAACTTGTTTTGGCTTCGGGCTCACAAGTAAAACCCTAGTTGGTTTCAAGGCTCACCAACAACCACTTTGGTTTTCAAGGCTTACCAAAAACCTCTTTGGTTTTCCAAGGCTCACCAAAAACCTTAACCAAAACAATGTAAGAGCAAGTATAAATGAATACAATAAAAGCTTTCTAAAATAAAGCAAATATCTCTTTGAAGCCCGTTGAGAGTTGATGAAGATCTTGTCTTCAAGTTGATGAAGCCTTTGATTGATGCTTGAGGATGTGAACTTTGGATGCTCTCTTTGAAACTTGGAAGCTTGAAGGCTTTAACCACTCAACTCTTGAATCCTTGAAGAATATTCAAAAATCTCACCAAAGGATTACTTCTCCATTTGATTTTTGATGTTTATATAGCCTCCCAACACTTAAATGATCGATTATAGCCGTTAGGGAGGAAAATATGGTCGTTTGAAAGCAAGTTGGAGAAGTTCTGCAGTCCAGAAAACTAGCCGTTACTGTTCAAGTGTCGACACTTCAGTTTCAAGTGGCGACACTTCATTCTCCAGGTGTCGACACTTCACTTCCAAGTGTCGACACTTCGGTTCCAGGTGTCGACACTTGACTGAAATGCTTTCTGAAGTTTTGTGTTTGTCTCAGGCCTTGAGTTGACACTTCACTCTTCAAGTGTCGACACTTGATCCTCAGGTGTCTACACTTCATTTCCAGGTGTCGACACTTGCCTGTGCCATTGCTGAAACATCTTCAAATTGAAACTTTAACCTCTTCAAGTTCTTCCATATTAATTCCAAAGTCCATATACTTGATTTTCCATTAATTTAAGGACTTTTCCAACTGAAATACATGCATTTCTTCATCCAACATGGTTGAGTAATAAGATCTGAGAAATACACTTAAAATACAATTATTACTCATTTATACTTAAACATTTTGTCAATCATCAAAATCAAGACCAGAGTCAACACTTAAAATTAATTATAGTTCTTACTGAAACTTATATTTGTAAGCAGCTAATTAGACAATTATAGTTTGAGCAGTTCTTGCTTAATTGATGGAAGCCTTGGTTCAATAGTAAGTTTGCTCCATTGTGACCTGGGGGTCACGGTTTCGAAACATGGAAATAGGCTATTCGTAGTCAGGTGTAAGACTGTTTACGTTTGATCCTTTGTAAAACCTGTAATGGTGGGAGCCTCTTGCACTGGTCCATCTTATTCTTGCTTAAAATTGAAAATCACATATGAAATGGGCCCAAATTGTATAGTTAGAGTTCAATTCCAAGGAATATAGGATTGGGGTAGTATGGGATTTTCTAGGGTTTAAGGAGCTTCTGTCATACAAAACATTCAAATCTAGAGGCGGAAGAAAGGTGGATATTGGTCTTTGCCGGAATCTGTTGCAGTGTAGAAAAGATTAGTTTATGGATTGCATTGAAGAGTAAATATGTTAAAAAGGTGATGATCACATTTGGCAATTTTAGGATAGATGGTCCAAGAGGATTCAGGACTTGCACCATGAAGTTAGACCAAGAAAATATGATTTTTGAAGATAGACCAAGAAATATGATTTTCAAAATAATAGATGCGTATTTGTTAGAGATGATTGGCCCTCTATTGAACAACTCAGGAGGGCAGGTATACCTACTTACAGTTTCCCAAGGAGCTCCTCCTTTTAAAAGAAAGCAAATTTTCTGCCCTGGTCATTGAACGTGAGCAAATAAGTGATGAGGCCTGACCTCTTTCCCTACTCATCTGTCTTTTCTCTTCTTGTTCTTCTTTCCCTTCTCTTTTTTACGATGTCTTCATCTTGTCCTATTGTTGATGAATCTGATTTTTTTTTTTAATTAAAAAATTATTTTCACCATACCTTCTTTGTTTTGAAAGAAATTATAAGGCAATAAAATCCTATATGGCAATTATTGTTTTCTCATCAAAATAGTTATACTTCAGCATGATCCATAAGTCAATCAGCATTTTTGGTTGCTTCAATGAGGAAAATAATGTTAATCTGGAGAAGATATGGAAACTAAAAGAATTTTCATTGTTTACGATATTTAGGCAATGATATTGAAAATCTAGTATTTATCAAATATTTAGAAATAGTGAAATACAAAAGGAATAGCACAATACATTAGAAAATTTGCAAGAGCTAAAGATCGGAAAGCAGGTAGATATAGTATTGTTGGAGGTCTTAGTTAGATATTCCTACCTAAAACCCAATTGATTCCCACCCCCGCACTCCCCCCCCCCCCCCCCGATTTTTTATCATTTGGAGGTAGTGTCTGGGATGATAAATACATCAGTGATATGTGATATGTTGAATACTTGACATAAACTTTCTAATTATTGAAGCAGTGCTTGCTAATCTAATTACTTTTATTTTCTTTTTCTATCTGACCTATCCTTTCAATGCACTTTCAAATAGTTTGTGGAGCTTTTAATATGCTAAATTCAAGAAAAGATACTGAAAATGGAATTATTGAATGTTTGGAATGTTTTAGGAGAAAGTACACTCTAGCCCCGATGCCCCTCTGAAATTGAAAAGAAGGATAAAAGGAGAAGAATGAGGGAAAATGAGGATCATATGGACTTAAGGTCAAGACATTTATGGCTCTGCATTGAAAGAAGAGAACATTGCCATCTTTCTTAGCAGTGGTCGAAACTACATTTTGTTTGCATGTGATTTAGGTTACTCTCTTTGGCAGATTATACCAAAATTTGGGAAAATAGATTGAAGGTTTAAGCAGGGTAAGCTTTAGATTCTTTCTAGAAGAGTTAATCAAATGGTTGTTGAGTGTGTCAGCAAGTTCAAATATTCAATGAGGTTTAATTTTTATTATAAGATGGATAAGTAAAGCTATGCAAACGATGTAATAGATATTTTGAATATTTCAAGGAACTTTATGACTGTTAAATCAATTTATCTAAATTGAATATATACTTTGGCATCATTTTACTTATCTTTCTATCATTTTTTTATGTAGTTTGCGAGATAGGGCTCAAGTGGAACAATTGCTTCGCTATATCATAGAGGAAGCTCCTGAGGATGCTGAAAAGAAACAGGCATTCAAGTAAATTGCCACACACTGGCATGTGAATTTTTTAATATGTACACCTTCCTACCTGTTGTTTTATTTGCTTGACTTTTGTTCCATGGTGTTTTGTAGGTTTCCTTTTATTGCATGTGAGATATTTACTTGTGAGGTTGACATCATACTGAGAACCTTAGTAGAGGAGGAGGAGGTAAGTTCATTTATCATCAACTCTTCTGTTTGTGTACGTATACATATACAGCTACACATATTCCTCATACCAATGTTTTTTATCGTTGTTAAGAATTAGTTCTTGCCAATTTCAGTTGGTTTTAAGCATTATTTGTTTTTCTTTTTAATTTTTTCTTATTGCCTGTGGATTTTTTTTGTTGTCATGCAGCTGATGAATTTGTTGTTCTCCTTCCTGAAACCTGATCACCCGCATAGTACGTTATTGGCCGGTTACTTCAGTAAGGTATTCTTCAATGTTGCTTGATGCATGAATTAAGTACATTAAGAAAGGAAATAAAAATTTGAAAAATGAGAAGTTTTAGACTATTTAGGTAAACAAACTTTCCCTTCACGCCTGCTATGTTGCTTGTGCTAGGTTGTCATATGCCTGATGCTACGGAAGACAGCCCCCCTTATGAGTTATGTTCAGGTGATTCTTTTATATTTTAGAACTAAAGAATACTTTGATCCATTAATTTAAATGGTTCTATCGTTTAATTCTCTTTATGAATAACTAAGGGTTTTTAGTTAATGGACCTGTGAATAAAAATGTTTAACTTGATTTTATCAAAACCAAAATCCTGAAAGTAAATGGATACTATGGAATGCTATAAAACTTGCAAGAGCAGTGACAAACTGTGTTTGTCATTTTTCTGTAATATGGATCTCCATCACATTGCAATTGAGTCCATCTGCAATTGCCAAAGAGAAGTATTCCTGTGAAAAATAAACATTTGCATGCACTTTCTTCTCTAGAACTCAAGGGTGGGGTTCATTTCTTCCTTCTCTTTCTTGATTCAGCACTCTGGTGTAGGTTGTAAAGAATCTCTTCCTCTTTGGTAAAGGCCTTTGGGGGGGGGGGGGGGGATGTCTTTTTATTGTCATCATAAGCCATTTTTCTTGACATTACAACTTGCTTGGGGTGTCTCCACTTGTGAATTTTGAAGATGTACCACAGCTCAATAGGTTATATTGAAATATATCATCCATTTTTTTGTCTTGTCCCGGTGATGATGTGAAAAGATTAGATTTGATCATGTTATTCAATAGTTGCATTATTCTTTTTGCTGGCAACTTGATAAAATGATGGTGATTATTCTGGTGGTATTTGTATATAATACTGGACTCATAGTATGACACCCATCTTGGGATTTTAATGGCTATGCAAATTTGCAGAAATGGTGCTTGTGAAGACCGTATCAAAAGACAACCCACTTGCAGTGGAATTTTAGTCATTAGTCAAAATTATCTTCATAATAAAAGAGATTAGTTCAAGGATCTTGTTGTCCAAACATGCTTTGATTAGCAAAGCACTACATTGTAACTTAGCATGGGCAGGATTTGAACTAGTTGACTTTGTTGTGTCAGTCAATCTTGTTGTTGCCTTTTGTTTACCTTCTTTAGCTAGGCCTTTCTGCTCATATTTGGGATGCTATTGCTGAAAAGGGTCATTAACGTGCATCTCATTTTCTCTGCTAATCTGTTCTCAACAGATCAGATCCTTAGAGACTCTGATCCTTATTTAATGACACGAAAAACTTGGCAGGAGCTCACTTTTGAGGGAAAACATTGGTTCATGGGAAGTTCTGAATAATTAGTCCTATAAGAAGCCATGAAACTGTTCTCTTGTCTCTCTTGTATGTGTGGAATGAGAACAATAAAAGGAACAGTGTCATAGTTTGGTTGGGATGCTGGAGTAATTCATAAGAAGAGAGATTTCCTGAGCATCTGTAGTTGTGAACATGATTTTGTGTCAATAGATAAGGACATACCATTGAATTGCTTATTTATCAAGTTAACCAAGAATTTGAAGCGGTTGAGACAATATTTAGTATTTTTTTCAGTTAGTTCACAGAAATTTGCATGAGCTTTTTGCACAATTGTTTCAGTTTTAAGAAATATACAGGTAGCATAACTTGCTATAAAGACCTCAATACCCTCAAACATAGGATGACATGGCTTCTGTTGCCCCAGTAAATATGGTGTGGAAAATATTTTGTTTGGTCAGATATGTAAGAGGTTTACTATTTTACAATACATACAGATTCCTTTAATTCATGGATAATTGCATGTCTTCAAATTTCCTCTCATAACTGTTCTATTTATGGATTCTTATTGTAAAGGTTAGAAGTCTGGATGATTGTTCATAAAGCTTAAGATTGGGTTGTTATGGGTTACTCGTATCTGCTATAAAGAGAACTGGGTCTTAGGTTGAGGGTGATATGGATAAAACCTGCATTGCTTTTTTTTTTGTACTGCTTCATACTCTGTGGTGGCAGTGAAGAATTATTTAAGTCATGATTCTTCTGACTTTTTCTTTTTTACTTAAGATTTTTTTTTAAAAATTTAAGTGTAGAAAAGGTTCTGTTGAAGAGTTTCCTAAGATTCTCTTTTGTGGTTTTTTGAATGGCCATGGTTTTGGAAACCTATTCCTATCTGTGCTAATGCTGTTCCGTGATGTTCATATGAACAAATGAACTGAATATCTGATTGGATTGTTATGTGGGGTGATGGGGCTTAAGAGAAACATGGCCTTTTCTGTATGGTGACGGATGTTTGGGTAAAATACTTGATCTTTTTGTGATATAATAGTCTCTGCAAGCATTGTGGACATCTCCAGGTTGTTTGATGATGCAGGCAGTTGTATCAAGGGTTTGTGGATTGAAAAGTTACATATGAGATTAGCAAATCTGAATATATTGGACATTATTCTTGTCAACAAAAAACAAAGTGGGGACTAGATGCAAATGCTGGATGTGCTATACTTAGATGGTCTTACACAGTACACTTGGAAATATTTCTCACTTTGGTGCATGAGTTATTTTGACTTTTGATGGAAGGACAGCTATTTGGAAACGTGTGCAAGCTAGGCTGTATAAGGGAAGGATAACCTGGAGGGTGGAAACAAACCCTTTTTATTGGTTTTGAAATGGACTTTTGGCCATTGGATCTCTTTCAAAAATTATGGTAAATAAAGGTGACTATGAGTGTCTGGGTACTTGTGTAGGTACTTTATTGAAGCTGTTCTCATCTTATTAGACATGGTTGCTTTGTTTAATGATTAATTTGATTTTCAGAAGACTAGACCGATCATGTCAGATCTGGAACATATGTATAGCACGTTAGTCAAATATATTGTTTTAATTGTATTCTTCCATTTTAATTTGAGCTTGGCTATGAATTTTTTTGTGCAATTTTATAGGAAGTTTTTTCCATTAGACCATTAGGACATGATAAGTTGTGGTTTTTATATATAATCTCTGTATGGTTAAGTTTGATGAGAAGCATTGGGCATCGAGTTCTTCTAGGGTCATGATCTCAAACTATATGAAACTTGTCAACCCATTTTGTTATGATCAAATTGTGATTTATTTTTTTTCCCTCGCCTGTGTAACCTGACTTGCTTTAAGAAGGGGGAAAATAGAGAGCAAACTTGAAAGGGAATTGCTGTTTATGGTGTGATGGCCTGATATGTTTTCTGGCTTCAGTAATTCCAGAAATATATAATTCACTGGTGAATTTCCTTTGGTTTCAGCATAATTTTTTTATTTGGTTGAAGAGGCTCTTAGGCAATGGGCTGCACAGTGTGGCTTGCCCTTGTCCAAATACTTGTAACCTTCCAAACCCTTGGTTAAGGCAAGATTTGAACTAAAGTATCTTGATGCAACTATGAAGGGACTTTACCACCTTAGCTAATTGATGATTTTTGTGGTAATTTCTGAGGTTTGAACTGTAGGCATGGCTATGCCAGTATTGGCATGAGCCATGCTATGCCAGTATTGGCAATTTGGCATCGACACATCTATTAATCCTACATAGAAATAATTTAACTTTAAAAAGGGTAGTAAATCTTTTGTAATTCTTTTTTTCAGCACAGAACAGCATGTCTGCCTGTGCGATATGGCACACAGCACGTTTCGGATTGGCAGTAGGATTAAAATCATATGTTCTTTGTTGGCCTTTCATCTTGTTAAGCGTTTGGCTTTGTCCCTTTTATGTTTAATTTTCGGTTCTACTCTACATTTTTATTTTAGCAGAACTTCTTTATAGGGCTGTAGGATTAAAATTGTAGGTTCTTTCTCGGCTTTTCATGTTGTTTATCTCTTGCATTTTAGCCCTTATATTTTTAACTGTGGGTTCTACTTCTACATTCTTTTTCCTTTTATAGAACCTCTTCAAATTCTTGTTTTAGAAGTATAAATAGAAGACATGAAGATACCTTGCCTTGTTAAAGGCAAACCGTTGCTTCTGACATTCTGATTTGATGTAATGGCTTTGGTTCCAAGTTTTTGCTGCTATTAATTTCTCCAGGCTATGGCTAAGGGAGGTAGAGTAATAGCTATGTAATTTTAATCTTATGACTTATGATTAGGTGGACTAAGCACATGTGCAGTTAAATGGGTTGTGCAGGAATAATGAAACAAATGACTCCTGGAAGGGAGGGAGGGAGCAATATTATTTCTTGCTTGTTTTCTTGATAATAATTTTCAAAGGGGCCTTTGCAAATTGTCCACTGGTTTCATGTCCACTGGTTTCATGTGCGGAAACCAGTGGACATCTTGGCGCAGTGGTTACCATCATTTGTTGGAGGACCATAATATTGCAAAATATCGATCTCTTTGTTGTCCGTAGAGTGTTACTCTCTAGTAGGAAGTTACGAGAAATAACTATCGATGTTGATGATAGCCTTGTATTAGGGCAAAACAACGGCAAAATTTGTGTGGAGCCCCTTATCCTGCATTCTTTTCTTTATTTTTTTGCTTTTATTCTCTTATCTTCATCAACCATTAAGCTTTCTTCTTTTTTAAATTTTTTTAACAGTTTTATGTTAGTTATTTTCTTTTAACATTTCATATAAATATGCATTGCATTGTAATGAGATCTTGTCCTGATGATTGTCTAGGGCCATCCAGAGATAATCTGCCAACTTATTGATCTCATTGGCATCACATCTATCATGGAGGTCAGCCATTCAAAAGTTGTGAATATTCATCTAGCTGAATGTGCCCATTCTAATTAATAAAAAACTCGAAGCCATTCTCATTATCTCTCTAATTATTCCTCAGTTTTATATATAAATAATCAAGACCTCACTTCTTCTATTGACGTTTCAAGCAGGTTCTGATTCGGTTGATTGGAGCTGATGAAACTATGTATTCGAACTGCACTGATACAATGCGATGGTTAGAAGATACAAATGTTCTCGAGATGATTGTGGATAAGTTTAGCTCATCGGTAGGTGTCTTGGTGGTGTCATATTATTTATTCAGTCTTGTATCATTTACTCCTCGAAAAGGAATCTGTTCGTGTACTTTTTATAACAAATTGCATATATGAGGTTGTTATGAAGTAATCTGGGAATGTTATTTACTCCCGAAAAAGGGAAAAATATAAAGCTGTGGACCGGAACATAGAGACTTCATGCTCCTTACTCAAACATTAAAAGCTGTAATATAATAATGTGTCTAATAGATCAGACAGGCACAAACTATTAGATTTTGTGAGATAAAAAAAACTGCATTTTGGAATTTGATGATAGTCATGAAATTTTATTATACGTGGTCCATACAAATGCTTGTAGATCAAGGATTGTCGAACCGTGCCGTACTGGCCGGTCAGCCCGTATTGAATTGGACCAGCGGCCAACCGGCACGGTTCGGTGCCAAAAACCGGTTCTCCGGTTTGGAAAATAAAAAAAAATTGAAGAACCGGTCCCGAACCGCACCGAACTGGTCGGTTTGGGACTGGTTCGGTCCGGTTCGAACCGGGTTTCTTTTCCTCTTCTTTTTTTTTTGGTTGTTAGTTGAGAGGGGGGAGGAAGATAACGGTACCCATACTGGTATGATACAGTAACCGGTATGGATCCCAATATCGGTTCAGCGATCCTTGCTGTAGATAGTTTATTCTTTCAAGAACCCATCCATAATATTAAAATTCTATGCTGAGAACTCATGGTTTATTGCTTTTTTTTTTATTTGTTGATTTTTAGTTATCTATGGGCAGATTACATGTCTTAATAACGGATAAATATGTCAAACTTTATCTTTTAGAATGTAAATTATTTATGTCAGGCAAATGTGTGAATGATTAAGGGGACATGGACATGTTTTTTTTTTTTTTTTTTGAATTTTTGGGTGAGCATGCTGGTTATCATTGGTGGGAACTGATAGAGCAATTTCACCATTTAGTTATCAGATTCTTAAGATAACTAATTTACACTAGTTCTCCTTGCATGTTTACTTCTAGTTGTATTTCTCATTAGAATATGCTTCATGAGTTAGAACACTGTATATAGCATAGGTTATAGGTTCTTTAGACTATGCATGCCAGACATAAGTGAGTTTAACTCACATGTTTTTCTTCTCCTTTTCCATTTACATATTTCTGCTTCTTACTATTTCTGTTTTACAGATGTTGTCTTACTGCTAATTAAAATTGTGGGAGCCTTTTGTTCCTATGAAATTGATGCGTGATCATGTTTGTCTTATGCTGAAAATTCTCCAGGCATTGGACCTTATGTTTTCAAATTTGGCTATGGATATGAGTAATTTATATCACATGCATGCATGAAACATGGGTGTATGTGCCTATATGTGCGCATGCACATAGACATACATATACATATGTACGTACATACACACACATCCACCTGTATATATGCATGTCTGTTGTATGTATTTATGTAAGTAGTATGTATGAATATCGAACTAGGCTAGAATGCTTTTGTGGACATTTGGCTTTAAATGCTTCCTAGTAAGAAATAATGGACTTTGCAAAATGAAAATCATTACTGGTGATCATGTTTTACAAAATTCAAATTGTTTAGAAACCAAAAATCACACTTTTGAGGTCTTTTTACCTATGCATTCATTGAAAACAAAATCGACCATTTCAAGGGTATGCTATCATGTTTCATGTTGATCTATAATTTAGAGACATTCAAATTAGTGACAATTTGATCTGTATGTGTTCTAAAATGTTTGGATCAAGATCAATGGTTTAGAATTGTAAATTACATAGTTCATGCTGTGTTTTTGGTTACTAGCTATATTTCCATTGTTCTTTTTTTGTGGGCTGGATTGGATGCATAGGCAAGAGACCTCAATTTCTTTTTTAAAAAAATCAGTTTTCATTTTATATATTTTAGATCATGATCAAAAATAAAAAATAGTTATCATTTTGTATATTTTAGATCATGATCAGTTGTTCACCTTGAGAGGCCCTCCATTGTTTTTTGACTAAAAAGCATTTGGAGCCAAATGCTATCATATGCAAACATCCTAACTCTAGTGACATGTATATATATGTATTTGTATACATCCATGTCTGTGTGTGTAGAATATGTTACATGTTATTTTGTGCATGTATAGTGTCATCGTGCAACTATGGTGATCTGGTTGTTTCCAAATTAGTTTTCATTATCATAATTCACTATGATACCATGTGTATGTATATTTATATATATATATGTATGTACTTATGTGTGTGTATAATATGTATGTATAATATATTAAATCTTATGTATGTGTGTATAATATGTATGTATAATATATTAAATCTTATGTATGTGTGTATAATATGTATGTATAATATATTAAATCTTATGTATGTGTGTATAATATGTATGTGTATAATGTGTATGTTAAATCTTGTACATATATAGTATGTATGTATTTGTGTGTGTGTATAATATGTTAAATCTTATTTTGTGCATTCTTAGTGTCATTGTGCAACTATGGTGAACTAGTGGTGTCCAAATTAGTTTTCATATCATAATTCACTATGATACTACTATGATAAACTGATAATGATATGTGATAATGATAACAATAAGCTTATCCCGATGGGTTCAGTCTTGTCATACAACTCTAAAAGTAAGCTTCATGGAGGAAATGAACGAGATCTTATAGTTTGCTGTGATTCTGGTGTCCACCCTCTTATAAGTCATGCCAACAATCCTTGCTCAAGCCAGTTATACTATCACATTGGAGGGGAAAGCAGGTTACCTTAACTTTAGGTTTTTTTAGCATAAGGAGTTGACAACTCCCACATCATTATTGGATCATAGTAAAACATTACTAAAGATCATTGAGAGATCCACATTTCTTATCGTAAGATTGAAGATTCCATCAAGTACCGCATGTTTTCTCGGTTGCAATTTAGAGTTTTGATTGACTTGCACATTTGCACATAGGTGTTCTTGTGTTGCCATTGAACTTGACCATACATTTCTTAGAAACATGATTGACGCATGTTCTGTTAAAATTGTACAGCCTTCTTATGAAGCAATGCATAATTTTAATGTTCTAGAATCAGTTTTATATTAACCTTTTGGCATTAATTGAAAGAAAACTTATTAGCTTAATTGCTCAAAATTTCTATACCAATCACCTCATTTTCTAGTACTTTGTCTTGCCTTACTTGAACAGGACTCAGCTGAAGTGCATGCCAATGCATCAGAGATCCTTTGTGCCATAACTCGATATGCCCCTCCAGGTCTTGCTGCTAAGATTTGCCGTCCAAGGTGACTTTTTCTTAGGATTTTTTGTTGTTTAACACTAGCTTTTCATAGATTTTATCAATGAGTTTTTACCTATTATTTTTTTTGACCTTTAATTACTATTATTAATAACCACACTCTGATATTAAAATGCAGTTTTGTGGGAAGATTATTTCGTCATGCACTGGAAGATTCAAGACCTAAATCTGTGCTAGTTCACTCATTGTCTGTATGTGTATCTTTGTTAGATCCCAAAAGACTACTATCATCTTCCTATCAATCATTTAGGAGCCAGCTGAGTCATGGGACAATGGTTGCTGCTAGTCCTGAGACAGTTGATGGAATGCTGGAGAGCCTAGGTAGGTGGCTGCTTCTGTTGGTGGAATGCTGTAATTTGAAATTATAGGCATTTGTTCAGGAGCATTCTGGCTTTATTATCATAAAAGAGCAACAGTTTGTGTTCAAATTACGGAATCCCAAGGTGCTTGAGTTGAATCATTGTGACACACTGGTTGATTCTTGTTCCAACTTTTGGTGGCCATTTTAAGTTTCCCAAGTTTGACATTCACTATTTTTGACTTTTGTGGCCCATTTATCCTTTATTAATAGTTTTGCAGGTACCCTGTTTTTTTAATCACAACCTTCATGTGGTTCTTTTTGATCTTTTGGTCCACTCTAATGTTCCACAACTCTAATGAGGTCATGGAATTAGACCTTATTGCAGTTTTGACGTTGTAAAATTAGGACAATACCAATTATTCATCTATTTGGCTAACTAAATTGTTAATAGTTGACACAATTTAGTGCAATTCAGTCTGATAAACATTAGGTCAGGGATGTGCTTCTTTTTGATAAACCTTAGTTTTTGGCTTGGCATTATTTGTCTTCATTCAAGTTTTCTAGGATTTTTTTTTTGGGGTGCTTTCCATGCTTTTATCTCTGTATTTATGCTAGAGTAACACAGCACCATTTTCATTATAGTCCTGCTTTATAATATTATGAATGCATATGTTATGAGGCTGCTGGTTGCAGTTGAATTGCAGGTGCCCAAAACAAGTGTTTGGATGCCTGTAACTGCAACTGCAAGCTACAATTCAACTAAAAAACCCCAAAATTCGAGTTGCAGCCTTTGGTTGCAGTTCCAACTACAAGGAATCTAGGAATTGAGAAAGCCCAGTGGAAAAGGTTCCCTCATCACTCCAGACCACTCCCCTCTCATAATCCATGGTGTCCTTGTAATTAAATAATAATATTATTGTAATATTATTACTGAATTAATATTATAATAATAATATTATATAATAATTATTTTAAGATTATCATCATCATTATTATTATTGTTTTATAATAGTAGTAATATCATATTTTGTAATATTATGTTATACTATTATTATATTATAATGATATTGTTCTATTAGTATTTAGTATTGTACTATAACATTTTTATGTTGCAATATTATAATATATTACTATTATCCTATATTATATAATATTATAGTCCATTTCAATTATATAATAACATTTGATTATTATTAAAATAATAATAATATTGTTATCATTTCAGTATTAATTACTATTACTATAATATTATAATATCGTTACAATATTGTAATCTGCATATAATGTTATAATATTATAATTGCATATAATAAATAATATATAATAATTATTAGTTATTATAATGCATATGTTAAATAATATGTCCAGTTATTATAATATCAAATTATTTTATATTCATCTAACTGCCATTGTAATTATCCATACTCAGCCAGTGATAATTTATAGCCGTAATATTTTTTCATTACAATTATAAAAAATAATATGATAAATATTATATAGTATAATAGAAAGCGTAAACATCAGTATGTCTTGGGTAATATTGCTAACCGATTGCAGGGAAACCATATCTTTTGCCACATCAAACAAACAAATAGCTGTAATTATATTAGCAATTATTAATTATAGATAACCAAAGAAGACCCTTTTCTTCCAATTGCTGGCAACCAAACAGTCCCTACATGTATTTGTCCATGTTTCAAACATTCTCTGTGTTATTGCTCCTCAAACCAATAATACTTATCTTTTCTTATGATCATGGTGGTCATATTGTTAATTTTCTCCCATTTGAAAATATGAGCCCATCGACCATAACATTATATACTTATAAGTTATAACAAATATTATTTCTAACCTTATGTAATTCAAAACTTTTTTGAAACTTAACATGCTAATTTTAATAACATCAATATGCAAAACCATGACAATAGATAATCTAGTTAAAAATTCATGCTGCATTTTTATAAATTTATATTCTGACATGTATATTTATATCACTATCTCAGGCCTCTGCCATGCACCAACTTTGATTGTTAAGTATATCATTAATCCTACTGTTATACCCTTGGAGTTGCCATTGTGATATGCAGTCAGTGACAATTATTGATTATTTTTATTTCAGTTTTCCGTATCTGCTTTTAAATTATAAGGCATATTCAATGCGATTGTTATGATATTGCAGGTGATTTACTGAAGTTATTGGATGTTTCTTCTTCGGAGTGCATGTTGCCTACCACATACGGGAGCTTACAGCCTCCCCTTGGAAAGCATCGTTTGAAGGTATTGATTTATAATACTCCAGATTTTCTTGTTTTCCTTAGTATGTGAGGTCATGTAATATGATTTTAACTTTGTAATCCTTTCTGATAAGTGCTGGTTATACACTGACATGTATGTCCAACATGCATACAAGATATTGTGACTGTCTATAATGAACCTGTCAGTTAAATAAATTTGAAATGCTTAAAGCATAATTAATTGTGTAAAAAAGAACCCATTCGACTATGATATTTTTTTTATGATCTCCTTTTTTTACACATGCATTTTCATTCCTAAGAATGGGAAAGTTGTTCTAGGAAAAACAATAGGAGTATCCTCTTCGGGGTCTGTGATACTGGTCTCTGTGGAGTAATGCATTCAACTACCATGGTGGATTAGTTGTTATGCTTCTAGTGGATATTAGATTGAGCCGCTTCCAATCTGGAAACAATTCAAAATTAATCTTGTCCAACTCGAATCCAGGTTTTTTGGATTAGGCTCATATTTTGTATCCAAATATGACCTTGTTTGATTGGAAAGTAGTATACTATGTAATTCAAAACCGTGCTTGAATATAGGAAAGTAGTCTTCTACTCATGACATAATTTTTCAGTAATTTATGTTGTTGTTTATAATCATGCATGGTTATCAATCATATTGGATGTAGAATATATTTTTGATAATGTGTACATATTGTTGCTATTATTTTATTGCCTAATATATTTATGATATAATTAGGTAATAAATTTATATATGCTTGTTGTGATTTATGTTTTGATTATTCTCGACTCGATTTGACTAGAAATCTCTGTGGATTAATAAAATATAATGTTAAACCCGATCAGGACCAATCTTGAAAGCATGGAAGGTTGAACCGGACTGAACTTCTTAGTTCGGCCCATGCCCAATTGTATCGGGGCCGAACCGGGATGATTTTGTCCCTGGATTTTGGTCTGACCCTTGAATTGACCAAAACCATGCTGAACCGGGTGGTTTGGCCTGGTTTGTTTTTTTTTTTATATAAGGGTGTTAGTCTCTGTCTTTTGACGAAAATCTTACCCAGTAACAGTGAGAAAAACAGGAAAATGTGGGGAAAACGTGGAGAAGTCAAGGATTAAAGGGCATATTTTTCTTCCTATCTCTCTTTCTCCTCTTCCGCTCTTTTTTTGAAAATCTGTAGAAAATGGAAAAATAAGGGAAAGTCATGCCAAATTTTTTTTATGCTGGCATGATTTTAATATATGTTGTAGATTTATGGATAATCTATGTAATGATACTAAAATCATTAATTTTCGTTAAGTATATATTTCTTAAATTAAAAATATATTTGGAATAAAAAAGTTATAAAAAAATAAAATTTTAAAAATAATTGTGAAATTAGATTATTTTTAAGGGGTTTGCGAGATACTTTCACATAAATTTGGTGTTTATTTTTTTTTATATTTTTTAATTGGTTTGAGCATTTTAAATTTAATGATATGTAGTTTATGTATTAATTATTTATTTTAAATAACGTCATGCTAGACTTAGATCCGCATCACATGCGATTAAGGATGTATCGGAGTGATATAAATATCAATTAACATAAAAAATGTCAATTTAGATTTAAAATCATTCAAGAAATCCTAAAAAAATGATTACAAACCTTAAGAAACAAAAAAATTGAAAAACAAAAATAAAACAAAGGCATGCTGGTTGGGCCAGCCCATACCTTGTCGGTATGGTACCGTATCATGCTGGTCGCCGGGTGGTACATGTTCCGGTATTAGTCTGGTGAGCCTTGCTTGAAAGGAAATACAACAGATTTGGATTCAATTGTTTTGACCCAATTCAAATATGGATTGGGTTTGGGTTGCACCAATCCTTGAAACATCCCAACTTGCTTGCAGCCCTAATACTTGCATTCAGGAGTGTGGCATACCTATCTTACATTTTTCATTGCTATCAGTCTATATTTGGAGAACACTTAAAACAGAAACAGAAAACCATTAGATGCATTTGTTTCTCTGATATAAAGCTTGACTAACACAATAGAATTCCTAATGAGTGGAGTATTGCATAGATTTTCTATGATATTACAGCTCTAAATGGTTGTTTTCTTTTCCAGATTGTGGAGTTCATCTGTGTTTTGTTGACAATTGGTAGTGACTCTGCTGAAAAGGAACTGATCCGGCTAGGAGCCATAAAATGTGTCATAGATTTGTTTTTTGAGTAAGTTCCATGTCTTAGAGAATATAAATTTTCTTGTTGAAGTTCATGAAGCTTAATGTTGAACATTCATGATTATTATAGGTACCCTTACAATAATTTTTTGCATCACCATGTGGAGAACATTGTAGTATCATGCTTAGAGAGCAAGAACACTCTGCTAATTGAACATCTTCTTCATGACTGCAACATTGTTGGTAAAATTCTAGCAGCAGAAAAACAGTCTACATTGTCTACCGATTCAAGCAAGGTATATAACGCTAGGATGCTTGGCTATCTGTGTCATGTTTTATCAAACCCAGCACCACCTCCCCCTTTTCCTTTCCCATTCTTTCTCCACATATGTAAAACATATATATGCTGAAGATGTTTGGTAAAACCATGTATATTGAAATGTATCTTTGCAGCCAACAGTATCTGCACAGGGAAAATCACCTCCCAGGATAGGAAATGTTGGTCACATGGCACGCATAGCTAACAAGCTTTGTCAGTATGCGAATAACAACAGCTCAATCCAGACGTACTTGCAGGTTGATCATTCTTTCTTGTTTGTCTTTGACAAATATTAACTTATTTAATCTTGTATGATAATTGATTATTGTCAGTTTTGGAGGTAATATTGGTAAAATACATGACCAACATTCTACTTGGAAGCTCTAAATGTTATGCACTAGTTTGTTTTTTTTCACCACATGGGCATCTATGCCCTTGTTATGCTTTATAGTTCACATTTTAACCTTCCCTTGTATGGTTGTTACATATTTGGATAGTTGTTACATATTTGGATAGTTTTTACGTATTTAAACTGGCCATGGCGTTGAAGTATTCCTTGAGAAATGCTTTTGAGTTATTTTCAGGATTTCTCTTATTATTAATGAAGGATTATGACGATCTTCTATTGAGACTCTTTATACTGACATTACTCTTTCTAGCAAGTCCATTATATGGACGTTATAAGACATGTTCTAAGTTGGATGAACTGTCAAGCATTGTAACAGTCAGTTAATTGTTGTGTTCTCTTATGGCTTCTGCGATGCAAAGTTTTTTCAGTTGCATTATAATTCTCTAGATGATTCTTATAATCTAAAATTCCATGCTAGTTTTTCTTAGGTGTTTATTTGTTGGAAAGATTTAATCTATGCAGCCAGTAATTTGTTTACAGGAAAATGGTGAGTGGGTTGAATGGCATGCAAGTGTCTTGCTCAAACGAAATGCAGTGGAAAATGTCTATCAGTGGGCTTGTGGGTAGGTCTCTTTGCACTTTGATTCTTTTGCTCGTGCTTATTAAGGTTTTTTTTTATTTCCAGTAACTTTCCGCTTTTTCATTTTAGATGTTCATCTTATTAATCAATGTGAGATTATTTACCAAAAAATTAATGGAGACCAAGGAAACATTCAACCTACTTTGAGTGTCATGTGGAAAGAAAACTGTGGAATATGTGAAATTTGTATCACTTTATGAGCAGTGTTGTGGCATTTTGAGGATGTGTCCGTCTTTCTGTGCCTGGAATTATTGTCTGACTACAGTACCTCTTTGTTATGATTGATGATATGCAATCTTCTATCAGCCTTTGAACTACAATGGGTTGGTTGTTTGATATTTGCGAACCATAACAAATCTAGCATGCCTTTGGATTTTTAGTTGGCCCTTCTCTTACAGTTTGTGCTTTGTAGCTGAAGCACATCTCCATGACAGATTTCTGATCTTCTCTTCATCTAGACTTTGTTATGTCTATAAGCATCCTTTGACGGTTGTTTCCTTGTTGAATTTGTTTAAATCATGGAATTGCTTAGGTAAGTATTCCCATGGGTTTCTCCCTTTTTGCTCAATCTTAAATCATATGATCAGTTGGAGTTGGTCCTTTTCTTAGTATTAGGTCTCCAAGTGTTAGATTAAAGCTTGTGGAACATGGTTCTTAAATTATGATGGCATGCAAGAAAGGTTTGAAATCTCGGTCAAACATGTCAGTTTGACTGAGCAAGACATGTCTGAAATTGAGTGAAACTTTTTGTTTCCTTAAGTTCTAGCAGAAATTGATCGAAACTGATATTTTTTGATCTTTTTTTTGTTTAGCAGGTACATATGTCCAATATTTTCTAAAATGTTAGTATTATACAATATCACATTGACCAAAGGCTCCAATGATCTAATTTATATTATTTTTGGCCAAGCTTTTGTTATTATGATGTGTGAGATGCAATCTTGGTGCGTGCCTTTACTAAACAGAAAGCATTGTATTCCCATGGTTCTTTTCTGAATGAGTTTTCTTTCTTTTAGAATAAAATTATGTGTTAAAATTTAGATAGTCCAGTAGAATAGATTTTTACTTGGACTACTTGTCATGCATGTGCAAATGCACTTGGTTACTAATAAAGATTTCATATATATATATATATATATATATATATATATATATATATATAGTGTGAAAAAATAATAGTTTGGATTAGGAACTATTATGTCCTTCTTATTAAATTGTATAATATTTATTGGTACAATTTGTTCGTAATCTAGATAAGTTTTGCTATCGCCATATATATATATGTATATAGTGTGAAAAAATAATAGTGTGGATTAGGAACTATTATGTCTTGCTTATTAAATTGTATAATATTTATGGGTACAATTTGTTCTTAATCTAGATAAGTTTTGCTATGGCCAGAGCTATTATAATGCGTATGTAGATGGGTCCAGCATTTTTTTTTTTTTGGGAGAAATTCCATGGTTATTTACCATCCATACCTGGGATTTCTCTTAATGGGATGAGTTCTAATTAACCAGCTGAGCTAACAATAGTCTAGCATATTTTAAACCTTTAAAAGCTGAATCTAATTAAAGATATTTTTGGAATTGGAAACTATGAAATAAAACTGCTTTTAAGATTATTAGTTATGATGCATGTGTATTTACAATGGCCTCTAAGGATCTTAGATTGGGGATAATATATTGAAATCTAAATCTGAGTAATTAACTAAGTCTAAATTTTAAAATATCCAAAATAAATAGTTCATAACTATCTAAAATCTAATTTTATCTCACTTTCATCTCTACTTTCAGAAGTATATCTCTTTCTTCTCTCTTGAAATTGCTGAGATTGCCAAAAATGCTAGATTTGAAACCCTATCTAGAGGATGGAAATTTAAACCAAGTTCCAAAACCTAGTGTGATCATGATCCAAAGTCCTGCATCGTTATAGGTGGGGTAAGGTTTTTGATCATACATATGCTCAATGCATGTTGCAAATTGCTTTTGTCCTTGGAAGTTTTTTCGAGTCCATTCTAGTTATGTGTGTGATTAAATTGAACCAAGTCTTGCTATACCGAATCGAGCTGGTTTGGTAGTTGAACATGGTATGGGGTATGTACCAATGTTGGGTATGCTGAACCAGCTTCATATTGACACAGTATTAGGTTGGTGCTGGTACAGGGCCTGGTACAGAAATGGCGAACCTTGAATTGAGCACTTTAGTATGCATATGGACTATAGGCACAATAGAATGGTCTCAGAAGAATTTTAAGGAAAACATGGTGTATTTGGCTCTTTAGGACTTGAACACCATTTATCCCTCTCATGGCTCAAGTCTTGTTTGGTGGGATAATTATGGCAAAAAGAGAATTAGAAATGTTGTATAATTTGAAGAATAAAAGTAGTTTTTGTTTGGATGACACTATGTAATCAATTTCTGGAAATGAGTACTTGTTATAGCCAAGGGAATTAAAAGGATTACTTTGTGGGCAAGCTGATTTGTTGTTAAACAAGCTAGATCATTGCTAACCAGAGTGGAGTGTGATAGGGGTGACCTGGCAATATTTGGGGTAGTTGAATGGATGCTTAGTTGAAAAAATTGGGAGCAGTGCGGGGAAGGAGGTACCATATATTAGCGAGGAAGTGCTCATAAAACAGGCGTGCCTTCAAGATTTTGGAAGATGTAGAAGTGGGTTCATCCACCTACGTAGAAGATTTTGGTTACTAAGGATTTTGATGTAGGGAGGTAGGGGTTGTGGCTGGACAAAGGACGGCAAGGATATCTAGAGGGGTTCAAGTGGTTGTTGGGCGAGGTGGATTTAGTCAGAGGGTTAAGCATTGCTGCACGGTTCTTGACTACTAACGGATAAGATGAAGGTAAAGGAAAAGAGTGAAGCAAGAGACAACAACGGACTTTATTTATCTATTTTTCATTTTATTAAAGGGCATAAGAATGCATTGTTTCGAAACTAGGTGAACCTGCTTGGTGTGTCTTGTTTGACCTCACTTGTCACCTTTTTCTGTATTGGGTCAGATCAAAACTTGAAGATATAAAAATCCTATTCAACCTGATGAACCCAATGGTTTGACTATTTGGAAATGTCTGGGTTAACTATTGAGCAGAAGAGAGAGTGAAGAGAAAAAAAATGTACTCTACCTTGCCTTGCTGTTGGGAAGAATGAAATAAGTGAAGCCTGCCCCTAGCCAGGGTTTGCCGAACCACCCTGATTTGCCTAGTTTGGGGCATGCTGAACCATATGCCTAGTTTAGGGCGTGTTGAACCATATCGACGGTTGATCAGGACGGTTTTGGCATTTGAAAAGAGAAACTAGCGAGGAGGGGGAGAACGGGAAGGAAAGAGAGGAAGAGAGAGGGTGAGAGATGGAGGGCCTCTGAAGGTAGCCGGAGGGCAGTTGAGCTTGCTGCGCTGTTGCCGAGCTTGATGGAAGCCAGAGGGTAGAGGGAGGGAAGGAGAGGGAGGGAGAGGAGGCTATCTTAGAACTTTGGAGGGTTGCCAAGGCTACTGTGCCATTGCCTGTTGTGGTATTACATGCATTGATATCACTTGTTGGGAGATCCCTTAGATCGTGGAATATGGATTCTCGTCTAAAATTGCATCGTTGTCGATGAAATTGATACCACGAGAGGAAAGAGGAAAAGAAAAGAAGTAATATAATTAATTGAGCATGCAAGATTTCACTATTAGAGAAAAATCATTTTCAAGAAAAGAAATCGCATTCTCGATTCCATACAATAACCTCTCAATAAAAAGTTCTAAATCTCTTACAAAAGTTCTCAACTTAAGGAGATCCTCTAGTCCCTATAGGCTTTCTTTGCCTTTACTACACTCTCTACTAATCTCTGCCTCCTTTTTAAAAGTTATGAGATCGTGTACTGGTCTTTGTCGAAGAGCACTTCGATAGGATTTCAGAGGTTTGGAACATGTTGAAAATGGAGTCCAAACTGATTAAAAAATGTGCAAAAAGGGGCTGTGGATTGCATCCCACTCGCATGGACTGCGCATCCTGCATGTTGCAGTCCACAGACCATGCGCTTCTACAACGCGTGCACCCCGCGCGGGCCACGCTTACATCGCGCGCTCCTGCATCCGCATGGGTGGGCCAAACTCCGAGGCGCTTTCCAAAAAGCTCCATCTCAACTCGATGTTTAGTTTTCACCTAACTTTTGAGAGTTTTTGAAAGATTTCGCCCCCATATCCCGGGATAAATGCCTGCTGCTCATGGATGGGCAAACATGAGAGTTGAGCCAAGCTGCTCGACTTTATCTCTGTCATATGTTATGATTTGCCCGACTTGAGATTTGCTTAGGATAGCCTCCTAAAGTAATAGGAACTTCACTCTATGATGTCGGCTATCGTCTTGAGTCTCGCATATCATACCCGATTCATCTGCTCTCGAAGCTCCATCTTGCACTAGGCTTCCATCTGCATTAAGGACTCTATCTCACACCAGATTTCTTGTCAAGATGTAGTATGCTCCATACTTCTTTTTCTTCAGTACAACCATATTGTTGTACATGACCTTTAGGATTCCATCAGCAATTTTTTACCTGTCATTGCTTGAATCCTGTCTGTTCAATGAAATTAGATTCCTGCAAAAATTGGGCATCGGATATTGTCCAATTTTTTCACATCTCATCATATGCCCTCAAACTGATTATCTCGATGTCCTTGATCGCAGAGCTCGATCCATCTGGCAAGTGGACAGAACCTTCTCTACTCTCTAGAAAGTCAAATAGCTTCTTTCTACAATAGATATGATATGGACATGTAGAATCTAAAACCCACTGTAGAGAAGTAGATATCTCGTCGGATATTATGAGTGTCTCACTGTATCAGTCACTATCGCTATTATCGACCACCGTTGTAGTAACCTTCATCCAATCTTTGAATTGCGGGTAATCTTTGGCACGATATCCCAACTCATTGCACCGATAGAATTTGATCTTGCCCGCGTTTCTTAGCTTAGACCTGGATCGCCTATCTCGTGATTCTGTTACTCCGTTCTTTGCCACCTGCACCTCTAGTCACCATCAAAGCAGAGTTGCTACCTGAACTCGAAATTCGGCTTTGTCACCTGAGAACCTCGTTTTGGAGTAGTGCTGCAATGATTTCTTCCATCTTGATGGTGCTCTTCTCCACTAGAAGGGAAGTTATCGAGGACAAAGGATGGAGGAAGCGATGATAGTAAGACCGGTGTCCTGGTCTTCTCAACTTTCTCGCTAGCATTGAGATCAGTGAGGATCATCTAAACGTTGTTTAGATACTCTTGCATGCTCTGTCCCTCACTTATCCATAGCTTATAGAATTGTTTTTAGAGGAAGAAAGCGTTGGTGAGTGACTTTGTCATGTACATCTCCTCAAGCTTCGTCCACATTATTGTTGAAGAGGTCTTGCTAAGTACATGGATCACTATGTCATGTGATAGGTATAAGCGAATTGTGCTCACTGCCTATATTTGGAATTGATTCCAACTTTTTTCCTCCATGGTAGAAGGCTCCTTGCACAAGAGATTGTCGATCAACTCCTGTTGGATGAGCACGTCTTTCATCTTTGCCATAAGAAGAAATTGCTTTTCTCGTCGTATTGATTGATCTCTATCTTGATTGCACTTGTCTTCATCTTTTTAAACCTCGATTAATGTCGCTGCAACACAGATAGCTTCGCTATAATACTAGTTATTGTGGTACCACCTGTATTAATACCACTTGTTGGGGGATCTCTCAGATTGCGGAATATGGATTTTTGTTCAAGATTGCACTTTTGTCGATGAAACTGATATCGCGAGAGGAAAGAGAGAGAAAAGACAATACAATTTAATTGGGCATGCAAGATTTTACTATGAGAAAAAAATCACGTACAAGAAGAGAACTGCACTCAATCTCGTAAATAATATTTTAACAAGAAGTCTTAATCCCTTATGCGCATGGCCCACATGTAGGCACCGATGCACCACGGGAGCGCACAGTCCGTGGGCCGCGACATGCAGGATGCGTGATCCACGCATGCGAGGTGTGATCTACAATCCCATTTTATGCATTTTTTGGTTGATTTGGGCTCTATTTTTGACACGGTTTGAACCTCTGGAATCCTGTCGAAGCATAAGCATAAATGTTATATCCTTTATATTTTTAATCTTTATATGATATGGTTAAAATAAATTTGTAGTGATATCACATATATTATAATTTAATGAATCTTCTTTTGATTCTACTCTTTTGTAAGTTTGAAATTATGTTTCTTAGCCTTACGAATGAATTAAACTGTTTTTGGTCTTTTTGATAATTTAGGTGTCATATGGCATCGTTTTCATTTTCCTTTTATTTAAAAGTAAAAAATAGATATTTTGTTTTCTTTTCATTTCTAAGTTTTTTTAAAAAGAAACATGTTTGATATAGACAATTAAGTTTAAAAACATAAACGTAATGATGGTGAGGCAGTGGTGGTGGAGAGTTGATGCCATAATGTGGTAATAGTGGTGGCAAAGATGATGGTGTTAGCGATGTTGTGACAGTGGCAATGGTGGTGGGGGCACTGATAATTTGGTGGTTGTGGCAAATATAGTTAGTGGTGGTGATGTGGCAGAGATGGAGAGATAGCAGCAATGGTTTTGGCGATGGTGGTGCTAGTGGTTCGGGCTGCAATCAAGTAGTTAGAAGCTCGAGCTTGACTCGATTGAAAATACTTGGGCTTGAATTTCGACTTGAGATCGATGGAGCATTAATATCCTAAGCAAGCTCGGCTTGATGAAAAAAAGGCAATACTCAAGATCGACTTGAATATTGGCCGAGCCATATTTGAGCTCGGATTCGAGCTCGAATTCGAGCTTTAGCCTACTAACAATATGTATATTAATATATATATCATAAATAAAAATAATATTATTAAAAAATATATAAATTTGAATAGGCTTGCAAGCTTTCGAGCTGAATATGTTTCTATTTGAGTTCGACTCGAAAAGCTATTCAAACTAATCGTGCTCAATTCGAGGTCGATAGTAGTCAAGTCGAGCAAGCTCTAGTTGAGCCCGAGTTGCTCGTGAGTAGCCGGTGCTTGAATTTGTTAGCCTACTAACAGTATGTTTATTAATATACATTATTATAAATAAAAATATATGTAAACTCAAATAAGCTTGCGAGTTTTTGAGTCGAGTCTTATTGCTTGATCTCAGTTCAAAAAACTGTTCGAGTTATTCATGTCCAATGGTAGCCAAGATTAGTCAAGCTTGGACTCTAATCGAGCTCGAGTAGCTTGCTTGTTTGCTTGGTGCTCGTGGAGGTGCCAGAAATAAACGTGATGTCAAACAGGCCCTTAATTTTTGTTATCCTTTAATTTGTGCACCTTTACCTATAATTATGAAAGCAAACTTCTTGTGTGCCTATTCTTTTCAACACTTTGATAGATATTTGTTGGTTATAATATGCAAACGTCTAAACTGCAAAATATTTTTGATTATACAATTTTTGTATGTAATTATTATTACCTAAATCATGTTGTTTTTTGTCTTTACTCTTTAGAGCTACAACATATACGGTAGAATTTTAAAAGATATTAGTATTCATAAGTTGTAAAACAATTTACGCTTGAATATGCTTTTTCTTAACATTAGTTAATTTTATTAATTTATTCCTGTGCTTGCACCATATCACTCAACAATGCTCAAGCTTACCAGTGTACAGTATATTTGATTTCATAAATTAGCAAATATTTCCAAGAAATTATGTATATGAACTAGCAAACTGTATGTTATGCATACAACAGTATACAATACAAGATTCTTTTTGGAATTATTAAATAATGTTTGATAGTTTCAGGACAAAATGACTAAGCAATAAATATATGTTCCATGTATAAATAAATTCACATGTGATACACATGTAGTCACGCATGTATGCCCGCATTTCACCAGCTCTTCTTTTATTAGCAAAGGCCATGCTGGCTACTTCTTCTTAGTGGAGTTTTTCACCCACCCATCTATTTTTGTTGTCATGTTTATTTTCAAAAGGCTGAGCTAGCAGACTGCACTTGGCCTACTGGCAGCAGAATTAATCATGGAGAGCAAGTGTCCGATCCTGTCTCAGCATAACCAATCAAGCCATATACATTGGGGATGTAGGTCTGTCTTAAAATTCTTCAGGCTGGAAGTATGCTTCAGGAAATATGATTTTCTAAAACCATACTTGTTTGCATGTCTTAGATGTTCATAAATCATGTTTCTAGATTGAACTTGGCCCATTGGCTGCAGAATCAATCATGTAGAGCAAGTGTCCTTCCCTGTCTCAGAGTAACCAATTGAAGTCATACACATCGGGGAAGCAGGTCTAGACTTGAATTCTTCAAGTTGAGAGTATACATTGGGAAATATAAGTTTCTAAAACCATACCTGTTTGCATGTGTTATCTGCTTATAAATCATTTGTTTTGATTGAACTTGGCCTATTGGCAGCAGAATCAGTGGTGGAGAGAAGTGTCCATTCCTGTCATATAGCATAACCAATTCAAGTCATATACATTGGGGATGTGGATCTAGCTAAAATTCTTCAAGCTGAAAGTATGATTCAGGAAAAAACTTTTTATAACCATAAAGTATGCTTCAGGAAATAATTTTCTATAACCATACTTGTTTGCATGCATGTTAGATGTTTATAAATTATTGTTTAGATGCTTTTGTGGCATGATTTTCTCATATGTTTGATGCTTTCTAGTTTGGCTTGTTTAACCATAGGTTAATGTGTTAACAGCTACATCAATGTCCCTGAAGATGAATTTTATTTTGATTTTTTCTGAAGTGAGCAAGCTTGCTTTATTCATCATTTGTTGCAGGCGTCCAACTTCACTACAGGACCGAGGCAGGGATAGTGATGATGAAGACTTCCGAGATAGGGACTACGATGTGGCAACACTGGCTAGTAACTTGAGTCAGGCCTTCAAATATGGGATTTACAGTAATGATGATATTGAAGAGGTAAATGCTTGGATGTTGACAAATGACCTTCACTCTGGCACTCGTTATGATGTTAGTGTTTGCACCGTGACCAGTTGAATTTAAATTAGTAACTATGTAGCAAATCATGAATGGCATTGCTTTTGGTTAGACTTTGTATGCTCTTAAATTTACATGAACTAGAATTGTTTTTTGAGAGTCAGCAAGGATGTTTTGTCAAACTTGGCTTTTAAAAGATAAGTTTGACATGGGATGAAATTAGTTGAAACCTTGATCTTTTGCCCTGGAAAATTAGTGATAACAATAACTTAAAGGAATGATGATCATCACTGCTCGCTTCTTAGCGCAATCATTGAGGAACTATCCTTGATTTTTGGCTTTGAGAAAGCATAGAAATCATTGGTTCTTTCCTTTGATTTGTTGCAAAAGCACAAAAACAGCTTCTTAATCTTATACACACTGTGGCTTGAAAAAGCTACCTTATTGTAACTTTGGTAGTTCTTACGAATAGGACTTGTTTGGTTGACGGGAAGTAGAGGGGAGAAGTAGCAATTCCTAGAAAGTGGAGAGCAAGCATTTTGTTTGGTTGGAGTTTTAGAAATAGAGAGAATGGAAAAAAAGACTTTCCATGGAAAGTGGAAACCCATTGAGGAGGTGGGTTTTGGGACTTTTCAAGGGATGGAAAGTGACGATGTTTTTTTTTTAATTTTTATTTTCAAAAGTATCCTTAGAAGATCAAATGCTAATATTTTGTAAATAAGGGATGGATGGTTAGGATGAAATAATGAATAGTGATATATACTAAGGTCATATGATTATATTTAGATTAATATAATATTTTATAATATAATATTTTTAATATTTTAATAGTGCTATATGTTAAGGTTATATATTTATACTGATATAATATTTTTGTTAATATTAATATACTACCTATATAAATATATTAATATTTATATTAACATAATATTATATGCATATCTATGTTAATAAATGTATTATATTAAATATTAGTATTATATTAATATAATATTAATATGTATATATTAGTATTATATTAATATAATACATTATTATGATATAATATAATATATAATATTTTATATTATTATAAATATAATATTATTATTTATATAAAGTTTGAGAGCAAAAATATAGTTCTATATCTATTTAGGATATAATAGATATTTTATATTAGTCTTTCTAGGAAAGTGCATGCTCAACCAAATATAAGCCATCCTGCAATAAGTTACTTTTTTATGGTCAACCAAATATATCAAAATTCTTTTCCTAGGAAATAACTTCCCGGGAAGTAACTTAGGAAGTTATTTCGTGGGAGGAAAAGTTCTTCCTGCGAACCAAATCCACGTGTAAATTAAGGTCAGGATCACATTTAGTGATTGCACTAAATGTGATGTTGGAAATTTTATAAAGAGTGATCATTACAGGAGCCTAAAATAACACAATGTTGTAGTATGCAGTGTGTAAAATCAACATGTTATGCAGATCTTACTAGTGACCTTGTAGTTGCACTTTTACTCGTGTCTGGCAAATTTGGTCAGAGGACTTAGTTTTTTTCCTTTTAGTAGTAAATGAGGTTGAAAACCAAGTATTCTTGCATATTTTTCTACCCACAACTACTTATGTATTTGTGCAATGGATGCAGGCTCAAGGCACACTTGAACGGGATGATGAGGTATGGTCAAGGCTGTTTTCCTGCCAATTTTCTTTATGATCTATTGTAGGAAATTCATCCAGTAATCAATTTGGTCAAATGATGTGTCTTGGTTACAGCTTTTGGGTCCTGGTATAGAAGTTATACAAGATTTTATCATTTTTAATGAGTTTTTATTCACTGATTTCTTTTTTGGCTTGCTAATTCTATCCAAGTTAGGATGTTAGAATAAAAGTCCTGCCAAAAGATTAAACTTTGCATCCGCACCATCTGTTAAGTGTTTCTTTTTGGTCAATAGAGCAAATTACGATGATTCTGAAGAATGGTGTTCTGCAGGATGTTTATTTTGATGATGAATCCGCAGAAGTTGTTATTTCATCGCTTCGTTTGGGGATGACCAGGACAGGTAATCTGCTCTCTGTATGCAACTCTCATATCATTATTCAACACTTGGCTGACCAAAAATAATATCTGGCCCAGTTCGCTCTTCACAAACTCAAACTGGTTTGCTTTTGAAGACGACAAGACAGTTCATGATCGTTCAGCTGGTTCCCTTGCTTCACCATCACCCAATTCAGATGAGACAGCACTTAATATAGATGAGGCTGATGAGGTCATTGTTGGTGAAAATGATGATATAATTGACAACAAAACATCTTTACAAGTGTCCGAGTTAAGTACCACTCTTGGGGAACCTGAAAATGCGATTGTGGGAAATGGCCCCATCAAGGAGTCTAAAGAAGACTCTGGAGAGTTGAGTTTAAATGAAGGTGACAAGCCACCTGAGTGGGGGGTTGAATGGAGAGAGACATTGGAATCAGGTAATCTTCCTGATATCAATCGAACTTCAGGCATTCCAAATGGTGAGCTTGAACAGTATGAAGATGAGCATACTATTAATGAGGTTATCTTGGTTGGAGGGAAATGTTTGTCATCATCAGGGGATTTGGAAGTAGAAACGCATGGCGACGATGCAGATGGATCGTCTGGGTCAACCGGTGTGGTCACTGAAAATTTTCCAGAATCTGGGAACTCTGATCTATGTGCTAATTCATCTGAATTGTCAAAATCTGTTAATGGCGATACAGGTTCAGAGTCATTGACCGGTCGAGATGCAATTGAGGATGCAGAACTTGAGAAGAAAGCTGCTGAGAATGTGGGGAACTAAAATTTAGCTGGGCATCTGCCATATGTTGTTCTGGACCAACCTGGCAGTGGATGGCCCTGTCAGACGTTGGTGGCCTGAAGGTTGCTCGCTGTAACTCTAGAGCCTTGTACATCTTGGGAGAAGGCTTGTTGTATAAGGGCTGATATACTAATTTGCCACCCACCGTTACTAGCACTGTACAAATTGACAGCCCTCTCTAACCTCAGGAAAGTTCTGGCAAGATCTGGTGAAGCTGCTTCTATATGTTCTTTTCTTAGAGATTTTTGAAATTGATTGGTGCCAATCACGTTGGCAGGTAGTTAAGTCGTATTTTGCTGTTTCTGGTCTTTGTTACGCTGTGATGCATAAATGGTTAATTGCCTGTTCAGTTTATTGAAATAGACAGTTCCCCGGTTTCTCTCAGGTAGGGCATTTGTATTTTTTCCTCCAAATTCAGACAAATCAATTTTGGTCTCTGATGTTACTATTATATTAATTATTTTGCATCTGAATCGGTTGTCTCAAGTCATTGTAGTCTAGCAAACACTGTTTAGTTCCTGTTGCTCCATGTAGTGCCTGATTGCAGTATGCGGTAAGGGCTTCAACTTTTGAGTTACCGATGTTAAGTCTACGGCCACTTTCTAAATATTCTAATTTATTGTGACCTTTTGTAGATTTTTCTTGTCTTGTATTTACTTTTGTGCAGCTTAGAGATACATGGTTACCTTACGTGATTATCTATTATAACATTCATTTGAAGCTTCGAGTATTGACTAGTGGTAACTTTGACTGAGGGAGTGAGGGGACATCTCCAGGGCTATATGTTATTTGCTCAGAAGCTGTTATCTATTTGCCACTGATCAGAGAATAATAGGGGTGGAAGATATCACATAATATCTGTCTGCATCTGTTTTTCTTATCAGAACCTATCTAGATATGGATACAGATTTTTAGTCTGTATCCAGATTCACATCCCATCAAAGAAAAGCGGATACATATCCCACCATCCAGTTCTATTTGTAATTTTATCTAATTTTAAATAGCTTTGATGAATTCTAAAGAAATGTCCATTTTGAGAAAAAAAAAGAAGGAATAACTATTTAATTATATCTGTTGGTATCTGCGTCCATTTAAATCGAATTTAAATATGAATTTAGCATCTGATTAATATCCATGTCCAATCCATTGTATCTGATCTATGTTTCAGTCTTGAACCAGGGACACTTGATCTTGATTATTATTATTATTATTATTTTTCACTACTATTTTCTGTTCCATCCGGAGTTTCCTTGATGATGTTTTGCTTGTGAGTTTCTAGTTGGAATTCTGATTCTGTTTGCAGCGGGGCAAAGTAATAAAACCAATCACCTTTTATGAAGTTAAAATGTGACGGCTTTCTTCTACCATCTCTAATGCCTGCAACATATTTTTGTTTGAAGGTAATTAGATGTTCTAATGCAACAATTACTTCCATTTTTTTTTTTTTTTTTTTTTTTTTTTTTTTTTTTTTTTTTTTTTTTTTAAAGATTTGGCTTGGTATTAAGCAGTCAGATCTATTCCGCAGCTCTTCGGAGAAGTCCTTTGGGCACTTTAATAAATATTTTAAATTTTTAACCCCTCCACCCCCAATCCCGGCTCTCCCTCTTGGATTTTCGGGTAGCAATCCCGGCCCTCCACTCGGAACCCATCCGGAGGCTTGTTTCTCTGGGAGCATGGCCGGGTGGTGGTCGGTCATTTTGCAAGGGATGTACTGCATTGCATGTTTCATAGCTTGGGATTCGAGACGATCTTTTAATCATTAGTAAAAATGTAAAATGGTCCACCCACCATCAGATGAGATTTTTAGCTGGATCATGTCGAATACCGAGCTGGTGGAACAATTCAATCATAAACTAACATGAACAAACATGCCTGTGTTGCTCTTATTGAGTTCAAATTCAACAAGAAAACATAATCTACTACATTTTTTAAGAGATTCATTGACATGTAGGAGGTTAATGTCGATTTCCATACTATAGATGAATTGAAGTTAAATGCTTTCTACATCCAGTGCCTGCATTTCTTTTTCTTTTCTTTCTTTCTTTTTTTATTTTCTTTTTCTTTTGGCTTTTTAATAGCAAAATAGTGGATATCGGAATCTTGTACTTTTCTCAAGAATGATGGTATAGAAGAAATGGTCAAAATTTAAGTTCTTGAAATCCTGCGGTGCATGAAAATTGTACCTAAATTGAAACCCAGATATTGTTAGGGCTGTCAAAATGGGCTAAGCCCATGGGCCAGTCCATTTGGCCCTATAAATAGATTGGGTTAGGCTGAAAAAATTTGGCTTATTTATGTAACCAGGTTTTTGGCCCGATCACTATGCCCATGGACTCAACAGGATTAGGGCCGGGCCAATCCATGGGCCAAATTTTTTTTTTTAAAAAATAAATATTAAAATCTTTTTTCATACATTGTATTATAATATTAAAAAACAAAGAACCCTCGGCCTCTCCTTTCTCCTCTCCTCCGCCACCATCATCCCCACCCCGACCTCCAGTCCGCTCCCCGCCATGGTGCCACATAGATCTCCCCGTCTGCACCGCTCATGGCGTATGGTTGCTTCAGCTCCGGTGGCATGCCGCCTCCCTCCACCTTCTGCCACGCATCGCTCCCGAGTCCTGGTGTCATACGCCTTCACTCGCTCGACGCCCGTCCTTGTAGTCGATAACCACGAGCTTCAAGGAGACGGCCCTCGACGGGGCGACGATGGCGCTCGCCCCTGTCCAACCCTCCCACATCCCCTCGCTAGACCCCTGCTCGTGGCGACGTGTAGAAGGGCCATCGCCACCCCTCCGTTGGGTACATTGGCCGCTTCACCACCGCCGCGTCATACCGCGCCATCCTGCATCGCATCCCTACCGCCAGCGTCCATCGATTCGCTGCTGGGTCGTACCAACTCCATCGTCGAGATCCCTCCATCACCGCCCCCAACCATGAAGATCTGGCCCCTGATCTTCCCGTTGCGAAGAAGGATCGCGTCATCGTGAGGTCAGCATCGACGTCACGGCGGACCACGAAATGGGCTAGCCCGGCCCTAGCCCATGGCCCATACAGGGCTGGGCCAGGCTAGGTTTTCATGATCCATTTGTACAAGTGGGCCTAGCCCGGTCCGGTCCATATAATGTCAGTCCATGTGGGTTAGGGCCGGGCCGGGCCAGTCCATATTGACAGGTCTAGATATTGTAAACTATGAGTGACTTTTAAAATTTATGAACTTCGAAAGAAGATTGGCCTTTTTCAACTAGGGTTGGAAATGGGCCGGCCCAAAAGTCCATTATTTGGAATTGGACCGGGCCAGCTCAATAAACTTCGAGCCGGCCTGAAATTGGTTCAGGCTTCGGACCAAATTTTAAACATAATGGACTAGTCTTATGGCTGTAAAATAGAGTCTTAATTTTTGGAGCAAAGGGATGCCCGGATTCGGTTCAAAAATTTTTAAAATATAATCTTTGGACCGGCCAATTTCCAGCCCTATCCTCAACTATTCAAGATAAGTATTTAGAGTTGATCGTTTGATTTTGAAAGGGGATTCTCCAATGGTTATTGGATAGATCCATAGGCAGGCTGGGTCTCTGGCTGCCCATCCTCTTCTATGCAATATTTACTGGGCGGTCGGGAAGTTGTAGCTCCTTTGACACTAGATATGTTATTGGGAGGCCAACACGGTGGTAGGGTGATTGCTTTCTATGTAGTGGATTATTTAGGTAGGATTTTGTGGACCAAGTTGAAGGATGTTCACATGCTCTGCAAGTTTTTTTTTTTTTTTTTTTTTTTGATGCTTTCATACCTGAGATTGAATCTCAAGAGCAAGAGCTTTTGATGCTCGGTACATTCGCAGTGGGTGTGGAGGTGGGTAATTGTATCGAACTCACAAAACCAGTCCTTGAGGAACTAGAATGTGGTACTCATAATTTCTTAGCGATCCAACTTGGATCGAGCTCAACAAAATCCAACTTCCCTACCTCGTTCATCAGGTATAGTTGGATCGAGTTTTTATAGATTTAGGTCGGGATCGAGCTTAAAATTCCAAAACCAATCTGAAGCAGGATCGGGTTAGGGTGACCACAAGCACAGCAACCCAACTCAACCTAACAAATCCAACTTGACCTGGCAAGCGGACCCAGCCTGAATTTATCTCAAGAAAAGGTTGAGCTTTGCTGGGTTAGAGAGATCCCAGATTGGGCTCAGGCGGAGGAATTTAGAGGCTAATTTCGGCTATGATTTGCTGTCATGAGAACGAGACGATTGGGATGGGGAACGGGGCGTGGGTGGGAGCGGGACGTCGCCCAAAATTTTTTTCGGTCAAAATTTTTTCGGCTTGTTTCGCCAAGTCCGAGGGCGATGCAGTCCTTATTGGGCTCAAAGGTCCAAACCTCGATCTAAACGCGGCTTAGCCCGGCCGTTTCCATACGTCGAGCACCTGCCATGCGTGGGTACCCGATCCAGCCTGATGCGATGCGGTGTTAGGTTGGATAGTCAAGGCTTCGATAAGGTTCGAATCAAATTTAGATTAAATTTAAATATTTAGTTTTAAATTTGGATTGGAATTACATAGATATACATATAATCTAAATCCAATTCAAACTATTTTAATATTTTAATATATTATATTAAATATATTTTTATTAATTATTAATTATAGTTATTAAATTTTAAAATATTTAAATTTTTATAAAAAAAATTATATTAAATATATTTTATTTATTTTAGAGATATTAAATTAAGTATTGTTAAATTTTATTATCCTAAAATAATTTAAATTTTATTATTATTAAATATGAAACTATGTATTATTGAATTTAAAATATATTTAAATTTTATTTGTTAAAGATATATATGATTTATGACATAGCAGCGTGATTTTAAAATTGATATAAATTTTTTTTTAAAAATAATTTTAATAATATTTAGATTTAGATCCAATAAATCTAAATTATCTAATATTTGATAGAAATAGTTTTAGATAAAAAATTTATTTTTATAATATTTAAATTATCGTCAAGGCAGTGATCCTGCTGGTCAACTGGTTCTAATCATATTCGAGATATAACTCTGTAGAAGATTCAATTAAATTCAAAAATTATCATGAAGCCCATGAAAGTTGGGTGATTGAGAGATTAGAATCTTTTTCCTTTTAGGATACGATGGATAGCTATACCAAATTTATTCTTCTAATTTTTTTATAAAAATATTTAAATTAAATTTAAATAATTTATTAAATATTTGAATAGTTTAGATATCCGTTCCTGATCACCGGATGCCATCCCTGTATCTGGTGCGGCGGGGCGTGGGGCAACCATTGCTTGGACCAGGAGAAAAAGGACGGTCCAATAACCCACGGTGGATTACGCGGTTCATCACCCCCTGTATCTCACCGATTGAGCGTTAACCACCGTGCATATGCTCCGGGAGTTGCCGTGGTCCACTCGGACCGGGTGCATGCAATAATTTCCCCTTGACGCGAGACGGTGCCCTCCCAGCTAAACCCCTGGCCTTCCGGTTCCTCTCGAAGGCTCGACGCTGGGAGTCTCGAGGAGCGATTTTTTAGAGAACACGGAGAGATTTCTACCTGTTTTCCGTCCGCTGCCGTGAGATTTGGTAGGTTCTCCAAATTTCCCGCAGATCGCCGCTCCTATGTCGTCTACCCTTCGATTTTCTTTTTGTTTGGGAATTGTGGGGTTTTTTTAACCGTTTTGATTCTGATTTATGCCCTATTCGTGGAAAATTATTTTGGCCTCTCATGTTGTAGACTTCATCTACTCAAATTTTTTTTTTTTTGGATCTCTCTCGTCTTTTTAAAAGATCGATGTTTTTATTTGAAGCCTAAACCAACAACTCATTCACTAGGATAGCTAGATCCTCGGTTTCTTGGTTCGGGGATTTTATTTTCCTCTTTGGGTGCTGAATTGCATCCTAACCCGAGAAATCTGGAATCAAATTGGTCTATTCTGTTCCTTCCCCCCAACTCTTAGTCAATTTGTGTGTATGATGTTCTAATTTGCTGGAAATACTACATAGAGATCCATCTTTTATTGATTTATTATTTTGAAGGATTTGCAATACTTTGCCACCACTGTGTTGTTTCTGTGAATCTGCTGACCGGTTTCCTCTAGCCCTAACATGGCTTCATCTCATAAATCTTTGCAAAGCCTAGTTCAAGAAAACCATTTCCTGTTGTTCATATGGAAACCTTGTTGCTATTTTTATTGACAATATTAGGTTTTGCAAATTGGAGGACAAAGTTTGGAGTGAGGGTTTATTATTATTATTATTATTATTAAATAAATAAATAAATAAATAAATAAACTTTATTATTTTATAATAAAAGATACCAATAATATGTGATCCACCTATTTACTTGATTTTCTATGCATAGAGTCGGGAAGAATATACAAGTTTTAGGAGTTGCAATCTTGAAAACCAACCACCAAGCAATTCCTGGAGAGAAGAGAGAAAGGCAAAGACATGTTGGGTGGTCTATATGGGGATCTCCCCCTCCTTCAACACCTTCAGCTGATGAAGAGAGAAGCAGCAGTTCGGCTGTTTGGTCAAGTAGCGCCAAAATGGCTCCATCTACACTGAGGAAGCCATCATCTGTGTTTGCTCCACCGCAGTCTGTGTTGAAGAGCCAGCAGTCCCAAAGCAAGGCTAAAAGCTCAACTACACCCCAAATAAAAACATCAAGTTCTTTTATCCCTCCACCAGCATTGCCTGATAATGGTACCAAAAGCCCGTCATTTCAACCTGCTCTTGTAGGGGTCACCTCGACCGTGATTGATGAGTACGATCCTGCTAGGCCAAATGATTATGAAGAATATAGGAGGAGAAGAAAAAGCGAGCTATGGAAGTGGAGATGAAGAGGGAACTTGAGAGGAGGCGCCGGGAAGAGGAGGAGAGGGAAAGGGATAAGGAACAAAGGGAACGGGAGGCTGCACAGAGAGAGGAGAGAGATCATCAATCTAGGTCTTCTTCATTAAATATTTCTGGTGAGGAAGCATGGAAACGGCGTGCTGCCATGAGTGGGAATTTGGGTGGTGCTGGCCCAAGGTCACCTTCACCATCAAATGGAGAGGGATTCAGCATTGGGAAGTCTGATTCAACTGGGTTAGGTGTTGGTGCAGGTGGGCAGATGACTGCTGCCCAAAGGATGATGGCAAAGATGGGCTGAGACGAGCTTACAACTCCTTTAATGGGGTAGATGTGAATGCTAGTGAGACTAAAGCTGAGAAGAAGTTAAAGAGTGTGAATTTCAACAGCCCACCAACTCGAGTCTTACTACTACGGAACATGGTACTTGAACTTTCCTTCCAATGAAAATGCATATAGTTTCGACCATTTGATCTTATCTCATATTTGCTATATATATGGCCAATTATTTTAATACCACACTTGATCTTTATTTACAATATTTTCCTTGCTGCAGTTAATTATGAATCTTTTATTTGATTTCTTTTAAGAGGTTCCTTCTGACTCAGGGATGAAATACCTAAAACTATTTTGGTTCTGCTTCGTAATGTGATTGTGTCATAAACAGCAGGAGCAATAGATAAGTTAATGTACTTTATACAATTAAAAACCCCAAAATGGTAACCTGAATATTATATCCTTATAAGGAGCTTTTTTTTTTTGTGACTATCTTCCACTACAACTGTTGAAGTGCATACAAAGTCTACTTTCTTGCTATCTCTCATCATGTTGATATTTTAACTTTATTGTATTTTTTTTCCACATCTGTGTATTAAGATATCCTTCAACGTAAGAAGATTTTTGTTAACTTCTATAAAGGATTAATAGTAGTGTATGCGACAAGGTAATCCTTTTATGCTTATTGCACTTGAGCTTGTTATTATTGAACTATTTAGTTGCTTGAATCAACATCTATTTGAGGGTTAAAATATATAATTTGAAGAAAAGAATCTTGGTTTCATAATCCAAGCCAACTATAACAACATTTCTCTCTCTAGTTTTAGTGGCCAAAAAGGGAAATTCTTGCACATGCCTTAAAAGAAAAGAACATCAGGAGCTACATTAACAAGTACCAATTAGAATCAAAGATGGAAATTGCATCATGTTCTGATAATCCAAATTGTGTAGCAATTAGTAGTAGAGGGTGAGACTTGGCGTGATGGTAAGAGTGCTCCATTGTGACCTGAAGGTCAAGGGTTCAAAACGTAGAAATAATCTCTTTGAATGTGGGTGGAAGGCTGCATACATTTGACTCTCTCTGGACACCACAATGACGAGAGCATCGTGCATTAGGCCTTCCTTTTGTAGCACATGTTGTACCACAAACTCTACAAGGACTTAAAAGAAATATCTTGTTTTTAGATATGATCTACTCTTATTTTGATACATTACTGATGAAAGACGGAACCTTCGTTTGTTATTAACATTTGAAAAGTAACAGTTTGCAGATAAGGAGAAAAAAAAAAAGATTGGTTCAAAAGAAAATGCTATTTTTAATGCATTGTTAGCGACCAATAAAAATCACAGGTTTTAGAACCAAGGTCCAAATGGATGTCACAGGCTCTATGAAAAAAATACATCATAGTCATTAATCCAATAATATCATTCTAAAGCCAATACCAGAACCAGATTATGAAACATAAGTTTTCGCTGTTCTAATCATACTCATGGAAGAGATACCTTCTTACATTGTCATGCTGAACTCCTGTTGAATGTTTGAAGTCATAATCTTGTATTTGGAGTTTGTCTGCTCTGAATCTAAGCCACTCCTGTTGCACTGCATCAGTCTTTATCATTCATGTTATGAGTCAAAATAAATGATCTGCAAGAACCGTGATCCATGCTGCACTGATAGTCAATAACAAATGTAGCATGCTATTTTGTTCAAAAGAAATTCTTGCACAAGCTTTGGGAGGACACTGTTATTTTTAGTCCACCAATAACTGAGATAAGAAATATTCTCATGCTTGGAACTAGATTGATGATAATAATTAGTACATACATGAGGCCACATCTGAAAATTCTCTCAACTTTTTAGAGTGAATAGGTACAAGTTGAACAGAATAATTAAGATATGGAAGCATTATAGGTAAAGCAGGTAATTTCTGCCCTTTTTGAAAGTTATAATAGAATAACTTTAACACAGATTGAAGTGCTGTATGTTCTAGTAGTCATGGATCAGGACATATTCTGGCAATGATTTACTGGCATGTGGCACAGCTGCATACCTTCTACGTATCACTGCTTGGCCTGTTCTGGTGCTACTGCATGCTAGGCACTGGCCTGTCACAGTTGTAAAGTGCTAATGCCAGTTTAGGAATGGATGAATGTTTTAATTATTGATTTAGGAATCATATTTAAAATAGTTATTGATTCAGAAAGATGAAATATATCAGTCTTGACATTTGTTCAAAACAGGAACCTTTCTTATGTTTGTGAATGTTGAGAAACCACATTAACACATGCAGCTTCGGGACCCTGAAGCAATTCAATTCGATGTGAGGATACAGTCAAACATTGAGCTTTACCATGAGATTGAAATATGTTCCTTGCTTTTAGGCACCTATGATGCATCAAGTCAAACATTGGTGAAGTCAGAGCATTGTGACATATTTGGGGAAAAATGAATATACATACAATTTAGTTCCAGAGGGGAGTATTATAGCCCATTTGGAGTGCATTTTCAACACTGAAGTAAGCTGACTTGGTGTTTGACTGGATTAATTGGGGTCTAAAGAGACAACCATCATTATGTTACCCACAGTTTAGCCAACAAATCTAATGTATGCCCTTTCTGGATTATATGGACATGGCGAACGGATAACTGATGCTCCATTGAGTAGAGGTATTTTGGTTTCTGTTGAAGGTGGTGGGAAAGGGAGGGGAAGATCTAAGGTTACATGGATGGAGGTTATGAGGAAGGATTTGGAGAAACTTGGAATAACATTAGAGGTGACACTAAATTGGAATACTTAGTGAATGGGGATACATAGAGCCAACTCCAAATAGTTGGGAAAAGGCTAGATGGTTATGGTATTGATGTTGCACCAATTTCTAATATCAGTACGGCTGTTGATGGGATTAAATAGTGATGTACACAACCAAAGACTACATTTAAATGGCTAGGTGAACTAAATGTTAAAGCAAAAATGAAGCCCTTATTGCCACTCTCAAGTTAAGCAGTAATTTTGTTAACCTCATTATTAACAGTAATTGAATTTGTTATGTTGTCTCGTGTATAACTGGAATGCATATTTGGTTTCTTGTACTGTTGAGATGCAATTTCCAACCACTGTTGTCATTAATCTCTGTGACTCCACTTTTGCCTTGGTCTTGTTATTTATTGTTATCCATGATACTAAAGTTTTTCTGGTTCTCAAGAGTTAGTCATAAATATTACTTCTTTGTCACCTATGACTTTTTAACACATCAACTTGGTGAATGCTTTCAAAATTTTATCCTAATTGCTGCCATTATTTTCATTAGAGTCTTCAGGTCTGTATGCATTTTGTGGTGCGGTTATTACATGCTCATGATAGAGTTTGAGAAACAGTGATCTTAAATTGTTGTTACCACATAGATGCAGGTCAACAATTATTTAGGTATGGGCAGATAGAGCCAACTTTTGGGCATTTGGAATGCTGGTCTGCAATTTAGAGAACAAGGAACTCATGTAATTGATGGATGGGGGTTATCAAAAGTGGCATTATGGTTTTCTTTCTTGATTAGGCAGGCTTCACCAGGGCTGCAAATAAACCAATATGTTCATGAACATTTTCGGCTTGGTTTAATAATACAAAGTTGGTTCAATTAGTAAATAGACCAGCATCAAACTACATTTAAAGCTAGACTCAAAGATGAGCCAATACTGAGCACTTTGGTCTTATAAAAATTAATAGAAAGTTAGGCTTGACTTGTGAAAAAGCTTGTTCATGCTCATTAAGCTAGCAAATGAGCCAAGCTTGAACATCTGTTTGCAAGCTCAGCTCAAGCTCAGATACTTGCGAGCTGAGCCTGAGCAGCCAAAGCAGACCAATTCTCCGCTTGTCTTGTTTGCAGCCTTGGGACTCGGGTCCTTAGGTTTCATGACCAAGAAGATGAAATCTTTCACAACGCACATTTATTTGGGGACTTTAAAGCTTGAGGACTTTTCAGGAATTTTAAGGTTATATATGCAAACTTTTCTTTTGTCATGAATTGAAGCTGAGTGCAAAATTAAGGGTTAATATCTGATGTTGAATGTATTAGTAGGTTTTATGTAAAATTGGGGTCGGTGCTACAACAGGATTGTTCGCTGCAACTGTTATTGACCTATCCTCAATTAAGAATGTTGCAATCTAAATTAGCTAGCAAATCTAGGGAGATGATTGTCTCAATCCTGACAGTCAGTATTTTCCTGGGCTACCCAGTCCCTTTATCCAGTCCCTTGCAAAATGATCAATAACTTTATCAAGCTGGGTTTTGTACATGAGAACAGGGTTCTCGGTTGCTGAGAATTGCAACCGAGACCTAGGCATCATGACTTTGTTGATTACAGAACTTGGGTCAAAAATAGATTCCTGCATATATTTTGTTGTTTTATATATTTTTAAGTTTATTCACCAGTACCTTAATTAACTTATATCTTGACTTCTTTTTCTCAGATTACAATATTTTGTCTGAATTTCAGTTACCTATTAAATAGGGTCTCTGATGGGCTTGTGATGCCAAACTATCAATGTGTCTATTCACCGTGCAACAATCAGGCTTTTATTTTTTTTTTCAAATCCCTAGGGTGTATCGGGCTTAAGGCTAGTTCCCTTTCATTGCTTTGACAATGTAGGAAGCCAGTTTTGTTGTTCATACAAGGGGTTTGATAAAAGGCAAGACACCTGATCAATAGTTTGGTGAAAGTCGGATATCACATAGAATATTCTGTAAACATTGAAATATCCATTGGTATGCTTGCTGGTCTTCATTCCCAAATAATCGATCAATATATAGGTGACACTGGACAATTTGTAAACTATGCCAGACAGCATCATTCACTTTTATATGAATGTGGTCAATGATATAGAAGTAAAAATACGTTTTCGACTCCTTCCAGAAGAACTTCTTGAAGGATAGAGTGTACAGTGACCTAGATGGGGGAATAATAAATTTGACCATGTTGTGCCTGTAGGACCTGTGGTCCTGTAACTTCATGTTAAAATGTTTTAAGCAGAAACATATACTGTGATTTCATGGAAGGGCTAGCAGCTTTTGCTTCTGAAACTGTGATGTCAAACTCATCAGGTTTCCTAGATTGAGGATCGGCATACATAAACGCGTTAAAGCTGAAGATTAGAGTTATCCTCCATGATGTATAAAGTGTTATTGTTAAAAAATGCCCACCATCGTGCATTCCTCTAATGCATCAATATTTATTAGAACTCTGAGGAAATTTGGACCTGACAAAAAATCCACTAGTAATGGTGACTATTTTCTAATTTATACAATCAGAAGGAAAGATACAAAAACAAGAAAGATTGATTACGTTGTAAAATTGCTAATAGTAAATAATAAAAAATAGAGTAGAATTTACAGAGATGCTGTAAATGTTCTTTGTTCCCATTTTCCAGGTTGGGCCAGGAGAGGTGGATGATGATCTTGAAGATGAGGTTTCTTCAGAATGTGCCAAGTATGGTACTGTGACGCGTGTCCTGATATTTGAGATTACGGAGCCAAACTTCCCAGCAGATGAAGCTGTCAGGATCTTTGTGCAGTTTGAGAGGTCAGAGGAAACTACAAAGGCATTAGTTGATCTAGAAGGCCGGTTCTTTGGTGGTGAGTGGTGCATGCTTCATTTTATGATGAAGAAAGGTTTGGAAAGAATGAACTGGCACCTATTCCTGGAGAAATTCCTGGTTATACTTGAAAAGATGTTTATGAAATTTCAATATGTTTGTCATTTTGATGTTTTTCAATTTAGGAATTCTCTGAAACTAAGTTACATTGCTAAATTAAACAAAGCTTGAGTTGCTGAACTTATCTATCCATCTTTTGCACGTTTTTGAGTACAAGCACCATGATCATGCAATGGTTATTTTTAAGTTTATTAAATCTTGGCTGCCCAAATCCCTTTCTACTGTTAGATTTGAATGCTTTGTTAGTAATCATCAAGGATTGTTTCTTGTCAAAATTTAAGCCTTTTGATCAAGTGTTTGACTAGTCAAATTAATAGTTACATGGATATATGGGTTGAGAAATGGTTAAGCTTGAGATCTAGTTTGCTTAAAATAGAAGCGGTCTGCTTTAAGGACGTAAGAGGGTCAGTGAAAGAAATTAATAACCTTAAAGCATTGGTAATCATAATAAGAGTGTTTTTTTCCCTAAATGGGCAGCGAGTGATACAAACAAAATATTTTTTTATATACTTATTATGTTCGCTCTCGCAAGACAACTTTTTTATGTAGATTTGCGAGACAAGTTATTTGCATGGAAATTCTGTATTCCACTTTTCTTGTATTTGGTTGGGATTATGAAAGGATAAATGGATGGAGTTGAAAAAAAAAATGGCTTTCATTTCTGATTCAAAAAATCTTGAGGATGGATCAACGGGGGAGATTTTTTATCTATTATGGTCCATCAATTTGTGTTTTTTCAAATTGAGAAGATATAAAGATGAGAAAAAAAAAAAAAAAAAAAAAAAAAAAAAAGCATGTGAGGAGTGGATCACTACATTGATAAAACTATTATTATTATTTTTTAATAAAATTATAACATTTTTTATTTTCTATTTATATTTATAATTTTTTAACTATTTATGTAAAATTAATCAACTATTTAAATTAAGTTATAAATCAATTAATTGTTCATATAATTAATATATAAATAAATTAACAAATATATAATATATATAAAAATTATGTATTTAATTAATTAAATTAAATTTAATATTTTATAATGTTTATATAATTATAAATGATAAATATTATAAATTTATACATTATCTTATTTTTAATATAAATAATTATTATAAATTAATAATAATAATAAATTTTATTAAATGATATTTTGATAAAAATATCATATCAATATCTCCTATCTTCTCTTTTATTCCTTATATAAAAGAGAATATATATTATTTATGCTAAAAAATAAGATAATGTATAAACCTGATCCATCTATTCTCTTTTATATATTTTTGAACATATTTTATATTTCATTTATATTCATTTCCATTCATTATTCTATACTTCACCGAACACAAAAGAATATACGGAATATCCACCTATTCTTCCCCTCCTCCATCTTTTCCATTATATCCATCATTTCTCTAATTTTTTTGATAAGTAAAAGGGATGGGGGGATAAATCCTGGTGTAGCTATCCCTGCAGATCCCTGTCCCGCTAGATAATGTTCGATTCAAGATGCTTAAATTTTTGTATTTTTTTTTTACCTAAATATGAGTAGGTTAATCTGACACCACTAAGATGCTGGCTAGTAGAATATGAACAAAAAAGAAGATCCTGACCTCGCACTCATATCAATAATCGTGGATCATTGGCACTACATACAAGTTTAGTGATCCAAGGATGCATAGCCACGTAATAGGTCATTCCTTCCATTGTTGGTTGCTCCCTTTCAGGGCAATGGCATCATACTTTTGAACAATAGCATCAAACTTCCAATATTTTATAAAAAATTATATTTTTTTATCACTTCTATAATTATGACAGCCATTATAATTATCATTATTATCATCATCGTTATTACTATCATAGCCGTCTTGACTCTATAATTGATGTTCCCCTCACCTCAACGCACTACTAATGCCATCAATTTTGCCTTTATTATATTGCTGCCGCCTCTACCGCCAATAACATTGATATCTTGACAACCTGGTGCCCAACCATCAACTTAGTTGGTAATCCATTTTTATATTTTCAAAATTATTTATCTATATTAAACAAATTTATATTTTAAAAACTAAAAAAAAAAAGGGAAACAAAATTTTTATTTTTTTATTTTCAAAGTAGAAAAAAAAAAAAAAAAAATGAAAGTGATACCGGATGCCGTCCAAAAATATGCCCAGGTTTATGAAGATTTTTGTTTTATGAATACCTTGTTTAAAGAAGCCATAGATGTAGCCAATGTTGATAGAATCGGGCTTGACCGGCAACCAGTTGAACCGGGAACCGGTCAATGTTGATAGAATCGTGCTAGACCGGCAACCAATTAAACCATCCGGTCAACTAAACCATCCGGTATATACCCCTTCAAAAGCCGGACAAAATGGGATGAACCGGTTGAACCATACTCATTTAAACCAGATAAATCATAGAAATTTGATATCTATAATAGAATTTTGGATCTATTATTTTAATTTAAGAGCTTGAATTACTAATTTATTACACCTATTCCAAAGACCCAAAGCCCCAATTAATAAACAATTAAAACCCAAAAATTTAGGGAAAAAAAATCCACTGCACCTATCACTATAAGGACCATGGTTGGGGCATTATTTTAATTCCCACTCCCCCCCCCCCCTTTTTACTTTTTTAAATAATAAAAAAATTAAATTATGACATCACATTAATGTTGGCGCATTTTGCGAAGTAGTTGAACCGATGGTTGAGCTAGTTGAACCATGAACCGGCTGGTACAATGGTTCAATGTTCTGTTCGATTTTAAAATATCAGGCGTGGTAGCTTCCATGAATTTGAGTAAAATCTTATTGTTTGCTATCAATTTTTTTATTCATGCAAGAGCCTATCACATCAAATTGACCTGGCCCTCAAGTTTGATCTACTACTAAGTTTGCAAATGGATTGGAATTGCCCGTGATCTGATCCGACCCGACCTGCTTAGACACGATCTAACCTGTTTTTAAGGATCCAATGATTCAGTTGGGTTTTGAAATTGGATCCCTTTCATTTTTCGGGTTAGGTATCGGTTTATTGAATTCGGATCTAGCCCGATCCGATCTGAACCTATAAATATTATTAGGATCCAAATCTATTTAGAACTTTAAATTATAATTTAAGATTTCTATAGAACTTATTTTTAATATAAAGATATGCTTATAATTATTTTTATATTTAATTTATTTTAAAAGTAATATTATTTGTTGTCTATTTTATGGTTAATAATAATTAGCTATGTGATAATTAAATATAGTTATCTATATTTGATCCGGATGTGATCTAAATTCAAGTTTTTTAGATTAGGACTAAGTTCTTTATAGATTGATCCAATCCAAATGACTGTTGAATCAAAAATCTTAATCATAAATCTGATCTAATTTTTTATTAGATTAAATTTGAATTTAATATTAAAATTTGATCAAAACTCAGATTGGATTGAGATCTTCCGTGATTCAATCTTGCCCGATCCATTTTCATTCTTGTTTTTTTTTTTTTGATAAAAGGCCCCTTTTCAGGGATGTATTGATAACAGTAAGAGTTTACAAGCTTAGTACTAAGAAAATACCTTTAAAGGAGATGAAACAATCCAAGACCAAAACCATTACAAAGACCATTACAAAGACAATACCATTGCATAGACCAAAACTGAGGGCACTGAAACAAAGATGAAATGTAAACCAAACTAGAGGCCCATAAAAGTAAATAAGAAGATTGAGATACAGCCACCAAACGAGCAAATGGATTGATACAAGGAGACCTGAGATGAAGACAGAGGGAAACTTCATAGCAAACAGGACACATGAAATATGCATCGATGTAAATATAGCAGCAACTAGGATAGTAGTGAAAATATAGCCACAACCAGGACAGCAGTGAAGTTTGCAGCACCCAGGCCAGCAGTGAAATTCCCATAGCAAATATATTGAAACAAGAAGTAAATATAGCAGCAACCGGGACAGCAATGAAATTTGCAGAACATAGAAAATATGCAGAGAAGTAGTGAAGAGCCCTTCGGAAGCATTAAGATATGCATAGATGTAATTAAGAGCCCTTTGGCAATAAGCAGCCCATATACATAGATGTATATGCGTAGAAGTAGTGAAGATAAGCCAAACATCAAATAGCAACAACCTGAACAGCGAGTAGCAACCTTAACAGCAGTAAATATGCATAGGTGTAGTCAAGGGGCCTTCGGCATCAGTGAAATTTGCAACACACAGGAAGAATGACTGAACTATAATCCTTGAATTCCATAAGATAATATGAGTTGATAATGTAAATATAATGAAATAGTAAAACTTGAGCAGTTAAGCATAAATACAGTAGAGCAGTCCAAAATTCAGTAGAGATAATAGAATCCAATTCAGTATAAGTAAATTGTATCCTGACGAAGACTTTGCATTAAGGATAAGCAAAGTTCCAAGATCCCAGAGTTTTCTGATATTCATTATGAAGAAACCAGCAGTAGTGAACCATGAACAAATGATTCCCAAAACCCTTAACTCACTGGTATGGTTGAAGAAGGAAATATGATTGCAATTGGTGGTGGAGCCTATTAGAAGCACAACAGCAATATGAAAACTTGAACACCTTAATTGCACACCGTATTTAAAATATTGCAACCTTGTGAAGAGATAATTGTAGAACCCAAAACCCGTGCACACGAATTTTGGAAAACGGGAAGAAAAAAAAAATGTTGCTGCAACCACACTAACATTGATGCTTTTCATATATTTTTTTTTTTATATCAAAGCCTTCTCTAGTGTACATGATAAAAACACTAGAACTTTAACTAAAAATGGACTCTTGAAACTAATTAATGATAAAACTAAAGACTCATTGTTCAAACAAAATAAACAAACCAAGAGACCAAACAAAGATAAACTCTACGCTCAATCGCGCGTAGATAGGGGCTGGTGTTGGTCATTCAATACTTCCCCTCAACGCCAGCACTTCATCTCTTTACTACACCGAGTTGACGACAATGATCTTCAACTTTGTTGCCACACAAGCTCTTGGTAAACAAGTATGCAGCTTGGTCTTTCGTTCGAACATATTTCAACTCAACCTCCCCCTGCAGTACTTTTTCTCTTATGAAGTAATAATGAACCTCCACATGCTTTGTCCTAGCATGAAAAACTGGATTTTTTGCCAGCTTTATTGTAGACAGATTGTCACAATGTAAGAGAACTCTACCTTCTTCCAACTGAAACAGATCTTTCAGCAATTGCCTTAGCCAGGCAATTTCTTGAGATGCCATTGCAGCAGCTCGGTATTCAGCTTCTGTGGTTGACAAAGAGACAGTGGGCTGTCTTTTACTGCACCATGAAATTGCTCCAGATCCAAGCTTAAACACATACCCAGTAGTTGACCGCCGAGTATCAAGATCACCTGCATAGTCAGCGTCACAATAACCTTCCAATTTGCAACTGCTGTTCTTTGTGTACATGATGCCATGACCGAGCGTTCCTTTCACGTACCTCAAGATTCGCCGAGCTGCTTCCAGATGAAGGTTCGTTGGATTGTGCATGAATCGGCTCATCACCCCAACAGCAAACAAAATATCCGACCTAGTAACACTGAGGTAAATAAGATTGCCTATCAGTTGCCGATACATAGTGATATCTGTCAGACTTTTGCCTTCCTGAAAGTAGATTTTTGTATTAGGTTCCATTGGTGTTGTGCTCGGTTTGCAACTGAGCATTCCAAATTTCTTCAACAAATCCTCGGAGTACTTCCTTTGATGTAGAAACAGCCCTTCATCAGAATGATCAACTTCTAAACCCAAGAAACGCTTCAGTCGTTCTAGTTCTTTCATCTGAAAATGGATCGATAGGTTTTCCTTGGTTCGAATAATTTCTTCCTCAAAATCTCCGGTGATAATTAGATTATCCACATACACTAATACGGCAGCTATTATCCCTTCACTAGCTTTAACAAACAGGCTTGAGTCTGCAGAAGTTATCTGGTATCCAGAGTGAATAAGAAATTCAGCAATCTTCCCGTACCAGGCCCTCGGCGCCTGCTTTAAACCATAGAGTGCCTTCCAAAGTTTGCACACATATTCAGGGTGCTCAGAACTCTGAAATCCCAGTGGTTGTTCCATGTAAATTTCCCGGTCTAGCTCTCCATGTAAGAAAGCATTTCTTACATCCATTTGCCATAAATTCCACCCTCTGCTTGCAGCCAAAGCCAGGAGAACTCTCACTGTTGTGAGCTTTGCAACAGGACTAAAGGTCTCATCATAATCTAACCCGTACTGTTGGGAGAACCCTCGAACTACAAGACGAGCTTTGTATCTCTCAATCGATCCATCAGCACGGTGCTTGATTTTGTACACCCACTTGCATGAGATGGGCATCACATCCTTTGGCTTGGCCATCAGCTCCCAGGTCTGATTTCAGTCAAGTGCAGCAATCTCTTCCTTCATTGCGTTGAACCATTCTGAGTGCTGTGAAGCCTCTTCAAATGTCTCTGGTTCCCTTGTATCCAGATCCTCCACTAATGCAGCATTAGCATATTTAGGATTTGTTTTTCTAATCCTGGTTGATCTTCTAAGTGCAGTCGGCATATTTTGCTGTAATGGCTCGTCCTCTGCTTCTACTCTCTGATAAACACCTGTCTGCCATGGATGTTGAACAGCTCTTTCCTCGCCATTACCATTGCTTTCTACAACTTCAAATTGCTGTGAACTAAGCTGAACATGTGAGGGTTTCAGATCTTCTTTGTAGACATCCGAACTTGGCAGTTCCTTCTTGTCCACAAACCACCATGAAGATGCCTCATCAAATACCACGTTCCGCGATGTGTAGCATCTTCTTGTAACTAGATCATAGCACCGCCACCCTTTTCTTTGACTATCATAACCTACAAAAATACATCTGACAGCCTTCTCCATTTTGCTGCGTAGATGGTCAGGTACAAACACATAGCACACAGATCAAAAAACGCGAAAATGTCCTACTGCAGGTTTTGAATTCTATAATTTTTCAAAGGGTGAAAGAAAGGATAACCTTTTTTGAGGCAACCGGTTGATCACAAAGACTGCTGTCTTCATTGCTTTAGCCCAAAATCGACCCGGTACATTCTTCGCATGAAGCAAGCTCCGACAGATTTCAGCTAGATGCCTGTTATTCCTTTCTGATACGCCGTTTTGTTATGGAGTATTGGTGCAAGTGAATTGATGGCGAATTCTGCACTTCTGAAGAAAATCCAGGAACTCCTTTGAGGTGTACTCTCCCCCGTTATCTGTCCGTAAACAGTGTACAGTTCTTCCAGTTTCTGCTTCTGCAGTTTCCTTGAACTCTCGAAATTTTGAGAAGGTTTCAGACTTCTCCTTCATGCAATAAATCCAAACATACCTCGAGAAGTCATCAATAAAGGTCACCAAGTATTTCATTCCACTGATGGAAGCCTGCTTGACTTGTCCAAACACATCCGAATGAATCAGTTGTAGGGGCTCCTTTGCTTGAAAGTTGGACACCTCATAAGGCAGCTGATGTGCTTTCCCATATTGGCATCCAGCACAAACCGTATCAGTCCTTACTTTAAGCTATGGAAGGCCCCTCAGCATCGCCTTCTTCATCATCACATTGAGCTTGAAGTAACTGACATGTCCCAGTCGCATATGCCAAAGATCAGCTGTTTCATTTTTCCGGGTTTTGTCTACATAGGCGGTTTGGGCAGACATCACATAAACTGAATCCAATTTCTGCCCCTTCATCACTGGTTCTTGGACAATCTGAAGATCCCGATACACCTTGACATCTTGTGGGCCAAACACAATAACATGGCCAGAAGATGTCAACTGTGCCACAGAGAGAAGATTCTTTTTCATCCCTGGAATATGGTAGACATTATGGAGCGGCACCTCATTGTTATTGCAAGAAAGAGCAACTGCTGTATTGCCAGTATGAGCAATCGGTAGCTTTGAATTATTTGCTGTCACCACCACCCGGCTTCCCTTATATTCAGACAGATTCTGTAGCTTCTCCTTGTCACCGGTCATGTGATTTGAACACCCTGAATCAACAATCCAGTCATTTTCATAATCAACTTCGGTGACAGTTGTTACCGTGAAGGCTTGCTCAACCTCGGCTGTAGTGAAAAGTGCCTCAGTATCCCATTCATCTTCGATTTTTGAGGTTGCAACATTGCTTTCTACCTCCTTCTTCTTGAACCAGCAATCCTTTGCCATATGACCTTTCTTCTTGCAATTGTAGCATTTTCCTTCAAACCTTTTACCATTGCCAAAGTTTCTTGATCTGCCCCCTGCACGAGAGTTTCCTTCGCCCTGATGATTCTCCACCTCATCATCCTTCTTCTTAGATCCTTTAACAACATGCTGCTTAGAGTTCTTCTTGCCTCTATTGGCATAGAGTGCCTCTTCTTCACCTTTTAACGAGACTCTTCCCATCTGCTTGGCTAAGGCTTCTTGGCCGGCTAACAGATTTTCAAACTCCACAAGCGATGGCTGATTTTGCCATCCCTGTATAGCAGCAACAAAGCTCCTAAATTCAGGCTTCAAACTGTGGATGATGATTCGCTTCATCCTGGTATCGCCAATTGGAGCTTCTGGATCCAACTTGGAAATCTCTCGGCACAAGGATTTCACCTTGTGAAAATACTGGGCGATCGTCTGATCTCGCTGCACCACCGATAGTAGTTCGCTCTCCAGAAGTTGAAGCCTGGTATCATTCTTCTTGGAGAACAATGCAGCAAGAGTATTCCAAGCTTCGTTGGGGGTCTTCAACTCACGGATATGGTCCAGCACATCTTCTTCGACCGTCGTCTTCAGGACAAACAGCGCCTTGCCCGCCTTGATCTTCCACTTCCGCAGCGTCCCGTTCGTATCTTCATCAGGTTGCCGTGTTTCGTTGCCGTTTACAACCTCCCATAAATCCTGGCCTTGCATATACGAAATCATGCAGGTTGACCAGGAGTTGTAGTTCTGATTGTTGAGCTTCTTGATGCCACCAACAACATGAAGATCAGCCATGATCGCTGGTTATGGAATTCCTTTGATCTTCTCTGCTGCACACGACCTTCCTCTCTCACAACCAAACCGCACACGGGTTTTCTTTCTTCAATCAAAGCATCACGTCGTCCAAGAAAGAGCTCACGCTCTCCAAGGCTCTCCTTCTTTCTCACATGCAAGCCACTCCAAGCCACTCCTTTCTCCTATCAACAGTACACGCCATCCAAGGAGCAACTCACGTTCTCCAAGGCTCTCCAAACAACAGCAAGGTTTGGAGGCGGACGCACGGTGGACCACGGGCACCACCGGCTCTGATACCAAAATTGTAGAACCCAAAACCCACGCACACGAATTTTGGAAGATGGGAAGAACAAAAAAAATATTGCTGCAACCACACCAACGTTGATGCTTTTCATATATTTTTTTTTATATCAAAGCCTTCTCTAGCGTACATGATAAAAACACTAGAACTTTAAATAAAAATGGACTCTTGAAACTAATTAATGATAAAACTAAAGACTCATTGTTCAAACAAAAAAAACAAACCAAGAGACCAAACAAAGATAAACTCTACGCTCAATCGCGCGTAGATAGGGGCTGGTGTTGGTCATTCAATAATAATAACCCCCAGTAATATAGGAATAGAGGATTGTTCGACTATAAGAGCAGCAACAGATAAGGGTTTTAGCATACAGATCCATATGTGGTTTGATGCAAGATATGTTAGATGATATATTAAATAAGAAACCTCCTAATATTGCAGCATACATATAGATATGTAATATGATACATCAATTGAGAAGAAAAAATGCCTCAATTCCATAACTGTAAGGAATGAAAGATGGATATGAAAGAGCATGAACACCTCAGCCTGAAGTTAAGGTATGATTCCTTATGTTCTTTAACCAAAATGTGGTGTGGCATATGTAGTTTGAAGTGTAACCCAGTGTAATGGAGTAATGATGTTGCACTGATTGGACAATTATACATAGAAGCCTTTGGAGCTGAGAATTTGAAGAGTTTAGATAAGAGTGAAAGATGTGTGTAAGATAGAGGAAACACACGGTCAGGCAAGAATTGCAGGACCATAAGAAAAACAACATGTGGACATAGAAAATATCTTGAAAATAGAAGTAGATGCTATGAAGCAAATAGGTAACCTACAAAACAAAAATAAATGTTAGAGAAAGAACTCTCCTTTGAATTTTTCTTTCCTTTTGTATTAACCTCTGGATATTTTCTGTATTTGCTAAATTTTCTTCTTTTTTTGTTTCTTTTTATGTTTTCCATTTTCTTTTTTCTTCCCTGATCAATTTCCTCTCTAGTTTCTTTAGTCCAGCAGTGTTGATTTTCTGAAGAGTTATAATATTGCTCCCAGCAAGAACACTAGTAGGGGCTGACTTGAAAAAGCAACTCCTGATCAGCCAACCCATTAGGAGACCTGTGAAGGGTACATTTTGGGTCTTGATCGAAGCTTGGAATGAACTATCACCAATCTTGAAAATGCATTTCAGGTTAGTGATGGAGTACATGAATGATGTAATTGTAGACACCTTGAGCAGAAGCCTGTGAGTGGTAGTCATTTACGTAGTGAAGCGATGCTGTAAGAATCAGTCCACAAGATAAAAGCTAAGTCAGGCGGAATAGCATCGGTTTGGTTAATAGTAAACTCCCCTCGGCTTACCCTCTCCGAAGTCTCTCATATTTAAAGGAAAGGAATGCATGGGAAATCCGCGTTGGACTGTGGTATCAGTTCGTTCCAGTTCCCTGCTTCGTTCATGTTATACCCAAACGGCTTACCCTCGAATCAGACCGGCACCGACAGCTCTTCGGCCCGGTCGAACTGAAGGTCCGAACAACCCATTTCACAATGGTCCAAACGACCTGCTCCAGCAGAGGTCTGACTGATCCACTTTGGCAGAGCTCCGATTGACCCACTTCATCAGTGGTTCAAATGACTCGCTCCAGCAGAGGTCCGAATGAACCACTCCAGCAGAGGTCCGATCGATCCACTTTGGCAGAGGTTCGACCGACCCACTTCATCAGAGGTCCGAACAATCCACTACAGTAGAGGTCCCACCGATCCACTTTGGCAGAGGTCCGACCGATCCACTTCATCAATGGTCTGAACGATCCACTCCAGCAAAGGTCCGACCGATCCACTTCAGCAAAGATTCGACCGACCCACTTCAGTAAGGCCTGTATTGGCTCAAGGCGAGCCACTCCAAGGATGGCCAAAGGGCTCTAGAAGCCTCTTCCAGCTAGTATCAGAATTTTGTTGTAATAGAATCCTGACACATCAGCGCCACTACTCTACAAATCCTACGACACCGCCTCATCTTGGTGCCATGTGGCCACTACCCAGATTCTTTTAGGGGTAGATCAGTCATTCCCTGCTTAGCCCCTAATAGATTCTGGCAAGGTTCCGCGCCTATATAAGGTAAAACGGGGGACTCCGAGTGGTAAAGGCCCTTCTCCTTCTCCACAAGCAATCTTCTTTTGATTCCTCCATCTGTTGCTCTAAGCCTCCCACTAACTTAGCCATCGGAGTGTCTCCCGTCGGAACACCACCGACCTGTGGGACTTCTTTGCAGGAACCAGGAGCGGAGTGCTTTAGCTAGGCTGAGAGAACCCGGTCCGAAAGATTCAGCAGCAACAGATTGGCGCTAGAGAAAGGGGCGCTGAACCTTCGTTCTTGTTTTCCTTCCCTAAAAGGAGGAATACGTCGCTAAGTAGAGCAATGGTGAAAGGAAGAGCCCAGAATACCTCCATCAGGAGAGGTCACTCCCCGTCAAGATCAGAAGAACCTTTCAGGGATAAAGACACCGCCCAACCTACCATCACCTTGGGACAACAACAGTTCCAAAACTTTCTGAACCGCATTGACACCCTTGCTGCCGCAGTTCAGAACCTCCAAGATGTGGCCAATGACAGATAGCAGCCACTCGTGGCATCCCAAACCAACCATCAACCTGCTGCTGAGGGAAGTCGACAGCAAGGAGTCCCTCAGCTATGCTCCCACACGATCCTGGAGCCCCGAAGGTCTCAGAGGGCTCATGTTGATGGAAAGAGAGTGAGGTTCGCCTCACTCTTCTTCGTAGACTCAGTCCCTGACGATGATCAACATCTCGGTGAGGACCCGAGAGACTACACCAACACGCACCAGTGCATGGAGGAGCAGATCGCTGAGCTGGTCGATTGACAAAAGGCCGATGGGGCATAGGCGTATGACTCTCACCCACCTTTCTCTACCAGAATCATGGAGGAAGCTATCCCCCGCAACTTCAAGATATCTCAGGTGGATGCCTATGATGGCACCACCGACCCACTAGATCATTTGGGCACTTACAAGGTCCACATGATGGTACAGAGCGCTTCTGACGCCCTTCACTGCATCGCCTTCCCTGCGACACTTAAGAAGGTAGCTCAGATGTGGTTCTCTATCATCCGACCAGGTACGATCTATTCCTTCTCCTAGTTGGAAAAACTTTTTCTGTCCCATTTCAGGACCTGCAACCGGGCACCGAGGAACACGGACTGCCTCTTCCTCGTGCAACAGAAGGAAGGAGAAACCCTCCAGGACTACATAGCTCGATTCAATTCAGCGACCATGGAGGTCCCAGATCTCAACGAAGACATAGCTATGTCAGCCTTCAAGAAGGGGCTGCGATCATCCATGCTTACTTTCTCCCTGGACAAAATGTTTTCGACAAGCTACTCCGAGCTACTAGCTCGGGCACAAAAATATGTCCTATCAGAAGAAAAGCAGTAAGTTGATGCCAGGCTGAAGGGAGGTCGGCTTCCAAGAAGAGGAGTGACAAGGCTCCCAATAAACGACCTCCCAGCGATGGCATCAACTCGGCTCGATGCTGCATCCCTAAGCCGAAGGACTTTTCCAGGAGGTTTGAGACTTATGCACCTCTCTCCCCCCCGAGGAAGAAAATCCTTATGGAAATAGAGAACGAGACCTTCCTGCAAAGGTCTCGCCCGATGAGGAGCCCCTCCACATCAAGGAGCAGGGACAAGCATTGCTGGTTCCATCATGACCATGGGCACAGTACTGAAGACTGCCTCCAGCTGAAGGACGCGATCAAAGATCTGATCAGGCAGGGGTACCTGCATAAGTACATCTGACCCCAAAGGAATCGGGCTAAAACCTCTACTGCTAGAGATCCCCCGGAGGAAATAGAGCTGCCCAATCAGCATCCCACCGATGAAAATGTTGGCATGCTCCACCGTTGGTCCGGCTGGAGGCATGAAGAAGACCAGGACATTGTGAAGAAGCCCTGGAGTTCTAATTTAATTAGCTTCTCCGATGAAGACCTCTTGGAGTCCCAGATCTCTGGGAATGACCCTGTGGTTGTATCAGTAGTAATTGCCAACTATGATGTAAAGAGGATCCTTATAAATAATTAAAGCTCCATAGAAGTTTTGCTGTATGATGCCTTTGTCCGAATGAACCTGCCTAGAACCAGGCTGCAGGAATCTCCAATACCGTTGACGAGGTTCGGGGGGAACTCCGTCGGTGTAGAAGGAGAAATAACTCTGTCCATGACCATCGGGTAAGAGCCTTATCAAAAGACCCTCCCCATCAACTTTGTGGTAGTATGCACGACATCAGCCTACAACGCCATCTTGGGACGGCCAGCCCTTAACAAATTCTGGGCCATCGTGTCTACCTACCACTTGCTGGCAAGATTTTTGACTCGGAATGGGGTCGGAGTGATGAGGGGGGATCGTAGGATGGCCAGTCAGTGTCTAACAATTCAAGATAGGCAATCAGAAGACCGTTCCATCTTGGAACAGCTTGATCCCAGGGTTGAAGCCAACTACTGCGGATAACCGGTCGAGAGGATTCTATTCGTGCCCCTCCGGGAGGACGATCCCACTAGGGTCTTACAGATCGGAAGCATACTCAAGGAAGAGGCTAAGTTGGAGCTGGTCAGCTTTTTACAGGACAATGTCGATGTTTTCGCCTAGTCAGTGTCGGACATGCCAGGCATCCCGTCGGAGGTCATAACCCACCGGCTTAAGGTGGATCCAACTTACAAGCCTGTCAGACAAAAGAAGAGGAGCTTCGCCCATGAGAGACAGAGGATGATTGATGAGGAGGTCAAGAAGCTCTTTGATGCTGGCTTTATCAGAGAGGCCCATTACCCCGATTAGCTGGCAAATGTTGTAATGGTGAGGAAAGCCAATGGAAAGTGGAGGATATGTGTGGACTACATCGACCTCAATAAAGCTTGTCCGAAGGATAGCTTTTCCTTACCAAAGATCGATCGACTAGTGGACGGCACTGCCGGTCACCAGCTTTTGAGCTTCATGGATGCCTTCTCCGGGTACAACCAAATCAGAATGCACCTGGAGGATGAGGAGAAGACAGCCTTTATCACTGATAAAGGCTGTACTGCTATAAAATGATGTCCTTCGGTCTAAAGAACACTGGAGCCACTTTTCAAAGACTGATCAACCGAGTTTTTGAAGGGCAACTTGGAAAAAACATGGAAGCGTATGTTGACGATATGATAGTCAAGAGCCTCCACAGAGCCGACCACATCAAAGACCTATAAGAATCTTTCGATGCCTTGAGGCATCATCGGATGAAGCTGAACCCAGCCAAATGCACTTTTGGATGACTTCCAAAAAATTTCTTAGCTTTTTGGTCATGCAAAGAGAAATTGAGGTCAACCCTGATAAAATCAAGGCTGTCATCGACATGGGGCATCCGACCAGCAAGAAGCAAGTGCAAGAACTTACAGGTCGAATAGCCTCTCTCAGCTGCTTTATTTCCAGGTCGACCAAAAAGTGCCTCCCTTTCTTCAAAACTTTGTAGCTGTCGGATCGCTTCCAGTGAACCGATGAATGTCGGTCGACCTTCGAAGCGCTGAAGGTGTATCTAAAGACTCCTCCCTTGCTTGCTAAGCTTGTGGAGGGAGAGCCCCTGTACCTGTATCTGTCGGCATCGGATGAGGCAGTAAGCTCTGTTCTCATCTGGGTGGGGGAGGACAATCAGTAAAGGCCTATTTACTATATCAGCAAAGTTTTCCATGATATCAAAACAAGGTACCCCAAGATGCAGAAGCTTGTTTACTCCCTGATCATAGCAGCAAAGTGACTGCGGCCTTACTTTCAAGCGCATCCAATCATCGTCCCGACTGACCAACCTCTCAAGGCGATCCTAAGAAGCCTGACACCTCCGGTCAGCTTGCCAAGTGGACCATCAAGCTTGGTGAATTTGACATCTCCTTCTAGCCTCGGTCAGCTATGAAGGCTCAGGTGATCATCGATTTCATAGCAGAGTGTACCTGGAGATAGGAAGCACCTCCATAAATAGCAGACACACCTGAGGATGACATTGTTGAAGAAGCAGAACCCATTTGGACCCTCCATATGGACGGGGTATCTAACCTTGCTGGTTGCGGAGCAGGCTTAATCCTGGCCGACTCCGATGGATAGAGCCTGGAATATGCCCTGCACTTCACATTCCAGGTATCAAACAACCAAGCAAAATATGAAGCTCTCCTTGCAGGACCGAGGATAGCTGATGAGCTGGGCATCAGTCAGATCAGGGCTTTCTCGGATTCCCAACTGGTGGTAAACCAAGTGAAGGGTGAATTCGAGGCGAGAGATCCGACCTTGGCCAAATACTTGGGCAAGGTACAAAGCCTCGTGACTCAACTTAAATTTTTTGAGATTTTCTATATACCTCGAATGCAGAATTCTCGGACAGATGCCTTGTCATGGCTAGCCACCACTGTCGCTAATCCATCGGACTGAACCTTTATGGAGTACCTGCAATGCCCAAGCATTGCTGAAGAGATGGCTGGAATCCACCAAGTGGAGCGAGAAGCCTCTTGGATGGATCCTATCCTTGCATTCCTCATCGAAGGGACCCTGCCAGAAGATAAAATCGAAGCCAAGCATGTGTGCTGAACTGCCTCAAAGTACGTCATCCTCAACGGAATTCTATACAAACGGTCGTTCACGCAACCACTGCTCAAGTGCCTGGGGCTGTGAGAAGCCAACTACGTACTCAGAGAAGTGCACGAAGGCATCTGCGATGACCACCTGGGAGACAGATCTTTGACCTACAAAATTATTCGGCAGGACTATTACTGGCAAACTATCCAGAAGGATGCATCGGACTTCTTCAAAAAGTGTGATGCATGCCAAAGATATTCCAACATTCAAAGGAGATCGGCTAGTCAGCTGATCCCACTGACCGCCCCGTGACCGTTCGTGCAATGGGGAATGGATATCCTCGGACCATTTCCTCCAGCATCCGGCCAACAGAAGTTCTTGATTGTAGCCATAGACTACTTCATTAAGTGGGTGGAAGCCGACCCGCTGGTGTAGATCATTTAGGCCAAGGTGGAGACTTCATCTAGAACTGCATCATCTTTCAATTCGACATACCGCAGGTAATCATCACTGACAATGGAAGACAGTACGATAATTCAAAGTTCCAAGACTTCTGCCAACAATATCATATCGCCCATCGGTTACTTTAGTCGGACATCCCCAATCCAACGGGGAGGCCGAAGTCACCAATCAGACAATCCTGCATGGATTGAAAACTTGACTGAACGATGCCAGGGGCTTTGGGTGGAAGAACTTCATTCGGTACTCTGAGCCATCGGACTACCTCCCGGATGCCGATTGGGGAGACTCCATTCAACCTTACCTACGGGAGTGAAGCCGTCATACCGGTGAAAATCTCTTTGCATTCCCTCCGGATTGATCATTTTGCTGAGCTGGCTAATTCAGAACGAAGAAGGGCTGATCTAGACTTGCTTGAAGAAACCAGACTCCAGGTGGATTTGAAGATTGCAACTTATCATCAAAAAATGACCAGATACTACAACTCTCAAGTCAAGGCTCGAACTTTTTGGGTCGAAGACCTAGTTTTGCGGAGGATGGAAATCTCCAAACTGACCGAGCAAGGAAAGCTCTCCCCTAACCAGGAAGGCCCTTATCGGGTGGTTGAAGTGGTTCGAGTCGAAAATTATCGACTCGAGCATCTAGACGGGGGACAAGTGGCACGTCTATGGTGAAAGAAACTTTTTCTAGGGGCGATGATGCATTTTAAAACTTTTCTAAGAGCATGCAGCAGCGGAAAGTGATAAAGCCATTTTATCAAGATGTTAATCTAACTAACATAACCCCTTTACTAGGATCTAGATGTATCTAGAGTAATATAAATATGAAATCATGCAACCAAAGTATAAAATATGGAACTATTTACATAACTATACAATGATGCAGTATGGATAATTATGTCATCCATAAAATAAGTGCATACCTGGATGACGTTCATCGGGAAGAATCAGAAGTTGCAGAAATGCCCACCACTTAGTCACGATCCCAGAGACGGCACAAACCTGTAAAAAAATCTGAATCTACAAGCAGCACTCGGGTACCGCCTCTATGGGTGGTTCACACAATGTAGCACGATTTCTTCTCCTTCCTTTAAGGTGCTAGCCTTTACGGAAGCTCTGTCGGGTGGACTCCTTCTTCAACTGCTTGAAGATGAGTGGGACATCTTCAACTTTTTGAAGTGCTAGTTGCTGCAACAGTACTGGAACAGAACGAGGACTCTCCCAGTTCTCTCTATCCCAAACCTTTTATAAAATGTATGCACTCAGAGATCCTGTCCAAAACTCACTCTATCCCAAAGATCCAATCTTATAATCTCTCAAGGATCAAACAAGATCTCTAACCAAGGAATGTGGCAGAGTCTCAACCTTGATCCAGATTTCTGGGTGTGGAATATGTACGTTCACTTTTTACCTTCTACAGCCCAGCATTTATATAATAGCAGCATCCCTCAAAATGATTAAGAGGGATTAATGAGAGATTATTGGGGAGTTATGGGATCCCTTGAAATTCCAGGGAGGTTAGAAGTCCCTTGGAATTCAGCAACAACAATAATTAAAACTCAAAACTCCCAGCATTAAATTCCATAACAATTACAATATTTAATGAAGGGTTTTTGAATTTTAGCAGTACGTTAGACGAGTCGACTCGACCATTCGAGTCGACTTGGCTCGAGTTGACTTGTTCAAGAAGAGTTGGCTCGAACAAAAGTTTGACAACACCTTGTCAAACGAGTCCGGAACGATTTCCAATCGTTCGCATGCTAACAAAGTAAGAAAAAATCATCGGTGTGTGATCCCATAGGTTCAAATACCAAACCGGTAGCATGGAAACATTTTCAGTATTAGCTAAAGTCGCCATCTAGTAATGACACCCGGTATCCGGATAGGTGAAGGTTGCAGAGCAACATGAACCTGTCGAATATGGAATATCATTGAACTTATTCCCTGACCTCCTAATGCTCCGGATGGTATAGGTTTAAACTACCCAACCCTAAGCAGTCCAACTGAATATGTCTCAAAGAATCCTTGCAACTCCTTACAAGGAATGCCCTGGCCAAGGTCTCAATTGAGGCATATAAAGCATTCAATCCAAATCATTTGGAGAGGTCAATCCTATCTTGATCCTACTACTACTACACAAGTACTTGACTGTACCCAGCATCTTTCCATCACCGGATTAGAAATCTGGGTAGTTCGGCACCTAAGCACAGTGAGTTGCTTGCAAGCTTTCATAGTGATCCCAAGTCAAAGGAATAATTCAAGTCCACATTCTAATGCAAGACTCCTCTTTGGTAGCAAAAGAATCTCGCATGAGAGTCACATTTAGTGAAATGTCAAACATAACACCCGATGTCATACCAGCATCTCCATGCTACTTGGTTAAGAGGACAACCAACAAATATGACATCAACGACCTATTCTCGATACACTATCATCCCAAAATAGCATATCCTTTGGTCGCGAACTAATTCATGAATTATATGATGTATCATCTCTACATCACATACAAGGTAGCTCAAAGGACATCATCACAAAAGAGTTTGAATAAGAAAAATGCACCTGTGATGAATAGCCAAAAAATAACTTTTATTTATATCAAAATTCATATACAAATAGCACAACCGTCTACATCCTAGACGATTAGCTTTAGGACAAAATTCCCAACAACTCCCACTTGGACTAAAGCCAATCAGAATAGAATCGCATTTCCATTTTCCAATTACAATCTTTAAACTTTTGAATTCTGACTGCTTTAGTGAAGGGTTTAGCCAGATTTTCTTTTCCATCGATCTTCTAAAGGTCAATGTCTCCTCGTGCCACAATCTCTCGTACGAGGTGGTAGCGGTGCAGAATATGCTTGGTGCATTGATGGGACTTTGGCTCTTTGGCTTGAGCTATGGCTCCAGTGTTATCATAAAATACCGGAACAGGGCCATCTAGGGAGGGTGCCACTCCCAACTCGCCTAGGAACTTTCGTAGCTACACAGCTTCCTTCGCTGCATCTGATGCTGCTAGGTATTTTGCTTCGCAAACCGAGTCTACCATAGTATGTTGCTTGGAACTTTTCCAGTAAAAGGCTCCTCCATTGAGGATAAATACAAAGCCTGACACACTTTTGCTATCATCACTATCTGACTGAAAACTTAAATTGGTAAAATCGACAAGTTTTAAATCAGGATCTCCATAGATAAGCTATTGGTCTTTAGTATTTCTCAGATATTTTAGGATGATTCTCACCACCTTCCAATGTGCATCACCTGGGTCAGACTAGTATCTGCTCACTACTCCTAGTGAGTATGCCACGTCTGGTCTAGTACATGTCATTGCATACATAATAGATCCCACTATCAAAGCATATTGGACTCTACTCATATGCTCTCTCTCCTCAGGAGTTGATGCACAATCCTTTTTGGAGAGAGTAATTCCATGGCCTATCGGAAGATAGCCTTTCTTGAAATTTTCCATGCTGAATTATTTCAGTATGGTATCAATGTACGTTGACTGGGACAATCCCAGAAGCCTCTTCGATCTATCTCTATAGATCTTCATACCCAGTATGAATGAGGCTTCACCCAAGTCTTCCATAAGGAATTGAGATGAAAGCCAGACCTTTATTCCTTGTAATGTTGGAACATCATTCCCGATTATGAGAATGTCATCCACATACAATACAAGGAATACAACACAGAACCATTAGCCCATTTATAAATGCAAGGTTCTTCTCCATTCTTAACGAAGCCATACGACTTGATACACTTATCAAATTGCATGTTCCAACTTCGAGATGCCTACTTCAGTCCATAGATGGACATCTGAAGTTTACAAACCTTTAACTCATCTATGGATGTGAACCCTTCAGGTTATATCATATACACCTCCTCTTCCAGCTCACCATTTAGGAAGGCTGTTTGAACATCCATTTGCCAGATTTCATAGTCGAAGTATACAGCTAAAGCAAGCATAATCCGAATGGATTTGAGCATTGCCACAGGGGAGAACGTCTCGTCATAGTCAATACCATAATGCCGATGATATCTCTTGGCAACCAGATGGGCTTTGTATGTCTCCACCCTTCCATCTGCACCCCATTTCCTTTTGAAAACCCATCTATACCTAATGGGTTTTATCCATTCAGGTGGATCAACTAATGCCCACACATTATTGATCTCCATGGAATCCATTTGGATTTCATGGCTTCTAGCCACTTATCAGAGTCGGACCTTTGTAGAGCATCCATATAGGTGATCGGATCCTCATTGTTTTCATCAAGTTCAATGGGATCCCCGTCCTGGACCAAGAACTGTAGTATCTATCCAGTTGACGCGGTACTCTACTGGATCTCCTTAATGGGTGCTCAATGGGCTCTGGATTTGAATTAGTCAAATCCAATTCTGAGGCATCTCCTAAATGTGTCGGTTCTTCTACCTGTTGAACTTCACTAAGTTCAATCTTAGTGGCTATAGTTCCTTCACTGAGGAACTCCTTTTCCAAAAAAATTGCCCTAAGACCAACAAACAGTTTTTGTTCATCAGGCAGGTAAAAGAAATACCATTTAGATTCTTTCGGATACCCAATGAATAGGCACCGGTCAGACCTGGGTCCAAGTTTATCAGTCTGCAAATGCTTAATATATGCTGGACACCCCCAGATCCTAAGGTATAAGAGTATCAATTTCCGTTCAGACCATATCTCATATGGAGTCCTATCCCTAGACTTACTAGGAGACCTATTAAGAAGATAACAAGCAGACTCCAAGACATAACCTCAGAAAGAGATAGGTAGAGAAGCAAACCCCATCATGGATTGGACCATGTCCAACAAAGTCCTATTCCTCCTTTCGGACACACTATTCAATTAGGGTGTCCTTAGAGTTGTCCATTTAGAGAGAATCCCATTCTCTTGAGGATAAGCCAGAAACTCATGAGAAAGATATTCACCTCATCGATCAGACTGAAGAGTCTTTATACTCTTTTCAGTTTACTTTTCAACTTCATTATGATATTGTTTGAATATTTCAAATGACTCAGACTTATATCTTTTAAGATAGACATAACCAAACCTAGATAGGTCGTTTGTAAAAGTAACGAAATAATTATACCCATCTCTAGCACTGACATTCATAGGTCCACATACATCTGTATGTACTAGAATTAGAATTTCTTTGGCCCTTACACCTTTTCCAAAAAAAGATGATTTGGTCATTTTTCCAAGTAAACAAGATTCACAAGTAGGTAATGATTCAAAATCATTTACCTCTAAGAGACCTTCTTGTCTTAACCTGTTCATCCTGTTCTTGTTTATATGACCCAGCCTATAGTGCCAGAGATAAGCATCGCTGACATTATCCATTCTAGGGCGTTTGCTAGCTATGTACATTACACTCACAGGCTGTGATAGCATATAAATGCCATTTACCAGATTTCCACTCATTACAACTAAACCATTCAAAGTAATGTTGCAAACATTTCTCTTTATTAAAAGTTCAAAACATTCATTGGCTAGCAAGCCTACAGAGATAATGTTTACAAAAAATGCAGGAAAATAATTATAATCATGTAAAATGACTTTACAAGATTCAAAAATAAGAGAAAAATCTCCTAATGCCAGAACTGGAACTCGACTTCCATCTCCAACATTCAAAAACATTTCTCTATCCTCGAACCTCCTACTAATTCGAAGTCCCTGCAATTTTTGCAAATGTGGTAAGGACTCCCAGTATCAAGTACCTAATTAGTAGTATCACAAAAAGAATAAGTACATGGATTTATCATATAAATACCTTGAACAACAATATCTTGTTGCTTCCTCTTCTTCGACCTGTTTGGGTCAAGGAATGCAATACGTAGAGGACAATTCCTTTTCCAGTGACCCTGCTTCTTATAGTAGAAGCACTCTGCCCGACTCTGGTCTACCTTTTTCTTCCCAGCCTGACTGGGCCCTCCAACATTCTGCACCTTTTTGGTCTTTTTCTTTTTATCTTTCTTCCCCTTCTCAAGGGGACGATGCACTGCCCTGTTTCCTCCCACCAAGTACGCCAACCCCTTATTGAGGTTGTGGTCCTTCTTATAGTTTTGTAGCAACCCCAACAAACTGTGGTAGTTTACTACAGGCCTATGCATCCGGAAGTGATCAAGGAAACTAAGGTAAGAAGGGGACAGAGAATTCAGTATAGCATCCTTTCCCAGTTGTTCATGCAGGGGACATCCGAGTTTGGCCAGGCATTCAAATAACTTGATCATGTACAATACATGATCAGTTACCGATACCCCATCTCGCATATGGGCATTATAGATGGCACAGGAAGTCCTGTACCGCTTTACATCATCATGCATGCCGAAGGATTCCCACAACTTTTGCAAGATTTCCTCCGGTTGGGCCTCCTCGAATTTGCGACTGAACTCGTCGTTCATAGCTGCCAGCATAATGCAACGTACAGAGTTCTATCAGAAACCCACTTCTGATAAGTGTCCCTGTTAGATGTATGAGCATTAGCTACGGTGATCTCAAGTGCCGGATTTGATATAACATATAGGATCCTTTCATGCTCTAAGACAATCTTGAGCCTTCGATACCAATTATTGAAGTTTGGGCCAGAAAGTTTTTCATTGTCAAGCAATGAGCGGAGGGACAAGTTGGTAGACATTTTTCTGAAAAGAAAATCATAAGACCAATTAGTACTTGAATTTTAATTTTAATCTTAAAGACATAGACTTTAGTCTAAAGATTTTTTCATATATTTTATTCAGATTAGTAGCCTCTACCTTTAATCCGAGAAATTATACTTAATTTCTTAGTGGGTACTAGATCCTAAAGGTGCCACATGAGCCCGACTTTGGCCAGCTCACCCACGTGAACCTAAAGGTAGGTTCAATAAACCAATTGCTTCTTCCAAGCAATTTCTAGTATTTAAAATTTTGCCCCAGGAACACTTCATTCGACCTTTGGGCTTCCTACTAAAGAAGATCCTGGTTAGGTCCAACCATTAACATGACTGAATTCAGTGCTTCTAACTAATGAATGATCAAGCCCGACTTTAGCCGGCTCACCTGACCACAATTAAGAAAGTTGCACTAAGCCATCATATTATGAATGGCAATTCCAATAGCCTGATGACCACCCGTACTTTGGTACTGCCGATGATCACCCAACTAAAGGACACATTACCAATCCAACTTAATGGGAGGCTAAGACTCAGTTATCCCTATAACTTCACCTTTTAAGGACCTAATAATTTAGAGGATTTTAAAAAAATATGACATATGAAGAATACATGGACCATGATCGAGAATCCTCCCACTAATTTGTAGAAGGTCCATGAACATCTTGGTCCATGGGCACTTGAAATCAGACAAATTTGATTAACCTTAGGTGACATGGGTTAATCCAATTCAATGAGCTTCTCATGAGTCAATTCCAGTTAATTGTATTGGCTAGGTAAGCGCGGTCAAAGAATGAGTTGCACCATTAACCATCTTTCCTTAGACACTAGCTACAAAGGAGCTAGCTAGGTAAGAGGTACCCTCATAACCATAGACCAAAAGGCTGCTTGCCTAGACACCAATTCGGTTCACCTTCCTTAACCAGATTAGACTTAAAGAATCAGATCAATCACTGAGCCACAATAGATCCTTTTAGATGTTTGGATCACACTTTCTAACTATTAGAAACTATAAAGAAATGAAACCTAATTCAACTTTTGATCAGTTTCTTATCTCTAATTAATCTAATTCATCTAAACATAGGTCTAACCCAAATAAGGATCTATTCCTAGCCTATCCCATTTAACCCATGATTTATGAATCATGACTTAAGATTAGAATCATATCCTAAATCTTAAAACTATACATCTTAATTCTCAATTAAGTGCATCACACTATTTGAAACATTTTCAAATGAAATGAAATAATTTCATAAAAGTTTGAAGCTTAAAATCACTATATCATAATTTTCTAGTCGAGTCAGCTCTTGCAGATCGAGTCAGCTCTTCCAGAACATACATTTCTAGTCGATTGGGTTCTTCTGTCAGCTTTGCTATTCGAGTCGACTCCTCGGTCAGCTCTTCTGCTTGAGTCAGCTCTTCTAGAACACACATTTCTGGTCGAGTCAGCTCTTCTGTTAGCTCTGCTATTCGAGTGGACTCTTTCAGAACATAGATTTCTAGTCGAGTCGACTCTTCTGTCAGCTCTGCTATTTGAATTGACTCTTCTGTCAGCTCTGCTAAACGAGCCAACTCTTTAGTCAGCTCAATTGAACAAGCCAGCTCTTCAGTCAGCTCAATCGAACGAGCTAGCTCTTCCAGAACATAGTTTTTCTAAACTTCAAACATTTCCACGTGAACTTTTCAAGGTTTTAGATCAAATTTTTTTTAGATCTCATCTAAAAATAATTATGATTTATAAATCAAAGATTAAAATAATTTTAATTCATTAAATTTCTTACTTTCTTCTTCATAAGATCATGATACATCGGCACCCCTACATGCCATAGGATAATCCCTTGGAATGGGAAGAGATGGTGTTTAAACCATACTTCTCTCCTATGATGGATGGCCTTGGCGAATCCACCTTAATCTGAGTACTACGTGAAGGAAAGCAAACCGATTTCATAAAAAAAATATTAAACTAGATGCATGCACCAACCTGGCTCTGATACCATTGAAAGGAACCTTTTCTAGGAGTGATGCATGCATTTTAAAACTTTTCTAAAAGCATGAAGTAGCGTAAAGTGATAAAATCATTTTATCAAGATGTTAATCTAACTAACACAACCCCTTTACCAGGATCTAGATGCATCTAGAGTAATATAAATATGAAATCATGCAACCAAAGTATAAAATATGAAACTATTCACATAACTATACAATGATGCAGTATGGACAATTATGTCATACATAAAATAAGTGCATACCTTGATGATGTTCACCGGGAAGAATCAGAAGTTGCAGAAATGCCCACCTCTTAATCGCGATCCCAGAGACGGCACAAACCTGTAAAAAAATCTGAATCTGCAAGCAGCACTCAGGTACCCTTCTACGGGTGGTTCACACTGTGTAGCATGATTTTTTCTCCTTCCTTTGAGGTGCTAGCCTCTACGGAAGCTTTGTCGGGTGGACTCCTTCTTCTTCAACTCCTTGAAGATGAGTGGGATACCTTCAACTCCTTGAAGTGCTAGTTACTGCAGTAGTGCTGGAACAGAACGAGGACTCTCCTAGTTCTCTCTATCCCAAACCTTCAACGGAAGGTATGCACTTAGAGATCCCACACAAAACTCACTCTATCCCAAATATCCAATGATGCGGGACTAATATGCATGCAATTCTTTTTGTATGTTTTATATATGGGGTTAGGTGATTAATTCCTGAATTTCAGATCAAAATTAGTTATAGGAAGTTTTGTATGAATTTTTGAAGCCAAGCATTCAGATTAGAACCTAGAAAAGTACTAAAGAAGGATCGCCGGGGCTGAGAAGCCTCGGTTAGGGCAAGTTCTCCTACAATAAAAAGACTGGAGGTAAAGGGGGTGTACCTGACAACATTTGAAGTGACCGATGAAGATCGCAACGAAGGGATCTCTCGTTCCTCGATGGATGTGGCATGGAAAACCGAGCCAAAGACCCGCGGATACCCGGCTTTCTGCTCGGTGGTCCGATTGAGGCTTGCCTGGAGTCGTTGGATTCGTAGGAACTCAGGGACCTGCAAACGACCTGTCAGGGGTTAGAAAACTCAAAGAAGATCAAGAAAATAAAGAAAAAAAGCAAAGGAAAGAAAGTTTTGGAGGGGGCTGGAAGGATGGTTGGCGGTAGGAAGATAGTTGCAAACACCGGAAAGAAACTCTCAAACCCCTTTATGCACACAGCAGGGTAATCACACAAAGCAATTGAAGAACTCAAGGTTTATTTCATATCAAAATCTCCCTTCATACAAGAGGCTAGGGTCCTTTAAATAGACCCTTAATCTTGGGCTCCAAGTAAGGGCACATAAGTCTTTACATAAGAATCCTTTTCCCTCTCAAACCCTAGCTAGAAAATAAGGAAACATTAGGTAGAAAAATCCCTTAAAATTCTCTTGACTTGGCCAACACTCCAAGGATGCCTAGGGGGCGTGTTGGGCTTCTAGGAGCAGTAAGAGGCCGGCCCAAAGGGGCTCGGGCGCATAGGTTTGGGCCTCTGGAAGCTGGGGTGGCCTGGTAGCCAGGTAGCAGGAATATTTCCTGGTATCTTGCTTCTTAGGGGCTTGGGCTTGGCACCTGGGCTTGATTTCTTTGGGCTAGGATGCAGATGGACCTCTAAAATCATGGATGCCTTGGTATATGAATATATTTTGGTATCTGGAAGGAAATCTGGGCATCTGGAGGGCATCTGCAAGGAATCAGGGTTTTCTGAATTTTTCCTCCTGGGGTCTTCAAATCTTCAAGCTGGGTTGGACTTGGGCTATACTTCCATGTCTTCAATCTGGTTGGACTTGGTCTTCACTTGTATGATGGGGTCTTGAGTCTTCAATATGGTTGAATAGGACTCAAAAAAATAAAATTATCTCGACTTGAGTTGACTAACACTGGACTGAACTTGCTCAACATGAGCTGACTAGTACAGAACTGAAACTCAAAAGACTCAAATAACAACTAAAATGGACTCAGATGGGCTAAGCCCTTATTACAGATGAACTCATAAATTATTGATCAATTCACAGAGGGTTGAAAAGCCTCTATCTTATTCTGGTGCCTCCGGTGTCCCCACCATCCAATCTTATAATCTCTTAAGGATCAAAAAAGATCTCTAACCAATGTGGCAGAGTCTCAACCTTGATCTAGATTTTTGGGTGTAGAATATGTACATTCACTTTTTACCATCTGCAGCCCGGTATTTATATAATAGCAGCATCCCTCAAAATGATTAAGAGGGATAATGAGAGATTATTAGGGAGTTATGGTATCTCTTGAAATTCCAGGGAGGTTAGAAGTCCCTCGGAATTCAGCAACAGCAATAATTAAAACTCGAAACTCCCAGCATTAAATCCCATAACAATTATAGCATTTAATGAAGGGTTTTCGAATTTCAGCAATTCGTCAAACGAGTCGACTCGGCTCGAATCGACTTGTTCAAGAAGAGTTGGCTCGAACAGAAGTTTGACAACACCTTGTCAAACAATTCTAGAATGATTTCTAATCGTTCGCATGCCAACAAAGTAAGAAGAAATCCTCGGTGTGCGACCCCATAGGTTCAAATACCAAACTGGTAGCATATAAACATTTCTAATACTAGCCAAAGTCATCATCTAGTAATGACACCCGACGTTCGGATAGGTTGAAGGTTGCAGAGCAACATGAACCTGTTAAATATGGAATATCATTGAACTTATTCTCTGAACCTCCTAATGCTCCGGGTGGTATAGGGTTAAACTACCCAACCCTAAGCAGTCCATCTGAATATGTCTCAAAAAATTCCTGCAACTCCTTACAAGGAATGCCCTGGCCAAGGTCTTTCTCAATTGAGGTATATAAAACATTCAATCCAAATCATTTAGAGAGGTCAATCCTATCTCAATCCTACTACCGCTAAACAAGTACTTGACTGTACCCAGCATCCTTCTGTCACTAGATTAGAAATCCGGGTAGTTCGGCACCTAAGCATAGTGAGTTGCTTGCAAGCTGCCATAGTGATCTCAAGTCAAAGGAATAATTCAAGTTCACATTCTAATGCAAGACTCCTCTTCGGTAGCAAGAGAATCTTGCATGAGAGTCACATTCAGTGAAATGTCAAACACAACATCCGATGTCATACCAGCATCTCCATGCTACTTGGTTAAGAGGATAACCAACAAATATGACATCAACAACCGATTCTCGATACACTATCTTCCCGAAATAGCATATCCTTTGGTCGCGAACTAATTTATGAACTACATGATGCATATTCTCTACATCATATACAAGGTAGCTCAAAGGATATCATCACAAAAGAGTTTAAATAAGAAAAATGCACCTGTGATGAACAACCAAAAGATAACTTTTATTTATATCAAAATTCATATACAAATAGCACAACCGTCTACAGCCTAGATGATTGGTTTTGGGACACAATTCTCAACAATCCCACTTGGACTAAAGCCAATCAGAATAGAATTGCATTCCCATTTTTCAATTACAATCTTTAAACTCTTGAATTCTGATTGCTTTAGTGAAGGGGTCGGCCATATTTTCTTTTCCATCGATCTTCTGAAGGTTAATGTCCCCTCGTGCCACAATCTCTCGCACGAGATGGTAGCGACGCAGAATGTGCTTGGTGCACTGATGGGACTTTGGCTCTTTGGCTTGAGCTATGGTTCTAGTGCTATCACAAAATACTGGAATAGGGCCATCCAGGGAGGGTGCCACTCTTAGCTCGCCTAGGAACTTTTGTAGCCACGTAGCTTCCTTCGCTGCATTTGATGCTGCAAGGTATTCTGCTTAACAAACCGAGTCCACCACAGTATGTTGCTTGGAACTTTTCCAGTAGATGGCTCCTCCATTGAGGGTAAATACAAAGCTCAACATACTTTTGCTATCATCTCTATCTGACTGAAAACTTGAATCGGTATAACCGACAAGTTTTAAGTCAGGATCTCCAATGATAAGCTATTGGTCTTTAGTATTTCTCAAATACTTTATGATGATTTTCACCACCTTCCAATGTGCATCACCTAGGTCAGACTGGTATCGCTCGGCAAAGGTTCTAGAGCAGCCCACTCTGAATATCTGACTGAAAACTTGAATTGGTATAACCGACAAGTTTTAAGTCAGGATCTCCATAGATAAGCCATTGATCTTTAGTATTTCTCAAATACTTTACGATGGTTTTCACCACCTTCCAATGTGCATCACCTGGGTCAGACTGGTATCGCTTGGCAAAGACTCCAGAGTAGCCCACTCCAAAAGTCCGACCTTGCTCAGCGAACGCTCCAGGGCAGCCCACACCGAAAGTCCGACCTCGCTAGGTAAAGGCTCCAGGACAGCCCACACCGAAAGTCCGACCTTGCTTGGCAAAGGCTCTAGGGCAGCCCACTCCAAAGTTCGACCTTGCTCGGAAAATACTACTTGGGATCCTTAAACATTTGAGAGATTTCCCTATAAACAGCTAGTTTGAGGGTTCAGACTAAACCAACCCTTCAACACTTAGGAATATTTTTAAGAAGTTGGGCTCAGACTGAACTGACCGTTCAACACTTAGAAATATTCTCAAAGAAAGGAGCTCGGATTAAGCCAACCGTGCCACATTCAGAAAAAAGTAAATGCCAGAGATGCATATCAAAGGAAGAAAATATTTCATTCATTGACAAAAAATTTCATACAAAAAGGGGGTAGGCGGGTACAAAGAAAAATTAACTGGAAGGGCTTCAGTTTCAGCCTCCCGTGCGACGTCCGAAGTCCCGACCGAAGCCTCCAAAGGTCCTGCTTCAGCAACAGCTTGGGCGTCGGCCCTAGGATTGGTCAGGCCCCCTTCTTTTTTGGCATGTCGACTTAGCTGTACGGCGGACAGGTCAAGCTTTGAGAAGGCCATGGCTACCTTCTTCAGGTAGTCATCATAGCCATATGCATAGCTCTCTGTTGCGCCCTCCTCCACCTTGTTGACAAAGCTTGTGGAGGCCTCGTACTCCTTCAAAGCGTCATAGATCCACTCCGCCGCCAGATCTTTGGCCTCCCTCAATTGGGTCGTACACTTCGCCAACACCGCCTGGAAAGCCTGAGCACTCCTTCTGGCTTCGACAGATCACTCCTCCTCCTCGCTCAGCCGACGAACTAAGGAGTTGGTCTGCACCTTCTTCTTCTTCAACTTAGCCTCTTGCTCGGCTAGTTGAGTTTGCAAGTCTTCCACCTGCTTCTTTGAAGATTTGACTTCGGTCTGACTGGCCGACAGCCTCTCCTCCGTCACCGTTCTGGCCACCTCCGACTCCTCAACTTCTTGGCCGTGACCTTCGTCGCATAGAGCATCTCGCCAAGACCATCATCCATTAACTAGATCCCGTGGACAAGCTGCAAGCAAAAAAAAAAAAAACTAAGTTAGTCATGCATAAAGAAAGAAGGATGGAAAGAAGAGGGTAAAAGAATGATGACCTACCCTCATTAAGTCAAGGTAGGCACCCTTTGCCACCTCATTCAACATCCGCCTATTCGACTCTTCCCAGTCGGCTTCCATCATCGATCCTCTGAGTAGCTCTCTAGCATGTCCTGCATTGTGGAGGGCGTGCCAGTGCCGATATGTCTCGTACCTGACACCATCGACCTCCTCTCCTTCGGCCGCTCCCTTCCCTTTGTCCATGGGGGGGACCACTTATGTCGGCTCAGTTGGTGGTGAGATTGGGGCCGTCGCCACATTAGTCGGCTCTGACAACTCTTGCTCCGGTCAAGCGGCCGATTGCCTGACGAGGGATGAAGGTCCTGATGCCCTCACCGCCAGTCGCTCCGACAGAGGTATGTTGTCCTCGTTGGAGTCTACCGTCACAACGGTGGCGGGCCGTTCCTTTGCCCGTTGCTTCTTCGGCCTTTCCGCGATCGGTTCCACGGACTGGGCGGCCCTCTTTCTTACCGCCCGCTGGGCCACTCTGGCTCTGTCAACCTTCATCTTCCCTCCTGTTGCAAGAGCAAAGTCAAAGTGAGTAGGGGAGAAAATGAGGCCTACAGAATAAGAAAAGAACCAACGACAATGGCTTCTATCCTACCTAGGTATTGGTGGCGGCTGACTCCGGCTGAGTGAAGGCTACTCTCCCAAAGCAACTCATAAACCATGGTGGCACCGACCGCCTCCATCCTGCTGAAGTCGGCTTGGTCGGCCATCAGCACTGCCCTTCCCTTGTTGGCCTTCGGCCTCGATTCTCTCCACGATGGTTTGAAGCCCCAAGGCTGAATGCTATTTGCAAAAAAAAAATTTGGGTCCATCCATGGATGGCCGACGGAAGACCCCACAGTAACTTCCATCCAGGGCGAGGGCTAAACATCCACTACTCCTGGCTCCTAAAGTCATTCAAGATGAAGAAATTGGCAAAATGGGAGATTCTGGGTTCGGCTCCGGCCCTCTGGCAGAGAACCATGAAGCAGCTGATTGTCCGAATGCTATTTGGGGTCAGCTGCGCAGGAATTATCCTATACGAATTAAAAACTTTGACGAAGAAATCACACAGTGGGAATTTGAGGCCTGCCTTAAAATGGTCTTCGTACACCGGGAGGGCTCCCGGTCTCAATGGTCCGATCACCCTCCCCTCCCGGTCCGGGATGGTAAGGTGCAGGGTAGAAGGTATGTTATACCTAACCCTAATGGCTTCTACCCTTCCCGAGTCATCTCAGACTAGATATCATTAGGGCCTGGTTCTCTATCCTTACGGATGGAACTATGGCTGCCGGAGGCCATTGTTATAAAGTTTGAAGAAGAGGGGGAAGACTAACCTAGAAACTGGGTTTCTAAGAAGACGAAGGCGATGGAAAGGGGATGCTTTTTCTCTCTTCGAATGCAGATGCAGCAGGAAGCTCCCCCCAGGCTCTCAACGTCTCCTTTTATAGCCCTTGGAAGGACCTGTTGCCGTCGTCCCTCGAGTGCCACGACTCAGCCATTAGGCGGTGTGACTCCCCACGTAGGGAAACTCGATGAGATGGAAGGAAGCACATTCAAGCCACGATCCGCGTGATCGCTAGACCAGTGATGGATAGCTCGCCTCGAATGCGGTGCCAACCGCCCATATGTCACCATGTCGCTCGAGTCGCATCCGAAGCCCGATGGCCAAGCGGGCCAGGCTGGCCACTCATCATTGTGCCCCATCTACATTAATTGCCTCCCCCCACCTCCAACGCGGGGCTGACACCCATCCTGGGCGCAAGATTCTAGAATGGGAAACGACCAGACACAGTAGCCTAATCAGATCCGCGATCATTCCAAGGATAGATGCATTAAATGCGAAAATGATGCTCTCGTCTTTCGAAGCTCCGGGTCCCCTCGAAGGCCAAGAGCAGGGGCAACTGTTATACCCAATCGGCTTACCCTCGAATCAGACCGGCACCGACGGCCCATCGACCCGGTCGAACTGAAGGTCTGAACGACCCACTCCAGCAGAGGTCCGATCGATCCACTTTGGTAGAGGTTCGACCGATCCACTTTGGCAGAGGTCCGACTGACCCACTTCATTAGTAGTCCGAACGACTTGCTCTAGCAGAGGTCGACCGATCCACTTTGGCAAAGGTCCGACCGACCCACTTCATCAGTGGTCTGAATGACCCGCTCCAGCAGAGGTCCGAACGACCCACTTCATCAGTGGTCCGAATGACCCGCTCCAGCAGAGGTCCGACCGATCCACTTTGGTAGAGGTCCGACCGATCCACTTTGGTAAAGGTCCGACCAACCCACTTCATCAGAAGTCCAAACGACACACTCCAGCAAAGGTCCGACCGATCCACTTTGGCAGAGGTCCGACCGACCCACTTCATCAGTGGTCCGAAAGATCCACTCCAGCAGAGGTCCGACCGATCCACTCCAGCAGAGGTCCGACCGACCCACTTCAGCAAGGCCCTTATTGGCCCAAGGAGAGCTGCTCCAAGGATGGCCCAGGGGCTCTTGAAGCCTTGTAGGCCCACGTAGGCAACCCAAGAGGGGGGGTGAATTGGGTTTTATAAAACTTTTATACTATTTGCAAAGTGTGAACTAAAGCAAATATGTGCTAATGCAATTCAAGTGCTTGTGTATTTCAAATAAATACAATGTAAAGAAATAAGAGCACAAGGAGAACAATCACACAAACACAAAGATTTATAGTGGTTCGGTGCCAACCAAGCACCTACACACAAGATTGGGAATTCCAAAGTTTGGTTTTATAATTTAGGCTCACCAACAACCTTTACAACTTGTTGGAGCTTCAAATCCTACCAAGGCTCACCAACAACCACCCTTGGTTTTACGGGATAACCAAGAACCTAAACAACTTGTTTTGGCCTCGGGCTCATAAGTAAAACCCTAGTTGGTTTTAAGGCTCACCAACAACCACTTTGGTTTTCAAGGCTTAACCTCTTTGGTTTTCCAAGGCTCACCAAAAACCTTAAGTAAAACAATGTAAGAGCAAGTATAAATGAATACAATAAAAGCTTTCTAAAATAAAGCAAATATCTCTTTGAAGCCCTTGATTGTTGATGAAGATCTTGTCTTCAAGTTGATGAAGCCTTTGATTGATGCTTGTAGATGTAGACTTTGAATGCTCTCTTTGAAACTTGAAAGCTTGAAGGCTTTGAATCACTCAACTCTTGAATCCTTGAAGAATATTCAAAAAACTCACCAAAGGATTACTTTCCCATTTGATTTTTGATGTTTATATAGCTCTCCAAATCATAGATGACCGTTTATGACCGTTGGGGATGAAGATATGGCCGTTTGAAGCAAGTTGGAGAAGTTCTGCAGCTTTTGAAAACTAGCCATTACCGTTCAAGTGTCGACACTTGAACAGTAAGTGTCGACACTTGAACAATGCAAGTGTCGACACTTGCTACAGTAGGTCACACTAGAACACTATTCATAGCCAATTTGATTTTTCATATTTTCTGTATTTTTCTTATTCTCAGGTCTTGAGTCGACACTTCACTCTTCAAGTGTCGACACTTGATCCTTAGGTGTCAACACTTTATTTCCAAGTGTCAACACTTGCCTGTGCCATGCTGAAACTTTGCTGATACTTCTTCAAATTGAAACTTTAACCTCTTCAAGTTCTTCCATATCAATTCCAAAGTCCATATACTTAATTTTCCATTAATTTAAGAACTTTTTCAATTGAAATACAAGCATTTGTTCATTCAACATGGATGAGTACTAAGATCTGAAAAAACATACTTAAAATATAATTAGTACTCATATATACTTAAATATTTTGTCAATCATCAAAATCAAGACCAGAGTCAACAATCTCTCCCTTTTTGATGATGACAAAATCTTTAAGTATATGAATAGGGTAAGCTTAAAAGATTAACAATAGTATAAACATGTAAGCTCAAAACAATAAGCACCAAGCTCTCCTTCAAAATATGATCCAAAAAAAAATCTTCAAAAATATTTTTCAAAATATACAAAATTTTTAAATTTTCAAAATTTCTTCTTCTTACTAATTCTTTTCTTTAGATAAAAATATTTTACATTCTTCTTCCCCTTTTGCACTTTCTTTCATTTCTCAAATGATTTTTCATGTTTATCCAATCTTCCCCTTTTCATACTTAATAATTTTCTCTTCCTTTTTGACATCATGAAAAAGGGTGAAAGGCAATACAAAGTGGGAATGAAGTCGGAAAGAATAGCAAGTAGGTCATCAAAATCAATGCATGAAATCAAATAATTATGATATCAATTGAATATGATACAGTTTGAACATGATACCACAGAATGTAAGCACATGCAAGAAATGATTTGATGTATATTATCCATTCGCCTTACTTGTTCATGAGATAAGGTCACAGCGGCACCCCTACACGTCATAAGAGAGCCCGTTGAATGAAAAGAGAGGGTCTTTAAGCCCTACTTATCTCCTATGACCGGACGGTCACGATGACTAACCCAATCCGAAGCGGTTACTAGGAATTCTTTTAAAAATAATTTTGATACCAATAGAATATGATACCATTTGAATGTAACTCCCCTCAAAGAATTAGATTTGAAAACAAGAAGAAGGAGTATCAGAGCAATATAAGCAAAGCATGATATCAACAAGATATTCAAAGCATCAAATATGATAACAAATCTTTGGATGCTCCCCCTGAATGTTATTCCTCCTTTAAAAATATGCATTTATTTCAGGAATAAAACATGAAAGCTTATGCATCAAGATTTGAAATTTTTCAAGATATTCATGATTTTCAAAATACAAAGCATTTATATCACTTAAAAAACTTTCAGTATGATTTTAAATTCATTTTAAGATGATTTGATATCTATACAAATGCTAGAAGTAATATGATATCAAGTCTAGCTACTAGAGCAAGGGTTTGTCAATATGCATACATTCTTCCTAAATGTAATCCTTAACTACAAGTTCTATACTTAATTCAAATCAATTCTAACTTAAGCATAGATGCCAACAATGAAAGCACATAAATCGTAACATTTCACTTGAAATATTTCAAAAACTGTATTAATCAAAATCAAGTGAAAGTCTAATAATCATAAGTTGAAATCATGTGAGCATGAAATCCATTTACATCAAAATAGTCACGATCACAACTAATGATTATTTGTCTAAGCTTGATTCTAATAATCAATTAAAATATTTTTCAAATCAATATGCATTTTTAAAAGTATTTTTCATAAAATACATTAATCAAAATCAAGTGAAGGTCTTACAATCATAAGTTTAATCATGATAGCATGAAATTCATCAATACCAAAAAGTTCATGATCATAGCCAATGATGATAAATCCAAACTTGATTCTAATTAACTATTTAAAGTAATTGATGCAATAAACATTAATCTACATTTTTAATTATGGAAGGAGATGTTTAGAATTTACCAATATACAAAGTCCTTCCTTTTATCGTTTAGTTCAAAATGTAGCTTGTCCACTTCTTTAAATTATCTTATACAATCTCTTTTCAAGAACTTCCTTTCTTCATGTTGGGTTGCAAGACATTCCTGCAAAATAAATTAAGTGGATATTTTTGGTACCCAAACTTTCTTGGATCCTTTATTATTAGTAATTATGGTTCCTTTTGGAACCCAAACTTTTCTTAATCTAGAAGGATAAGCATTGAAACCATATTTATAAGAAAAATTGAAAGAAGCAGGAATATAAAAAATCTTCAAAAGTTTTTGCTTCTTTTCCTCAATCAAAATATTTTTCTCATTAAAAACTTTATCACATAAATCTTTCAAAATAACATTTTCTTTTACTAAAAATTCTTTTTCTTTAGAAAAATTATTCTTTTCATTTTTCAAAATATCAATCTTGGCATTTAAATCACCATTTTTATTTACAAGATTGGTGTTGTCAAGAGAAAATAAATCTACATGCCCATTTAATTTCTTGTGCTCAAGTTTTAGCAATCTATATTCATGCACAAGATCATTGATGCATCATGTGATTCTTTAAAGGTAAAATCATAATTATTTTTAGCATATACCTTTTTCTCATTTGCCATGAAGCAAAGATGGGCAACTTCATCATCCGTACTTGAATCTTCGCTATCGCTCCAAGTTGCCATCATTGTCTTGAATTTCTTTTTGGCCTTGAGGGCTATTATCTTTTTATTTACATCAACTTCCACTATCCTTTGCCATATGTTCAACTCATAGGTCATGAGTGAACCGATAAGCTCCTCCAAAGGTAAGGTTTCTACATCTTTAGCTTCTTGGATCGCCGTCACCTTTGGATCCCATGATTTTGGCAAGGATCTAAGAATTTTGTTCACCAAATCAGCATTAGTATAGATTTTGCCAAGACTTTTTAATTCATTAATAATAGTCATAAATCTTGAAAACATATCAGATATAGATTTATAATGCATCATTTCAAAAATTTCAAAAGAATGTACAAGCAAATTAATTTTAGTGTTATTCACTTGAAGAGTACCCCCATGAGTAACTTCAAGTGTGTCCCATATTTCCTTAGCCGATGTACATGTAGAAACTCTATTAAATTTATTTAAGTCCAATGCACAATAAAGGAAGTTCATTGCTTTAGCATTGAGTTCAATTTGTTTAATGTCATATTCATTCCAATCCTCTTCGAGCTTTGGAATGGAAATGCCATTAACCAACATGGAAGGAATATGAGGACCACTAATAATAATTTTCTAAAGATAATAACTAATAGATTGAATATGAATGTACATGCGAGTTTTCCAAAACGTATAATTTTTGCCATTGAAAAATGGTGGTCTAACATTAATACCTACAAGGGTTGCCATAATCTTTAACTCAAAATCGTTAGATTTTCAATCAGAGCATCGAGCTCTGATACCAATTGTAGGCCCACATAGGCAACCCAAGAAGGAGGGTGAATTGGATTTTATAAAACTTTTATACTATTTGCAAAGTGTGAACTAAAGCAAGTATGTGCTAATGCAATTCAAGTGCTTGTGTATTTCAAATAAATACAACGGAAATAAAGAAATAAAAGTACAAGAAGAACAATCACATAAACACAAAGATTTATAGTAGTTCGGTGCCAACCAAGCACCTACATCCACTCCCCAAGAACCCCTTAGGAATTCTACTAAGTTTGGTTTTATAACTTAGGCTCACCAACAACCTTTACAACTTATTTTGTCTTCGGGCTCACAAGTCAAATCCTAGTTGGTTTCAAGGCTCACTAACAACCACCCTTGGTTTTACGAGATAACCAAGAACCTAAACAACTTGTTTTGGCTTCGGGCTCACAAGTAAAACCCTAGTTGGTTTCAAGGCTCACCAACAACCACTTTGGTTTTCATGGCTTACTAAAAATCTCTTTGGTTTTCCAAGGCTCACCAAAAATCTTAAGTAAAACAATGTAAGAGCAAGTATAAATGAATACAATAAAAGCTTTCTAAAATAAAGCAAATATCTCTTTGAAGCCCTTGATTGTTGATGAAGATCTTGTCTTCAAGTTGATGAAGCCTTTGATTGATGCTTGTAAATGTAGACTTTGAATGCTCTCTTTGAAACTTGGAAGCTTGAAGGCTTTGAATCACTCAACTCTTGAATCATTGAAGAATATTAAAAAAACTCACCAAAGGATTACTTTCCCATTTGATTTTTGATGTTTCTATAGCTCTCCAAATCATAGATGACCGTTTATGATCGTTGGGGATGAAGATATGGCCGTTTGAAGCAAGTTGGAGAAGTTCTGCAGCTTTTGAAAACTAGCCATTACTGTTCAAGTATCGACACTTGAACAGTAAGTGTCGACACTTGAACAATGCAAGTGTCGACACTTGCTACAGTAGGTCGACACTAGAATACTATTCACAGCCAATTTGATTTTTCATATTTTCTGTATTTTTCTTGTTCTCAGGCCTTGAGTCGACACTTCACTCTTCAAGTGTCGACACTTGATCATCAGGTGTCGATACTTCATTTTCAAGTATCGACACTTGCCTGTGCCATGCTGAAACTTTGCTGATACTTCTTCAAATTAAAACTTTAACATCTTCAAGTTCTTCCTTATCAATTCCAAAGTCCATATACTAAATTTTCCATTAATTTAAGAACTTTTTCAATTGAAATACAAGCATTTCTTCATTCAACATGGATGAGTACTAAGATCTGAAAAAACATACTTAAAATATAATTAGTACTCATATATACTTAAACATTTTGTCAATCATCAAAATCAAGACCAGAGTCAACAAGCCTCTTCCAGCTGGTATCAGAATTCTGTTGTAACAGAATCCTGACATATCAACGCCACTACTCTGCGAATCCCACGACGCCGCCCCATCCTGTGCCACGTGGCCACTACCCAGATTCTTCTAAGTGCAGATCGGTCATTCCCTACTTAGCCCCTAACAGATTTTGGCAAGGTTCCGCTCCTATATAAGGTAAAATAGGGGACTCCGAGCGGTGAGGGCACTTCTCCTCCTCCACGAGCAATTTTCTTTTGATTCCTCCATTCTGTTGCTCTAAGCTTCCTACTAACTTAGCCATTAGAATGTTCTCTGTCGGAACACCATCAATCCATGGAATTTTTTTATAAGAACCGAGAAAGAAGTGCTCCAGCCAGGCCAAGAAAACCTGGTCCGGAAGATTCAACAGTATCAAATAACCAACACCACCACCACATTGTGTTATCTCGTATCCCCTCGCATAGTCCCGATGGGGTTATCCATGCAGAGTCCATCGTCGAATTCTTTCGAACATTGCTTCACTCCATCTCCCGACAACAAGCAGATGGATCTCGAGCATGGAGCAATGGCAAGATGAGGAAGGCGGCCATGGATGGGGAACGGGCGGAGAAAATGGAAGAAGACCGTGCACGACGGATGGAAGAGCGGCAAGCGGTGCTGGGCAAATTCGGAGCTTCTCCGGCATGGTGGCGGTGAACGATGACCTGCAGCGGCAGTAAGAGGAGGAAGAAAGTGACCGTGGAGATGGGAAGAAGATCACCGTGACTTTCCTTGAATTTTTCTGGCATTGAGAAGGTTTTCCGGCATGTTCCCCTACCACGAGGAGACTCCCGGCAATGTGAGGAAGAGTTCCGGCAATTTTCCCGGCAAAAACGAAGCTCGGTTTGGCCTGTGGTCCACGGATCTGTTCCGTGGACCAGCTGCAATGGCAGCCATGGACCGATTGAAGCTTTATGGACCATCTGGTTGGCTCACTATGGACCAACTGCATCAAAAATCGTGTTATAACTTACTAATTCCTTCAAAAATCATTTTCTGGCTCAATTGAAGTCCGAATTATGGGCCTTTTGCGCTGTTGGATCCCAAAAATCATGTCTTTATGTTGGTGGAGTTCTTTTATTAAAACACTGCATAAAAATATTAATTTTAATTAAATAAAATGAATTTGATTAATAAATTAATGTACTTATTACTAATTTTTATGCACTTATCACCTACCTATTTAGAGATGCTTATGAATATTGCAAAAGTTATATTAGATGACAACAAATAGACCAGATAACTAAGAGAGATATGATGACTATGAATCCAATTTTAATTATAAAAATTGTTGACATATTGGAAATAGACTTCATGGGACCATTTCCAAAATCTTTTAAAAATGAGTACATGTTAGTAATAGTAGATTATATTTCCAAGTAGATAGAGGCAATTTCTTGTAAATCGAATGATAACAAATTATTGTAAAATTTCTTAAAGAACATATCCTCTTCCACTTAAATATTTCAATGGCTATCATTAGTGATTGCAAAACACACTTCTGTAACTGATCCCTTGCATCACTGATGAAGAAATATAATATCACCCATTAGATGGCCACACCCTATTACTCATAGACAAGCAAGCAAGTTGAAGTCTCCAATTATCAAATCAAATAGATCCTAGAAAAGATTGTGAGCTCTAATAGAAAAGATTGGTTATTGAAGCTAGTGGATATACTATAGATATATTGCACTGCCTTCAAGACCAACTTAGGGATGTCTCCATATATGCATGTATTTAGTAAGATATGTCATTTGCTAGTAGAACTAGAACATAGGATGATGTGGGCCATAAAATAATTAAACATGGATTTAGATGCAGCTGAAAGCCAGAGGAAACTATAGTTGGATGAACTTAAAGAGATTAGAAACAAAGCCTACGAAAACACAAAAATCTATAAGGAATGAACTAAGGCATTCCACAATCAAGCAATTTTTAGAAAATCTTTTACATGTGGATAAAATATTTTTTTATATAATTCTAGGTTTTTTCAGATGGATTGGACCTTACATAATGAAGACGTCTTCTCAAATGGAGTCATAGAAATTGAAAATCTAAATAATGGTGCCACTTTCAAAGTAAATGGACAATACTTTTAATCATTCTTAGAACTAATCATTGAAGAGGTAGGGGAGACCATGACTTTACATGAACTTGAGTACACCATGATATCTGGCTAAAGATGTTAAATTCAATAATTTTTGGGAGGCAACCTAAACTTTTTATTTTTTAATTTTTACTTTAGTAATTTTTATTTTCTAGGAATAAAGGATTGCTCTACACAGACTTAATGAATGATGCACCTCTCCATCATAAATCATAAGCATCTGTTATCCAAGTAACATCTCATCTTTGATGTATGGGATGGTTGGCACATCTATAAAATAATCATTTTTTAAATTTTGGTATCTAAACTTTTTTAGATCCTTTAGAATTATTTAAAATGGTTCCTTTTAAAACCTACACTTTTTTAATCTTATTCCTATTTAACTTTTTGAAATTATAAGGATAAACCTTATGTCCTACTTTTTCAAAACTCAAACATGTAACTTTTGAAGTACGATTTGAAGAAGCTTTAATAAAAAAATTGGAATACTTTTGCTTTTTTTGAGGTTTAAATCCTAAATCGGCTTTATCGAAAATAGCTCTTTGGTAAATTAAAATTATTTAAAGCTTTTCAGAATTAAGGATAAACTTTTTAACAAAAGGTTTAAGCTTTTTAATTTTATTCTTCAAATTTTGATTTTCATGCAAAACAAACTTTTTTTTCTTTTAAAATCTTTTCCTTCTCATTTGATAACTCAAGATTCTCCTTTTTCAAAATTTTGTTTTTAGACCCAACTTTTTAAATTCATACAAAATATTTGAAAATGCAACTTGCAACTTTTCAAAAGGAAATTCAAGTTGTTGTTCATAATTTATCTCATTCTCTTGTGCTATGAGGCATAGGTTGACTCTTCCTTCCTACTCTTTCTTAGAGCTTGACTCATCACTATTCCCCCAAACTGCCATCATTGATTTTTTCTACATAAATTGTATGAATTTTTTTATATCCTCTGCTTCATCTTTTCTTTTGACTCATCACTTTTTTAAATTTGGCAATTAATTTGAATGTGATGTACTTCTCTTTTTTTACTCTTCATCATCCTCAATTTATCATATGTTCAACATATGTATCATGAGCAAACCTATCAATTCCTCTATTAACAGCTTGCTAAGATCTCTTACTTCTTGAATGGCTATCACTTTGGCTTTCTACTCATTTGGCAAGTATCTAAGAATCTTGTAAACAAGTTTATTATTAGTATAGGATTTGTCAAGACCTTTCAAAGCATTTACAATGTTTATAAATCTAGAAAACATATCATAATTTGATTCATATTGTTCCATCTTAAACAATTCATATTTAAGAATGAGTAAATTAATTTTAGACTCTTTAATTGGTTTGTTCCTTTATGAGTAACTTCTAACCTATCCTAAATTTTTTTAGCAGAATTACAAGTAGAAATTCTATTAAATTTATTAGCATCAAGAGAGCAATATAAAACATTTATGACCTTAGTGTTGAGCAAGACCATTTTCATATGTAAATCATCCCAATCTATTTTGGGTTTGGAAGTGACAATGCCATTTATTGTAATTATGGGTATGTGTGGACCTTTGACTATAATTCTCCAAAATTGATAGTCTAGTACTTAAATGTAAATGTGTATGCGTGCTTTCCAATAAGTATAATTTATGCCATTAAAAAGTGATGGTCGGCTAGTGGATTGCCCTTTAACAAAAGAAATATCAAAATGGATTGCCATTAATCTTTTGCTCTTAATGGTAAAGTTAAAGATAGGCTAGAGCACCTGCTCTAATACCATTTGTTGCCTAGATATAGCAACCTAAAAGGCTTCAGGGGGGTGAATTGGGTTGCTAATCAAATAAATGCATGCTCTAATCTAACTTGAGTGACTGTGAAATAAATGCAATGACCAGTGTGAAATTAAATTAATGAATGCAAAGCAAGAATATAAGACAAGAAATGTAAAGCACAACATAAATGCAAAGAATTTATAGTGGTTCAGGATAACCCCACACCTATATCTACTTCCTAATCTTTACTTGAAAATTTTACTATTTTTCTGATTATAGTGCAATTGTTTTAACTAGGCTCACAATCAAACATAGTTGGTTTTCCGGGATCACCAACCAAAATCTTATATAGTTATTTTCTGGGCTAATAATCCAACCCAATTAGTTTTCCTGGCTCACCAAGCGAAACCATACAAAGTTCAATTACAAGCCTGAATGGGCCAATCCCAAATTTCTTTCATCGCAAAAAAACTTGTAAAGAAATCCCACATATACAATAGATAAGAATTTAAGCACAAAAAGAAACAAAAATAAAAACTCTTTTAAGCTTGGAGAAGATGTTGAAAGATCACTCTTTTGAAGCTTGATTTCTCTTTTTTTGAAACTTGATAGGATATAGTTGATGAAAAAAAATTCTCTTGAAGCTCAATAAAAACTATCTTAAATCCCTCCCTTTTTTCTTTTTTATAAAACTATTCAATAATGATCTCACAAAATGATGTATATTCCTTTCTTCCACTTTTCTAATCCCTTTCTTTTGATTTTATAGAGATTTCTTCAAGTTTAAACCACTTTGAAAGTCCATTTGACTAATTTTGAATGTTGGAGTTGAAAAATAGCTATTAGAAAAAGTTTTGAATAATTCTAGAAGTATGTAGACTAGCTATTATAGCCTGTTAGAAGCCCACGAGTCCGCTTGTCTAGATCAAGAGTCAACTCATCTGCATATCTTGAAAAAGCTTTTTATTCTCTGAGAGAGCTAGCTCGTCTGTTACAAGAGTCCACTCATTTACATGTTTTAAAATTTTAGCCTTTTATTTTTTTCTACAAGAGCTGACTCTTTTGCATATTTTGAAAATTCAACTTTCTATTTTTTCTGCAAGAGCCGACTCATCTATTCCAAGAGTCGACTCTTTCATGGTAGAAGCTTCAAAAATATTTTAAAAAATTCTCCAAACACTTCAAATGCTTCTCCAATTTTTTTAGATACTTCGAATACTTTTCCAATATTAAAGTTTGTTCCTCTAATACTTCTTGTCACATGCTTAAGACTATTTTATCTTTAAACCAAAACTTGTATAATTTTGCTTAAAAGTCTTTTGACTTAGCTTCTTCCTGAGGATTTTTTTAAAATTTAATGTATCTTTAATTATGAGCATTTAAGAGATCCTACATTTATTTTTAAAATATACAATTAGTATCATTTATACTTAAAGTTTTGTTATCATCAAAATCAATTCTTGGATCGATATTGACTAACATTTGATCTCTAAAAAAAATAGCCAAGTTAGTTAATTGATAATAGACTAACAATTATAGCAGCCGATTGACACCCGGCTATCAAGAATCACAAAGGTGATTGATTAGCACTTGATCGTCTAAAGAAAATAGCCAAGTTAGTTGACTAACACTCGACTAACTATGATAGTAGCCAATTGACACCTGGCTATCAGAAATCTTGATGGTTGACTTGCACTCGATCATCTATGTTGCCCAGAAATGGAGCCCAAGAGGGGGGGTGAATTGGATCTTTTAAAAAATTTAAAATAATAATGTGAAGGACTAGTGGTGCTTGTGAATAATAATAAATTAAATGCAAAAGATTGAATGCAGCGGAAAACAATAGGTGAGTAGCAATAACCAAAGAGCAAAAGAGAAAGAGGGCAATTACACACAAACACAAGGTTTATAGTGGTTCGGTGCAAACCTAGCACCTACATCCACTCCCCAAGCCATCCTTGAAAATTTTACTATAATCCAAACAAGATTACAGCTGACTTGTTTTTCACAAGGCTTACAAGTCAAAACCTAAGTTGGTTTTGTCACCTAGGCTTACCAACAAACCTTAACACTTGTTTTGTCTTCGGGCTCACAAGTTAACCCTAGTTGGTTTTATCCCTTTGGCTCACCAACAAACCACAACAACCTTCTTTCAAGACACCCTTGAAAGCAAGGTCAAATCACAAGATAAAAAAAGGATATACAATTTTAAAACTAAAACAAACTCTCTTCAAGAGTAGAATGAAATCTTTGAAGCTCAAGTTGATGCTTTATCTTGACTCTTCCTTGGAATATCCTTCAAAATGCCTCCTTTGGAATGATGTAAGGATGAGCTTGTAGGCTTTTTCAGGGAATCAAACTATAAAAGGCTTTTAATGTGAAGTACTTGAGAGAATATGGGCTTTTTGGCTTTTGAATGGACTTCAAATCACTTCAATGCACTTCTCTTTTTTTAGAATGAGGTTGGTGGAGGTTAAATACACCAAGAACCTTCCAAAAAATAATTTGTGATCGTTGGAGCCTCGGATATAGCCATTTGGAGCTTGAAAAGCAAGTTCTGTAAGTCAGAAAAATAGATCCGTTAGAGCTGTCAGGCTTCAAGTGTCGATACTTGGCTGTCAGGTGTCGATACTTGGCTGTCAGGTATCGACACTTGATCTCTAGGTGTCGACACTTGAACTTTCAAGTGTCGACACTTGTTGCACAGGTATCGACACTTGACATAAAAATTCTCAAATGACAAAGTTCTGTATTTTCAAAATTCTTAGGTCTTGAGTCGACACTTGGAAACCAAGTGTCGATACTTGGTGTCGACACTTGAGTTCTGGATGTCGACACTTGGCGTGCCAAGGATTTTTGTTCATACCAAATGCTGAAGTGTCGATACTTGACTTCCCAGGTGTCGACACTTGAGACTGAAAAGTTCAGATTCAAGTGTAAATTACCCAAAAACATAAATATAAAATTTGAAACTTAAATGAATCATAAACACATAATAATTAAACATGTAGATGTCCTTTTTTCATGAAGAGGATGTCCAGATTTGCGAGAAATGCTCCGTGCCATGATACATAAGTTTTTGAAATTTTGAGGTACTTTTTCCCTGAAAACTCATTACTTGAAATACACGTTAGTATACAATATGCACTCAATATTTTGTTATTCATCAAAATCACTGGATGGAGCCAACAATCTATGGGAAAAAAGTATTGACATATTCAGGCAACAATGGTCGACTATCTACCATCCAAAAAAAATGCTAAGTACTATTAGTGAAAGATTCAACTTTTATATTTAGAGGAACAATGCTCAACTAGAATGATGACTAATTATCTGACTAAGATGCTTAGCAAAAATTGCAATTAAGAAGATTTACAAGACATTGAAGGAAAGATGTTTTCATTGATATGATGAAAAGTTCTTACAAAAGGTGCATAGAATCTAAATAAGCAAAAAAAGTTACAAAAAGAAAGCAAGATCCTAAGTCTACTCTTTGAGACTGGTTGTCAGTTCTTTAATGCTTATGACTTCCTTAGCTCAAAAAACTCGATGAGAAGATTATTGATGCTGAAGAAAATTTAGGAGAAAATAAAGTCTACGGTGCTTATTTAGCTAATCTTTCGGGGTCAGCTACTTCTTTGGTAGCAACGACCTCATCGACCCTAGCCATTTTGACAAACTCTACCACCGGCTCTTTAGGGGTGGTAACCTGTTCAGCATCTACAACCTCTTCCTCAGTGGCCTCTTCTTCATGTTCTTCATTGATGGTAATGTTACTCAAGTCTAGTTGAGGGTAGACTTGAGAAACTCTTTCTCTGCAATCTAAGAACCCTAGCTAATATGCCTCCACCGAACCTTCAGCAACCTCCTGCATAAAGTCTTCCAACTTCTTATACATCATTTAGATAGCAATATCTCGGGTGGAGGCCTTAGTAGTGGTTGCTCTCTCCCTAGTAACCTGGAGAATATTCTTGGTGTTGCCGAGTCTTTCCTCTAGCTTAGTAGCATAAGCCCATCTCTTGGCGATTATCTTTTCTTCTTCACCACTCAAGCTTCCAGTTCCTAGATAGTATTTTAGGAGGTGGACAAATCTTTTCGATACTTTAGCTCCTGCTCTTCGGCCACCTTCAAAAGCTCCTCAGTGACTTTTGCTCGGGCCTCAGCAGCCTCAACTTTGTCATTCAATGAATGACTTAGTTAGGCAAATCCTCATAATCCCTCTTGGATAAGGATAATATTATAAGTCAGTTTCATCCAAAAGAAAACCAAGTTAGTTATTTAGTAAAATATTTACTCAAAAAAGAAGAAGCACAAGTATGAATAACTTACTCCAAGGACGGTCTGGAAGAAAAATAAAATAATCTCATCAGGGGATGAGATTTCTGCTTCTCCCAGTCCCGGGGGAGGAGGGTTAACTTTAATAGATCCCGTGTGAGCTGAGCATTGTGGAGAGCAGAATCTTGAGGCTTGACTTTGACCTCCAATAGAACAAAGTCCTCTTCTTCAGGAGGAGGCACTGCTTTAAAACTCGAGGAAACCTGCGGAGCCTTTCCTCGGGATGGATCAACTGGTGGTCGCTGCTAATATGAAGGAGTAGGAGTGGAGTGCCTCGAAGCAAGCACACGAGAAGATGGAGGAGGAGCTGTGACTACCACCACCTCATCATCAATTTCTATGGGCATAGTGGAAGCCCCTGACTACAGCATTAAGACATTCACTGGTATCAAAGGACCTCCAGCAAACATCTTGCCCTTGACTTCTTTGGGTGGGCTTCTTTGATGGCCCTACTTGGGTCAAGGCCCTTTTCTAGATTGCATTCCAGATAAACTCATTTGGGACCCTCATACTTGCAAGAGCCGAAAGAGTAACTTAGAAACAAAATCAAGGAAGCATGAATGAAAAAGAAGTTACTCGAACATTTACCAAGGAAAGATACCGGACTAAATCTAGTGTCATATAAATTTTGCTCTGATAGCAGAACTCTTTGGGATGGGATCTCAACATTGTACAGTTTCCGAAAGTCTTCCTTGTTAGTTGCAAGGATCTTATCATTATGATTTAGCGACTGATTGGGCCACCCGAGATCTAGTTAATCCCCTATGGTTGATTTGAGGAGACGAAGTGAAACCTATTCTTCTATCCATGGATGGAAGAAGGGAGGTTGGTAATGAAGGAACTACCATGATGGGGTCCAATGAACCACTAGCCCTTTGCTGTCAAATATTTACAAAGAATGAAAAGAGCTCAGAGCAAGGAGATCCTTAATCGGATCTGATTATATCACAAAGAACAATAAAGGAGCAAAGGAGACGGAATGAGTTAAGAGCGAGTTGGGCAGGAATGACTTGGTATAAGTTAAGCATCTTCCTAATGAAAGTATGAAGAGGATAGCAGAAACCGGCTTGAAAGAATTCCTTATAAACGGTGATGTGGCTGGTTGGACCAGAATTCAGCTAACTATCTGGTCCGAGGACATAAACTTGAAATTGACTCAGGAACTGCTATAGTTTCCTGAGTCATAGAATTTCATGTCTAGTCATGTGCGAAGGTTTGCTAGCCATACCCACAGGAGCAATGCCTGAGCTATTAGACTGACTAGCTTGGAGACTTTTTCGAAGGGCTGAAACCTCAACCCCCTCCGGGACCTGAAAACCTATCTCTTTCGAAGAAAGTACTCGAGAACCTTGGAGCTGAGAAACTCGACTTATCGAGTGGCTTTCACCCTTGGAAAATGACATCTCTCAGATCGAGATCCAAAAAGGAGGCGAAAGATTAAAAGAAAAATGAAAAATGAAGGAAAAATGGATGAAAAATCACTCAAAATTGAAATGAAGATGCAAAGGTACCAGGAGGATGGAGGCTCTAAAGGGTTTATAACAAAAACAAAAGTGATGATAGGAGGAACGAAAACACCAACTGGGATCACTAGGAATCCTGGGGAATGGAGCGCCTGGAGCTTGTAGGATGAAGGTGCTTTGTCAGAACAGTCTGCAAAAATTAGAATCCCTGTAAAGGTGACAGGGAAGACCTTACTTAACTTGGATAGCTAAGATTAAGCCTTTGATCTGGCCAATGCTTTCACATCTTGACACATGGTGCAATATGCACCGAGCAACATAGCATCTCTTTGAAATTCCAATGACCGATTAACTCCTATCATCGAAATCCATGTTGGCAATTAATGTCGAGCTACTATCCACATGCGGTGAAGCCTTAATGGCTAAAAAAGATCGATCCAATCATCCAACCGTTTAAGAAATTAATAGGCAATTTTTTTAAGCACATCGCCCCTAATAATTCGTCTCTACTATGATTGAAGCGACAAAACAGTTGGCAACAAATTCCAAGGAAACAATAAGTGCCAGGATGGCGGAAGAGACACCCAGTCAACTATTGAGGTTGAGGAAATGACTTTACTCCCTTCTTTCAAAATAACAAAAGCTTAAATAATTAATCAGTGGCATCTTGGACTCGGAAGTAATGGACAACTGTTGTGACAACTACTTGGATACTTGGCCGCGAAGAGTTTCTTGATTGACGACTAAGCTAAAGACTATAAATTGTCTACAAAATCAAGCAACTATGATGCTCGAGATTGAGTAACTACAAGCCTGATCAAACATGGTATCCTTTAACACATAAAAGCCAAATAATTAGTTGGATCTGACTATTTGCCAAGGCAAGAGATAGCAAGTGGTCCAAAGTGTCAGGATTCCTTCATGATCAACAATAACCGAGGCACGAACATGAGTATTAAGCTACCTATTAATGCCATATTCCGTAATATCCGAGTAAAGGTATGAAGAAATAGAAAGCTGTTATCTCTGGACACAATAATAAAAAGATGTTATCTCCAAACCAAAAGATGTTATCTCCAAACTGAAAATAGTTATCTCAAAATATTATAAAAAGATAAGACGGAGCCTTCTGAAGAGATGCACTCATGTACACATGACCCTAGGCTAGGATGCTGGCTCACAAGCAAGTGTTAGCTCAATTCTACTATTTATTCAAATCTTGACTAACTCAAATATTGAAGGGTTCCTACCAAAAAATTATCGATCAAGTGGAACTTTTTTTATAGGAATCATCGAGTGCTTTCGAAGAGCAGGATCTAGAATTTGGCAACAACATGCATATTTGTAAATTGATCAAAAGAAAGATTTAAGTATAATAAAGTATAGATATAAAAGATACGTTTTTGAAGCTCTCAGGAAAGGAAAAAGTCTGTACATTTCAACTAAAAACAGTATTGTTGGGAAGTAAAATTAAAAATTCTACAAAGGATATAAAATCATAATCTGGCATGCAAGAGTTTTAGCCAGCATACAACCTAGTAGATTCGAATGAAATCTGAGTCGACTCGATAGAAAAAGCTGAAACTACAAAAGGCTAATTTTTAGAAGTTGAGAATTGAGTCTACTCGAATAAAATCCAAGTCGACTCAGATGGAAACCAAGTTGACTCTAATATCCGAGTCGACCCGATAGTGGAGAAACAAAAAGATATTTTTTAAAGAGCTGAAATCTACTCTTTTGGATCGAGCCTACTAGGATGGAATCTGAGTTGACTCGAATGAAATTTGAGTTAACTCGAGGCCTGCTAATAGCCTAATAACTAGTTTTGTAGAAAATTTAGAATTACCCAAATTTGATTCGAACGGTCACATTTCAACTTACCAAACTTATTGAAGAACAACAATAATTGAAAAGATACCAAGAGCAAACAAGAAAGGTTGAGAACAAAGAGAAAAGGCAAAGAGATATTAAATTGAGAGCTATCACTTTTTAACCACCTGAAAAGACTTCTCATCATTGACTTTTCAGTAAGAAGATAAGCTCAGATTTCAATAGATTCCTATAATTATCCTTTTTAGAGCATCATTTTTAAAAAATTTTTGCTCATCCTTAAAGAGCTTTGTATATGTTTATATTTTCTACTTTTGTTCCTTTTGTAACTAATTTTAATTGGAAATTGAAGTTAAGTTCTTTGCCAAGGATTGGCTGTAAGAATTTTGGATTAAAAGCCTAGAAAAACAATCTAGCTATAATCTTGGAAAGATTATAGTAAAAAATTTTAAAGGAATGCTTGGAGAATGGATATAGATGTTGCATACACCGAACTACTATATTTTTTTTGTTTGTGTATCTTCTTACTTCATTACTCTAAATTTCTATAATTTATTTTAGAGTAGCTGAAGCATATATTTTTGGTCACGACCACTTCACAATTTTCAAAAAGCAGCACATAATTAATCTAAATTTTTGAAAAATCTAATTTATTTCCCTTCTAGGATATCTAGCTGGATAATAAGTGATATCAGAGCTTTAGTACTCAGTTATATTTGATCCAATAATTAAGAATTAAGATCAAATAGCAACCAAACTTAGCATGTCTCTTGCCGAAGGACAATCGACAAATTAACCATCCTTGTTCAATTGAACAAACTACATTTATTAAAAAGCTTACATGTATATTTATGTTAAAGTACTAGATTATCAACTTTGAAGAGTTATATTCAATGGTCCACACGCACTCTAATTAGAGTAGATGGACTTGATGTTCCTAAATCCAAAAGGGATTGGGATGAGCAAGATATGAAGTTGGTTGAGTTGAATGCCAAAGCTATGAATATTTTATATTATATATTAGATGCTAATGAATTTAATAGAATTTATATTTGTAATTCTGCTAAAGAAATATGTAATAGATTAGAAATTATCCATAAGGGTACCAATCAAGTAAAAGAAACTAAAATTAATATGCTTGTGCATAAATATGAATTATTTAAAATAGAGATTAGTGAGATTATTATTAGCATGTATACTAGATTCACTGATATTATCAATGGTTTAAAAAGTTTGGACAAAATTTATACTAATAATAAACTTGTTTATCCAATAAGAAATTAGATAATTGAATATTACAACCATCAAATAAGAAATATTATTAAGTGGAAGGTAAAATTAATAGCATTTTAATATGAATATTTATTTTTCTTAAAAACTTATTAATGCTATATAAGATTAAATATAATCATATACAGTGTACGAATAATGATTGAGTAGTTATTTATCCATGGCTATATTCTTTTTTTGTAATACAAAGTTTTATCTGGTCTATCCATGCCTCTCCATGTTTGCAAATAGATTTGAACATGAAAATATGGTTAGATGGATGTTAAACCTATCCTGCTTCACCCCTTTTTGTAATAATGCAAAGGTTTCTTTGTGGTACCAAGAGATGATGATGAGGAAAGCTTTTCATGCCAGAGTGGAATCTTTAAATGAAATGAAACGAATGCGCTATTTACACTACTAAGATATATGAGAGAAATATCATGGTCTTGTATCAATGATTATTTCAAATTGAAATTTCGACAAGATTTAATCTCCTAAATATAGTGATGTCAAGCATCAGAATAATCAAAACTGAGCAACAACAATAACAAGGATGAAAACAGCATGGAAAATCTTACAATAAATATATCTTATATATGGTGTTGTTACAAGCTAAAGAGAATGACCGTTCTAACAACTCTCGCACCAAAAAACATAGAAAAAGAGGCAAATAATCAAGTCAGCCCTCACCAACACACAAACACAGAGAAAAATTCAACAATAAAAATAAGGTTGTCTGTCCAACATCTCTCTTTCTTTTTGCTCCATATAATCCAGCTATATGAGGACCATAGGAAATGGGTAGCAACACCAAGGGAAGCAGCTTTCCAACAAAGAAGGCTCTTTATATCATAGCGACCCTAACTGATGTGCACCAAATTCCTCAGGTCTCCAGCAGCAGCACTCAACCACAGCAAAACCACTTTTTCTGCAATGCCAATTCATAGAATTGTCAATGTAATAAAAAAAACCCTGTAAAACTTTTCACAAATTAAAAGGCAGCAAAATTTTATTCTGATCACTAGCATCCAAAAGATGAAACATATGTATGCATAAAGCTTATCTATATTGTGCTATAGAATCAAATATATTGTGCTTAAACGAGTTATGATTCAACATAGAAACAAGATAGGATCATACACTCTTTCTTGGATATTGGTAGGTCTCATCTGGTTTTAAACCACCCATATTGTTTCTCATTGGAGAATTTGTGACCCCTGGATTGCCACTTGTCTTCTTTTCATCTCGAGCTTTGTTGAATATAACAGTGAACCCTTCAGCCGAGGCAGGATTGTTCACATCCCAATCTCCAAATTTGGGCAGCGGCCGGCTCTTTTCCTGCCACATTCAAGGCAGAAAAGAAATTACACATATCAAGGCTGCAAGCTAGCTAGCAATCTGATACAAAACAAGAACTGCAGCTATGAGAACAGAATATAGATGAAGCAGCTACGATGAGTAGAAGGAAGGCCACAGAAATAACTTTCTACAATGCAATTTTACTAGAAATGATAGGTGCAAATAAATTTTACCCATGATGAATACATGCTAAAGTAGAAGAATAACTAATGAACCGGCTTCTGGTTTTATGCACTATGCAAACCTTCATAGTTTCATATACATGCAAGACTCACCTGCACATCAAAAGATGGTAAGGTTGAGATTGAGGTGTTGTATCAACTATTTCTCCACTTTGATAGCTATAGGAAAGATTCCGTATACTAAATATGTTACCATCATGCAAAAAAGAGTGGTGCAAAATGCAGAAAAGATAACACTACCTTGCAGACAAAAAAACAGTGCAGAAAGAAAGTTGATGATGGTACCATTTAGTACTGCATAGGAGCTGGAATCATCACATGCATGAGATGGGAAAATTTTCAATGTAACAAGGAGTTACCAGCAATCAGAGAAGGCAAGGAACCACCAGATCATTAACTTTGTGAGGAAATTTCTTTAACTAGGTGCATTAACTTTATTCAGGTCCTCAATTTTGTTTTCCAGGTGTTATCATACAAAACTTCAACTACCAAGAAATGAGAAAAAGAAACGAAAAGAAACGACAGACAAATTTTACTTTCTAAAAGATTTAAGAATTTATGAATTGACCTCTAGATTTCTCTTCTAAAACTTCTGATGCCTATTCTCTTGTAATATTTACCCATCTACCTTTGAAAAGCTACATGATTCCCTTTTTAAGATCCTCATCCTTGTTTCTCTAAAGTTTTCCTTCTTATCAGTTATCTCTAAACCACTTACTCTGTACTCTAAACCACTTATTCCATCATGCTAATGAGCATATCTCTATGCATCACTCATGTCTCAAAGCCCATATTTGTGTAGATGCTTAGGTGGATTGATAAACCAACAAAAAAGGATGAAATGTAGACAAATTACGTAATTCATGTTCATGCATGGAATGGAGTTCTGGATGAATATAAAAACAAACCTGGCCATATGCACTGAGAAAAGGCACCTGAGATTATAAATAAGAGTATACAATTGGTCTAATCTTTATATCGATAATATTATTAGTGTATATTAACTCTATGAAACAATTTTAAGCCAACAGACCTTAACTTTTATACTTAAAGGTAGAAATTGAATATGCATATATTTTCCAAGATAAATGGTATCACGATACATGCATGATTAAATTTCAAGAGCATGCTTTCTAATTGCTTAAGGTGTAAAGATGTTCAATTAACTAGTGTTTAGAAGATGTTTAAATGAACAGGCAGCAATCTGAGGTGGTATTGAAAACTATCCAGTTTTGGCTTAAAAATGTGATGTTGATCATATTTATTTGTGCCTGGATCAAATAAAAGAAGGGATATTTGGACAACAATTTTGAATCTTTCTCCCCATTTCTGGGCTGGACTTGATTACCAATTTCCAGAACTATCAACTCCATAATACATCCTGTTAGAATTCATGTTCATGAAAAGATTTAACAATGATTGAATTGATCCAACAACCAATTCCAGTAATTTGGAAACATTTTAAACCTCTGATCTGCCTGAAGGCACTAAAGTATTCTCCCTACCCCTATAATTTAAGACCCTGACATAAACATATAAAGTTTACAAAAAATATTTATACACATAGTAAAGCATGGATGGGGAATGTATGTTAGAAACTAAAATATTTAGATAATTATATATGCTATTTAACAGATGATCACGACACGGATAAGAATTAACAAGATCAATTTTTTACCAAAAAAACATACAGAGCTTTCAGAAACCACAATTCTTCTGCCTCTTCCCACATTCTCCCAACCCTATAAAAAACTCACAAACGGGGATACGTCCAAAATTCCCAGAATTATCCAAACCAAGGAGCATTTTCCCAGGAACTCCGCAAATCCGATCAGCCCTTTATTCCCAAATATCCCATCACTTCTACTCCTACAACAAGATCCCATGGCCATTCCATTATAATCTCTCTACGCACTGTTCCACCCATCCGGAGGGAAATTCCAAAAGAATAAACAAATTAAGAATTCCAAATCCAACAATTTCCAAATAAATCCATCTCTTTACCGCATCCCCTGCTTCAACATGGGGGGATTCCCCATTTCTGGCATCACCGGCTTCGTAAAAGAAAATCCAACCGGAAAACGAGAATCTTAACCGATTTAAAGCATTATTCAGAGACGAAACACAGAGAAAATACGCAATGGAGATCAATTTCTGATGCGAAAAAAAGAAGGTCTTACCGATGACATGATCGACGACAAGAGACGTTCCGAAGCCCAGAGACAGAGAAAAGGGGGGTGGGAGATTTTGGGGGGAGAACGAGTCTCGCGAAAACGGGGGAGGAGTAGAGAGAGGGGCGGGTGACTACAAAACGCCGAGACTTCGTCGGCTTTGATGGCCGCGTGGCCGCAGCGGAAAAAACTGTCGTTTGTAGCAACTTTTGTTATGATCGGTTCTGGAAGAAAAAAACAAATTTTGTTGGAGGAATATGACCGTTGAAAGTACTATAGATAATATCCCATCTAATTCGATCTCGCATCTGAATTTAGATATAAATTTAAATATCTAATTAATATTAATATTAAGATTTATATTTATAAAAAATATAAATATAAATAAATTATTATTCTATTTATATTTGAATATTTGATTTTATTTATAATTTTATTTAATTTTATATAATACTCATTAATTTTTATAAAAAATAGTAAGTATATTAACGTACTACTAATTTAAAAAAATTAGGTAAGTATATTAATGTATTATTATTTTAAAAAATATGTAAATATTGTAATGGTCTATTAACTTGATACATTTTTAAATTAGTAATATTTTTGGTTCTATAATTATATAGTTTGATTATCCGATTTATATCCATATTTTTAATATTTGATTTATATCCGCATCCATTTAAAATAATATTATGATAGCATCAAATTTATTGTAGCAGCATCAATTCTATTATAGTACTGTTATGAACCTTCACCTTCAATAGTTGATCTTCAATGATCGACATTCAACTATTGACTCTCTATAGTCCAACTTTTCAATGGCCGATCTTCAATGACTAATTTTTTATAGTCTGGTTCTTTAATAGCCGATCTTAATTATCGATATTCAATGACCGACTCTCTATGATCGGGTCTTTCAATGGCCAACCTTCAATAATCAATCTCAATGACGAACTTTCAATAGCCGACTTTTAATGATCGATCTTTATTGGCCGGCTCTCCATAGTCCGGCCCCTCGACGACCAACTCTTTACACTATCCCAGCAATCCCAACAACCTCTAGCGATCTTAACAGAAGGTTATGAGAGACAAAATCTTGATACGCAACAGACACTATCTCAATAAAAAAGATATGATTGATAATATTCTGGCACTGCAACAAGTACTATTTCATCATAAAAAATACAAGAGAATATTCTGACACTTTTCTAGCATATCCTGGCATTCTACCAAAATTATTTTACGATAATGCTATAATTTGGTAAGAGAGATACCCGGCTAGTATGTTGTTGGCCACATACTCATACGCTCATTTTTAGCTCTCTTGCCATTATTTTAAATAGTTTTGATTGATGTTGTCAATTTTATCCTTTCTTTCTAACTTGATTGTCATAGTGTTTTCATTGATAATCCTGATTGAAGGACCTCCTAACACTATCGCTATTATCTGGAACAATAAATATGGATATAAATCTTTACATCTAATTAAATTTATATCCATATTTATATTTATCTAATAAAATAAATATAAATATGAGTATTCTAGTATCAGATCCCGTTTTAGTCTCGAGGAATAAGCAGTTTTGGAAAACTGCTTTAAGTTAAGAACCGACACCCAACAAGGATTAGGTTTCCAACAGGCTGTCAGTCGTTGAAAGCAGAAAATGGTTGTCGTTAGCGAGTACCCATGGTATTCCACCCCGACAAAAAAAAATTAAAATTAAAATTAAATTTTTTTTTAAAAAAAAAAAAATCTCATTCACACTAACCCGTGCCACCATCTGAATCGACTCGGGCTATGTGGTACCTGGTGGATAAATCATGCTAAGCCCGTAAGACGAAATCGAATTGGATGTCAATACATCCATGCCTATACTTATTTTGTTCCACCAATATGAATATTAAGTAGATGAAAAAAATTATATCTATTTTATTTTAAGTATATACGGATGCATATCATATATTGAAAATATAAATATAAATACATATATATAAATTTAATAATTTAATTTTAAAATCCTAAAATTAAAATATTATTAAATAAAAAAATAAAATAAATTAATAATATATTATAGACTTTTGAGTTAACAAAATTTATGGTACTATTTAAAATTAAAAAAATTATAAATAAACTCAGATATTTAGATATGAATCGGAAAGACAACAATTCATACCCACTTTTTTTTTTTTTTTTTTTCTTTGGCAGTTACAGGTATTAGTTAAAGGCTCTGATTTCTATCCGGACGTGGATAAATTTAGATATGAGAATAAACCAGAACGGACATCATTTGACCAACTTTCACCCAGATTTAAAATACTGAAGTTGGGACCTGCAGCCTTGAACGAGAATCAGCCCCATGGTACGGAGCTTGGCATTCGATTCTCTAGAGACTCGACCTCGAGCACCACTAGAAGTGGCAGCAGAACCAACATGGGAACAAAAGGAGCATCAGTGTTAAATTTAATATAATTAGATGGAGGAAGTTTCCGACAAATCTATTTAAGGTGCGATCAGATGGAGGTTTCCAACCAATTTGTTTAAGCTGCGGGGAATCAAGCAAGAGAACTGTCTGCAATAATCTTCTTCTCCTCTTTTTTTTTATTTGACGGAAGTCTTGCTTGGTGCCTATCGTTTTTCATATTTCTAAATATTATGTCTTCGCCATGAGAAAGGAGGGCAGATTACTGCCGCATCAAGCGACCAGATATAAAATTTTGATTAGAGGAAAGCTTCTCAGTGCTCTAATATATCAAAACTATCATTAAATTTCATTTCCACACTGCATCACATCTAATACCATTTTGAGATACAAAACATTGACTTGATATGATCTCAACACCTCATTTTTAATTTAACTCAAAAGTCAACAGGTACTTCAAATATGATGCAATATGCCTAGTCCTTCCTAGTGCTATCTATAAATGAAAGCACAATTAAAATTATTTGACATATAGCACATTCTTCAAACCACTGCTAAAAAACTAATCCCAGAAAAAATTTTCACCAAAATGACAGAAAGAGCCACAGAGCAAAGAACAAGGCAGAGTACAGATCATGCAAAGCATCAAAATAAAAATACATACTCGCAAAGTACAGACCCTTGTTTCTTACGCATGTCTGGCGATTAGAAATAACAAAGTATTCAAGTAAAGGCACTCAAGTAGCTAAACACGTTATAAGAAACAGCAGCATCTAAATTATTCATGGTGTTGTATTTGTCAACGAACTCATCACTTCTTCCGAGCCACCGCAGCAGCGACTCCCCCAACCAACAGCCCCACAGCAGTAGCAGCAATCCCTATGCCTATCACGCCATCTGTTCCAATAAAATGCAATTAGGCTCTTTTAGTATTTGATATTGAAAGAAGCCAATGGATGTAGAATCCCGGGGCTTTTTCTCACCTTTGGCAATTCGATCTTCCACCACTTTCTTGAGAGCCAGGGCCTGCCTCCAATCTGGTGCGATCTACAAAACCAATCATGACGAGGGTAAATAAAATACTAATAGAACCTAAAAACCTTAATGCTCTAATAGAACAAATGTTGAAGCATTATAAGTTCATGATCGAATCATGTTTAAGAAATAAAATTAAAACATTTGTTTCTCACCTAAAAATTTCCTGTGGATTTTCTTGTAAGATGGTCATTTTTTTTAAAGGGAAAAAAGGATCAACAATAAGAAAAATATTACCATACATCATTGAATAGAGGAACATTAATTCTACCCTCAGAGAGAAAAAAGAGGAGGGTGGAAAGGCATTCGGAGACCTGACCCAGGACATTCAGATCAAGTCCTAGACGGAGCACACTCAGACTACCTATATTTTTGTTTGATCTTCTGGACCAAAAACAATCATATAAAATAATTATTTTGATAACCTTGGTCCTAGGTGGAGCACAAATAGCCTGACTATATTTGTGTTTTGTCTTAAAGATCAAACATAATTGTACAAAATAATCATTTTGATAACCTTGGTGACTGCTACTTGTATAATACAACTTCAAGAATGTGCACCCATACATGCCTCTCTCTCTCTCTCATGCATGCACTTACATGCAATGACATGTATGTAAATGTATCTATATATGTGTGCGTGTGCCTATATCTATGTGTCTCTCTCTTTGCCTGAGTGCATAGGTCATGATAAAGTTACACCCAGTGTGCCTCTTAAAGAGTTACACTTTTGGTTGAATTGGACCTCAGGGGAAAGGAGTCTCCTATTGATGATCCAAGATATTGGATATGATCTGCAATCTTTAAAATATATAAAAAATAATAATAATCTGAAGACAAGTAGGGCTAGAACCAAATTGAATACTGACATATTCATATCTATATTTGTTTTATTTAACGAATACAAATACATATACAGATATTAGTCGAATACAAAAATTCGCATCCATATTTACTTTAAATGGATATGAATACAAATCAGATTTAGATAATATGGATCTAAATACAGATATAAGTCAGATAATTAATCTTCGTGATCACAGGGTCAAAGATATTACCAAGTTAAATTAATATAATGTTAATATGGTTGTATGTCCTTTAAAAGCTAATAAATGTTATATAAAATTAAATAGAATTACAAGGAAAATCAAATATTCAGCTATGGATCGGATAGCTGAATATCCATATCCATATCCTCTTTTTTTTTTTTTTACGGATATGGATACATATATGGATATTAGTCAGATACTCAAATTTTTGTCCATATCCATATAAATTTGGATAAGAAACTGATTCAGACAAGTATTATCCGGTCCATTTTCCCCTTTAACTGCAAGTCTAAGCATCAAATGGTCAATTTGACCACTTAACGCATAGGCTAAGGGTCTCCAATTACATTTTTGATGTGTAAACAATTTAGAGGAAACAGATCATATCCATACCTTGGATCATCAATATGGGATCCCCATCATTCGATCTCTAGACCAAATCTGAGTGAAGATCCACTCTCATAACCAAGTCTCTCACTCTCTCTAATATATATATGGAGAGAGAGAGATCCAAAAGAATCAGATGCCATAAACAAAATTCAAATCAATGAATATTCAGTTGCTTCTGACTAGTATTCAACAGAATCAAAGTTTCAACAAAACAAATAACCTATACTCTACAATGCATCAAAAATTTATTGAGATTCCAATAGTTTCTATTATTTAAGTTGTTCACTATCTTATCAATAACCCATTGGTTTTATGATAGTAAACCATACAACCTCATAAGAAATGATCTTTAATTTCTGACAAGATATTAAACAATTAAAAATCTAAGGATGTGCATAATATTTACATTCATGGCATGTGTACAAATCATATTAGAAATGAACACCCCAGCAATAAGAATGTGCATAATATTTACATTTATGGCATGTGTACAAATCATCTTAAACCTAGCGCCCAAGACTATATTCCCCAACTCTCAATCTTTTAAACTATAATTCTAAATTTTGGAATATGCGATTGCCTACTGCATCCTTAGAGAGAAAAAGTAATCTGTACAAGAAATGCAGTGATCACTGGCCAATAAGATATGTGAAAGTTATTTAAGTATTTGGATAAAGAGGCACAAGTTGAGCTTAACTAAATGCTATATACGCTTCTGAAAAAATGGGCAAAATTATTGGCAATTTAGAAAGCACACCAAATTTCACAAGCGTGAATTGTTAAATGTCATACTCACATCAGAAATAAGGCTTTCAAGCTATAAACCATTAACGCAATGCAAGCCATCACATAATACCTAGCTTCAGGGATACAATGTGAGTTGTTTTCTTGGGTACTGGTACAAGTACCATTCCAGTATGAGGTCTCAATATCTTAAATTCTGAAAGCATTAAACCAATGGCATTGGTATGACTTGACTTTGGGATTATAATGTTCTCTCTCTTTTTTTTTTTAAATGTGATGTCTCTCAGAAAAATCAAAGACCAAGAGACACATGACATATAATAAATAAAGTTAAGCCAGCCTACAAATGAAACATTTCTTACAGAAGTGAATTCATTTATCAAAATTACAAATAGAGAAAAGCATCACATATGCATTATGCCATCAGATTAATGGTAGAATGGAACACCCCCCCCCCCCCCCCCCCCCCCCCTCTCTGTGTCTCTCTGGGGAAGCTCTTAGGTTAGTAAATATATACTAAGCTAGGCATGGAATGACTTCTATCCAAGATTAGTTAACATTGAAGAATGGATCTAGGCCAGAGATAGGACCAAGACAGTCTATCCAAAGGTTAAAGGTCAATAAGTCAGTGCAAAGAAACCAAAGGTAAACAGTCAGTTATTGCAATGGGGACATGAAGGTAGATAAGTCTATTAAAATCTATTTTTTGTTTGGATAAGGAAATGGAGAATCCAGTTTTTCTCCCATGGCCAGCTGGCAGTAGTCAATTGGAGGACGTTGTAGTACTGGCATGGGAAGCTAGGCATCCCCACCTAGCATCCCTTCAGAGCAACTATGCTATTCAAAGAAAATATACAAAAAGTTCAGGGGCAAAAAAAGGTTAAGAGTTATAATGTTAGGGAGTAGGGAATGGAATTTTAAGATGTAGAATGAAGGCATATTTCGTCAAAGCAATTTAAAAAAATCATTAAATAGTTAATAACATCTTTGTGGAAGCAATAAAAAGATGAGAGATAGCATTGTGTAACTCATTAATCAAATATCAAGCATATATCATTCACCAGAAAAAAAGCAGAAAATAGTAGCAATAGAGTGATATAATATGAAGGTGGACATAATAAGATCAAACCTCCAAGCAGTGTTCCAAGAGCTGCCGACTTTTTGAATAGTTTCCATTTCTGTAATATCCAACAGCTAACAAATATAGCTTCTCTCTGGTTTGCAGTGGGCTGCTTGAACTGCCCAAGGAAGCTGCCAGCACCAGGTTGTTCAGACTTCTCAGACATACCAGGATTAACAAGTTACCAATAAAAATTGAACATAAAGAAAAAAATGAGCAAGTACAGACCATGATAGTAAAATATTATGAAGGAAAATATTGAAATTTAGTAAAGAGACTGTAAAAATGATGTTAAAATAAAATATTCCACCTTCAAGCATGCCGATTCCACGATTCACATCCTCAGGCTGTCTTGAATGAACAAGAGCCCAAGATAACCTCATAAGACTTTCACTCTTTTTCTCTTGGCTCCCCCCCTCAGCAACCTCTCTTTCACAACCCTATGCACAAGGGAAACAAAAATTTGTGTGCATGGATGTAAGATAAATACCAAAACATACTGAAAGTGATTAGAAGAAAAAAGATTACTGTTGAGTGTTGATTAATGAGAAATGAGACAATTACTATATATGAGAAAAAATTAAGTCATAAATAAACACTAACAATAATATTTATTTATATTAAACTTTCCAATGGTACCATTTCAAGAGATCTTTAAATGACTGCGGCTAAATTTTGAGCATGTTGTGGTATATTTCATGAAAATACAAATATCCTAATTTCAGAATATGAAAGAAGGAAAAAGAAATCTACCTTGTCACACATAGCATGTAGTAGCATCTTAAGATCCATGCAACTGCAAAGCAGACATCACAGTTCTAATGGTAATAACGTGATATGCCCATAAATAATGATGACAACTTTAATCGCACCCATCCTTTGTTTCCTTAGTAGAACAAGATTACAGACCCCCAAATCCCACTTTTCTTTTTGAAGAAACACTTAGGTGCAGAGACACCTAACTAGTTATCATTAAGTTAACGAAATGACTACCGAAGTGACATAAACCAAACAACTTATCCAGTATCATAATAATTTATACTCTCTAACTTTACAACAGGCCTGTACCTATGTTAACGCAGATCAACATGGAAGTAGCAGATTACAAGAATCACGGGCATTACTTGAAAAGCTTCTAGTTCTATCAGGTGGCTGTGGTTATTCAAAACTGAGTTCTGAAAAATACCGAGTCTGGCTTGAGATGAATTATTCATAAACTAGTATCTATTGTTATTGCATTTCTAGAACATTATTATAATGATCTTCTAATTTCTACATGTTGAAGAACATTGTTTATTAATAGCAAACTGTAAAGCTATGTTAGGTTAACCAAGTTGATCAAAAAGAGGATGATAACTTTGTATAACATATAATGAGAATTTTCATATAGCAATCTCCACCAAACCTAATTTATGAGGCCTTACTTTACATATGTAATGATTTAAAAGTCTTGATACCAGTAGCAAATTCTAATATATGTTTCACATAATCCAAAACTTTAAGTTCAGTCATGCACCTCCCTCTAGCAACAATGCAAATATTTGGGACATATTAAGCATGCAAAAATGTCAATTCTTTCCACTATCCAAACAATAAGAATCTTTTCCTTCACTTCTCACGGGAAAAGACAGTCAAAAAAAGATACCAACCAGAACCGGTAGGAAAAAATAAAAAGAGGGTGCCATTTGGCATTACATTCAATTTTCTTATTTTCATAAATAAAAAAAAAATCTATTTTATGTTTTTTTAAAAAATATAAACACATTTAGTATAGTCAATTATTTTTCAGAATATAAACACGAAAATGGTGGCCAAGGTGGTGATAGTGGTGGCAGAGATAGTGGATGCCATTGTAGTGGTCGTGGCAGTGGAAGCAATGGTGGTGGAGTTGCCGATAATGTGGTGGTAGCAGCCATTATGGTGGTGGTGGTGGTGGTGTGGTAGAGACTGCGGTAGCAGTAGTGGTGCGGCGAAGGTGGTTTGGGCAGCAGCAACAGTTGTAGCAGTGGTGGTGGCAGCAGCAACAGTGGGCAATGGTGGAGACAACAGCGGCAGCATTGAGAGTTGTGGAGGAGACAAAGTTGGCGGTGGCAGCAATAGCAGTGATGGTGGAGATTGTGTTGGTGGTGGTACTAAAAAAACATGAGTTTCTTATTTTCGAAAATAACTTTCTAGATCATAATGAAAATGATATTTGAAAACTAGCAAATAAAAACAATAGCACCAAACATATTTTCTACCTCAGTTTGTAAGATTTCAATTTAAAAATAAAAATAAAAATAAAAGCGATGCCAAACAGACCTAAATTAACTCCTTTCCTGTAATCATAAGGGAAAGTAACGAAACCACCACCAAGGCAAAAGTTCATACAACCAGCCAACCACAGAAATCTCGATAGAGTAGAACAGACTATCATGAAATGCCTAAATTAGTCATTTTTCCAACATAATTCGCCAGTTTTTCCCCAGTTTTTTTTAAAAAAAAACTATGAAAGATATCTGATCACTGTCCAACTGCACCTGTTCAGTACAAGGAGAGTCATAGATTGTCAAAAGAAAAGTATCTATGGCAACACAAACTTCTCATTCAAGAGGCCACAGATGCTCAACTGGAACAGGCTGCAACAACCCAGGCATAGGAAACAATTCGATGACTACAGGCAAATTCAAAATCATTTATCAACGCATTCTTCTATAAAAAGAAAATTAACACCACAACCACCACTTTTCCAGTCAAACGAATTCTCAGATTCGTAGATATTTCAAACTAATCAGATCCATTAATCATGATAAGCATGCGAAAGATAAGTGCAGAAAAGATGCCCTAATTGCGTCCAAGGACGAGAAATTTAACAATACCATAAAAGCCTCGAAATAAACAAAAAAAATAACAGAAATCAGAGTGCGGGAGGAGTTGAAATTAGGGTTTTGGGAGGGGCAAGCGAGGGATCTTACAGCAATGATGTCGCGATCGCACCAGGGGATGGGATCGCCACCGCCGAAGAAGGAGCCGACGGACTCGAAGAACTTGCCGATCTTGGCGTCCATGGCCGTGTTGCTCTGCTCTCGGATCAAAAGCTAGGGTTTTTAGGGAGATCAAAGATCGGTGTGGGCTCTTGACAGGACTGGAGAAGCGAGAGTCTTCGGGGCCAAGGAAACACCTGGGATATAGAGAGAGAGATGACCCCTCCGGATCTGGGATATTATATTAATTATAACTAACTAATAATATAGGACTACATACATACTGTTATGACCGTACCAATGACATGGTTGGTCGCAGATTCTGGCAGGCACTATACGAACCACATGGAGATTTTTGATCGAGTCAAGCTGCGGCTTTCCGTCCGAAGTCGAGCTTGGACGGGACCACATCGGCCGAGGTCGAGCCGGGCCCCTTCGTTCCTTCGCCAGGTGGCCCCCGGAGACAGGACCACCTCGGCCGAGGTCGAGCCGGACCCCTTCGTTCCTTCGCCAGGTGGTCCCCAGAGCCGAGCGTCCTTCTGCCGCCCCGCCAGGTGTCCACCCAGGAGGGGTCCATCTCAGCTAAGGTCGGCTGCTTCCCCGCTCCTTCGCCAGGTGGCACCCATAGACGGTCCCACCTCGGCCGAGGTTGAGCCGGGCCCCTTCGCTCCTTCGCCAGGTGGCCCTCGGAGACGGGACCACCTCGGCCGAAGCCAAGCGTCCTTCTGCTGCCCCGCCAGGTGTCCACCCATGAGGGGTCCACCTCGGCCAAGGTCGACTGCTCCCCCGCTCCTTCGCCAGGTGGCACCCATAGACGGTCCCACCTCGGCCGAGGTCGAGCCGGGCCCCTTCGCTCCTTCGCCAGGTGGCCCCCGGAGACGGGACCACCTCGGTCGAAGTCGAGCGTCCTTCTGCCGCCCCGCCAGGTATCCACCCAGGAGGGGTCCACCTCGACCAAGGTCGGCTGCTCCCCCGCTCCTTCGCCAGGTGGCACCCATAGACGGTCCCACCTCGGCCGAGGTCGAGCCGGGCCCCTTCGCTCCTTCGCCAGGTGGCCCCCGGAGACGGGACCACCTCGGTCGAAGCCGAGCGTCCTTCTGCCGCCCCGCCAGGTGTCCACCCAGGAGGGGTCCACCTCGGCCAAGGTCGGCTGCTCCCCCGCTCCTTCGCCAGGTGGCACCCTAAGATGGTTCCACCTCGGCCGAGGTCGAGCCGAGCTCCTTCGCTCCTTCGCCAGGCAGCCCCCAGAGACTGGACCACCTCGGCCGAAGCTGAGCATCCTTCTGCCGCCCCGCCAGGTGTCCACTCGGGAGGGATCCACCTCGGCCGAGGTCAGGCAGCTCGTACAGAGAAGGCCCCAAAGAGCGGAGGCGCAGGTTCCGAGGTTGGCCCTCGAGCCGTGCGCGCCGCACCCCGAGGAAGGTGCCCCGTATGGACGGCGGCGGCACGCGAGACATCACTTACGTCGGCCCGACCGGTTCTGCAGTCGAGAGGCACGGTTCTGGCGAAACAGGACCCGTTAACGGACAGCGCCGGCACCTGGAAAGGAGAGCGCCCACACTCGGCCTAAGGTCTGGTCGGCCGCCCTGCCAGCGCCCCTCTCATTTACCCAATCCCCGCTAGGCTCGGCGAACGAGGCCGGAAAGCCGTCCGGCCCTCAGAACCAGAAGGGAAAAGAGAAAAGGATGGAGGGAGGGCGACGAGAGCGACAAGGGGAGCCTCCCGAGAGCGGAAAACGAGCAGGCACCGGGAGGAGATAAAAGGAAGAGGCAAAGAGACTACCAGGTAGGCAGAGACAAGTAAGAAACAGAGGCTGGAAGCTCCGCTCCACGGGACAAGATCCAGGGTTCCGAGAGGGGATCGCTTGGCGTGAGCTCGGCAAGGGAGTCCAGCCGGGTTTCTGGTCTCTTAAGCACCATTCTTGCTCATAGAATCCCTGAGTCTGGGACTCCTTCGGGGGCCCGTCCCAGGGACTCTGTTCCCTCTCGCCGTCTACTAACTTGATCGTCGGAGCTCCCTCGCCGGGATCCCCGGCCAGGGTCTTCTGACATCGTTTTGCAGGTTCGGTCCAGCCAGGAGGCCCCAGGAGCAAGACGGTCTATACGGATCGGCGGTTCCGAGGCACGGGCGCGGCGGCGAGATCGGCAACAGATTGGTGCGCCAGGTAGGGAGGCAGGATGCCACCCATGGTAGGAGCTAGCTTTCTGCAGGCAAAAGCTCTCCGACGATGGTGGTCACTCGTGGGCGCGAGGCATCCACAAGCCGTGTGGGGGAGGTCCCCTCCCCTCAAGGGGCTCACAGCCCGGAGAGGGAGCTTCCAGCTCCCCCTCCTCTTCCACCACAGCCAACCTCGGCGGACGGGCCCCTCACGGCCGTCATCCAACAGCTGCAGACCTTGACTTCGGCGGTCCGGCAGCTTCAACATCAGCAGCGGTCCCTGGCCACGCAGCCGCAGTCGGGGACCCCCGCGGCTCGAGCCGCGGGGCCGCGTGGGAGCCTGCGCTCTATTCAAGGCAGGCCGTCCCACCCGAGGGCAGTCTCCAACCCCCGCGGGAGGCACCAAGCTCCCGAAAAAAGAAACTACTCCGGTTCGGCGGATCACGAGAGTCGATCCCCGGCCGATGAAGCGAGACGACGCATCGTAGCAAGCGATGCCGAGGCGTGACTTCACGCCGAGATCGATCGGCGCCCCCTTCACCAGTAGCCTCGGTGGAAGACTCCACCGACAAGGCCATCAGGTGCCAGGCTAAGAGGCGCCTGGAGGAGCACGAGCACAAGTTGGCGGAGTTCACCCGCCGATTTGCCAACCTGCAGAACTCATCGGCGGACCCGGCGGGCTACGACTCCCATCCCCCCTTCTCTGAAGAAATCCAGGCGGAGCCGATCCCGAGCCGGTTCCGCATGCCGCAGGTGGATCCCTACGATGGGACCACCGACCCTCTGGACCATTTGGAGAGCTACAAGGCTCTCATGAGGGTCCAGGGAGCCACGGATGCCCTTTTGTGCATCGCCTTCCCCGCTACCCTCCGGAAGGCTGCTCGAGTCTGGTTCACCCGCCTCGAGCCCGGATCTATCTGCTCCTTCCACCAGTTGGAAGGGAAGTTTGTGGCCCACTTCGACGCTTGTCGGAAGGTGCCAAGAGAGGTGGATAGTCTCTTCTCCATCCGCCAGTAGGACCAGGAGCTTCTCCGGGACTATATCACCCGGTTCAAGACTGCAGCCCTGAAAATCTATAGCCTAGACGAGCCCGTCGCTATGCTGGCTTTGAAGCGCGGGCTCAAGACGTCCCGCTTGACCTACTCCCTGGACAAAAAGCCGCCCAGGATGTACTCCGAGCTCCTCCTCCACGCCCACAAGTACATCCGAGCGGAGGAGGCCGACCGCACCCGTCGAGAGCTAGACGGGAAGACTCTGAAGAAGCCATCCCCGAGGGATATTCCAGGAGCTCGGAAGCCCGGGCCATCTGCTGACCCTCGCCCGAATCCGAGGTCAAAGGGCGAGGTCATTCCGGAGCGGAGGTTCACTCCTCTCCTCGCCCCCCGAACAAAGATCCTCATGGAAATTGAGGGCGAGCACTACCTCCGTCGACCTCCTCCTCAGAACCCAAGAGGTACCCGGGACAAGTCAAAGTACTGCCAGTTCCACCGCGAGCATGGCCATGACACGGAGGAGTGTCGAAACCTGAAGCGGGAGATCAAGGAGATGATCAAGAGGGGCTACCTCAGGAAGTTCGTCAGGAACGAGGTTCCCGCGGAGGGGCAGCCGCTCGCGGCCTTACCACCAGTTCCTGCAATCGATAACCGCCCGACGGAGAAGCCGGTGGGTATGATCTCACTTGGGGTCGGGCGGGCGGCGAAGAGAGCCCGGAAGATCGGGAACCCGGAGAATGTACCCCCTTCTGAGAAGGGGAAGGAAAAAGAAAATGTAAACAATGATGCCGTAGTGGTCGAGATGACCATCGCGAAGCATCCTGTACATCGAATTATGGTAGATAGTGGAAGCTCGGCTGACGTGCTTTTTTATGATGCTTTCTCTCGAATGAATTTATCCCATGATCAGCTGAGACCAGTGCATACCCCCCTGGTGGGCTTTACCGGGGACTCGGTGGGGGTCGAAGGGGAGATCACTCTCCCGGTCACCGCCGGATCCCCACCTCGGCAGACGACCGTCTTGATGACATTCACCGTCGTCAAGCTCCCTTCGCCTTACAACGCGATTCTCGGGCATCCCGGGCTCAACCAACTGGACGCCATGATTTCCACGAAGAGATTGTTGGTGCAGTTCCCCACGCCTTCCGTGCTCGGGGTAATGAAGGGGACGACCCAGCCAGTCCCGCATTGCCTCCAGACGGTCCCAGGCGCCCGGGACGCGAAGCTCGGCCCCGATGTTGATGACCTCGACCTAAGGGAGAAGGAACCCAGGGGGGGCCCCGTAGAACGCCTGTTGACTTATCCCCTTGGTTCGGACCCACTGAAGACGGTGCATGTCAGGGCGCAACACCCAGAAGAAGAACGGACCCGCCTGCTGGAGTTCCTCCGTGCAAACGCAGACGTGTTCGCCTGGTCGGCGGCCGACATGCCGGGCATTCCCCCCGAGGTCATCACGCACAGGCTGAATGTAGATCCGAGCTGCCGCCCGGTCCGCCAGAAGAAGATGAGCTTCGCCATGGAGAGACAGAGGGCCATCAACGAGGAAGTAGAGAAACTCCTCGCCGCCGGCTTTGTGCGGGAAGTCCAATATCCCAGCTGGCTGGCGAACGTGGTCATGGTAAGGAAGAGCAGTGGCAAGTGGAGGATCTGTGTAGATTACACCGACCTCAACCGAGCTTGCCCAAAGGACAGCTTCCCCCTTCCAAAGATTGACCAGCTGGTCGACACCACCTCGGGGCACCGCCTCCTGTCCTTCATGGACGCATTCTCCGGATACAACCAGATCCGAATGAGCCCAGAGGACGAGGAGCACACCGCCTTCATCACCGACCGCGGAACTTTTTGCTACAGGATGATGCCGTTTGTCCTCAAGAACGCTGGGGCCACGTACCAGCGTCTGGTCAACAGGATCTTCAAAGACCAGATCGGCCGCAACATGCAGGTGTACGTGAACGATATGCTGGTGATGAGCAGGCCCGATTCGGACCACGTATCTGACCTGGCGGAGACATTCGGCAACCTCCGACGTTATCAGATGAAGCTGAACCCTGCGAAGTGCACCTTCGGCGTCTCCGCCGGGAAGTTCCTAGGATTCATGGTGACCCAAAGAGGAATTGAAGCCAACCCGGAGAAGGTCCAGGCCATCCTGGACATGGAGCAGCCCGCCTCCAAGAAGCAGGTACAGCAACTCACCAGCCGGGTTGCGGCCCTCAACCGTTTTATCTCTAGGTCGGCTGATCGCTGCCGACCCTTTTTCAAGGTGCTGAGGAAGATGAACGACTTCGCCTGGACCGAGGAATGCCATGAGGCCTTTGAAGAGCTGAAGAAGATGCTCGCATCGCCACCGCTGCTTTTCCGGCCCGAGGAGGGGGAGGAGCTCATCCTCTACCTGGCGATCACCCCGGAGGCCGTCAGTTCGATCCTGGTTCGGACCGATGACCAAGGAGCCCAGCGGCCCGTGTACTATACCAGCAAACTTCTCCACGACGCGGAGCTCAGGTATTCTCGGCCCGAGAAGCTCGTTTTTGCGTTAATAGTGTCTGCTCAACGTCTCAGGCCCTATTTCCAAGCGCATCACATCGTCGTCCTGACGGATCAGCCGCTGAAAGCGGTGCTCAGCCGACCCGACACATCAGGGCGATTGGCGAAGTGGGCACTGAAGCTCAGCGAGTTCAACATCCCGTACAGGCCAAGGTCGGCCATGAAAGCGCAGGTGCTGGCCGACTTCTTGGTCGAATGTGCAGGCTTAGGCAAGGAGCCCGAGGAAGGCCCCTCACGCCAGCAGGTGAAGATGGGCCCTGAGGAACCCGGAGAGGACGCGTGGATCCTCCACGTAGATGGAGCCTCGAACTCTAGTGGGAGCGGAGCCGGACTCATTCTTGCCAACAGCGACGGAGTCGTCGCCGAATGCGCGCTCTGTTTCCAGTTCGCCATGACAAACAATCAGGCGGAGTACGAGGCGCTCCTCGCCGGGCTGAGGGTCTCCCGCGAGCTAGGCGTGACTAACCTTAAAGCTTTCACTGACTCCCAGCTCGTGTCAGGACAGGTCTCTGGGGAGTATGCCGCACATGATCCCCAAATGGCGAAGTACTTGGAGCTCGTCAAGGCGGGTATGGCCGGTTTCCGGAGCTTCAACATCTTCCACATCCCCCGCAGGGAGAACACCCGTGCGGACACCCTTTCCCGGTTGGCGACCCTGCCGGACTCGATGCTGGGTCGCGCTCACGTGGAGCGCCTTAAGGCCCCAAGCCACGAGACCCCAGTGGAGGTCCATCAGGTCAGCCATGAGCCTAGCTGGATGGACAAGTACGCCGAGTACATAACCAGCGGTACCCTACCAGAGGATCGCGTAGCGGCCCGCCTCATCAGAAAGAAGGCCGCGCGGTTCGTCCTGATAGATGGGCAATTGTATCGAAGATCCTACTCCTACACCCTCCTGAGATGCTTGGGACCCGCGAAAGCCAAACTCGTGCTCCAGGAGATCCATGAGGGCGTCTGTGGGATCCATGTGGGGGGCAGGGCGTTAGCTTACAAAGCCCTTCGTCAGGGCTACTTTTGGGAGACGATGAAGGAGGATGCTGCTGATTTCGTGAAGAGGTGCGATCGGTGCCAGCATCACGCCACGGTGCAACGACAGCCCTCCAACCCAATCTCCCAGCTCTCAGCCCCGTGGCCGTTCTCTCAATGGGGGATGGACCTTCTGGGCCCATTCCCACCGGCGTCCGGACAGCGGAAACTCTTGATCGTGGCCATCGACTACTTCACGAAGTGGGTCGAGGCCGAACCCTTGGCACGGATCACTGAAGCAAACGTCGCCAAATTCTTCTGGAAGTCAATCATTTTCCGCTTCGGCCTCCTCCACACCGTGATCACTGATAACGGGCGCCAGTTCGATTGCCGGGAGTTTGAAGAGTTCTGCGGCGACCTCGGCATCAGGCATCGCTTCACCTCGGTGGCGCATCCTCAGACCAATAGAGAGGCCGAGGTTACAAACAGGACCATTTTGCAGGGCCTCCGCACGCGGCTGGACCAAGCCAAGGGCAGATGGGCAGAGGAGCTCCCCAGCATCCTTTGGGCGTACCACACCACCCCAAGGACGGCGACCGACGAGACCCCGTTCAACCTCGTCTTCGGAACCGAAGCGGTCATCCCAATCGAGCTCAGCCTACCCACACTGCGTGTAGAGCAATATGACGAGACGGAGAACCCCGCCAGAATGATGCTCAACCTTGACCTTCTCGAAGAGACGAGGGACAAGGCCCGAGTTCGGATGGCGGCGTATAGGCAGCGAGTGGCTAGGATTACAACTCCCGGGTGCGGTCGAAGTCCTTTCGTCCCGGAGATCTGGTCCTCCGGCGTGCTGAAGCCTTTCAGCCGCGAGAGTGTGGAAAGCTCTCACCAAACTGGGAAGGCCCGTACCGGGTAGCAGAAGCCCTCCCCCACGGCGCCTATTACTTGGAAGAATTGGCGGGGACCAGGTTCCCCCGGACGTGGAACGCCTCGAATCTAAGAATGTATTATCAGTTATGTAAGGCTCCCCACTCCTGCAATAAAGTTTCTTTGCTTCAAATGCTCTTTCTTACCTCGTAGGGAAACCGACGCATGGCCCTGAGTTCGGCATGCCCAACCGCGGCCGAAGGCCAAAGGAAGCGAGAAGTCCCGGACTTCGGTCTGGAAGGCAGGGCAGAACCCAGTTCGCCCACGCGAGCACGGAGAGCAGCTCGGCAAGCCGCGTAAGGCTTGAGAAAGCCTGCGGCCCCGGGGTTCAGTCCGGAAGTCCCGGACTTCGGTCTGGAAGGCGGGGCAGAACCCAGTTCGCCCATGCGAGCACGGAGAACAGCTCGGCAAGCCGCGCAAGGCTTGAGAAAGCCTGCGGCCCCGGGGTTCAGTCCGGAAGTCCCGGACTTCGGTCTGGAAGGCGGGGCAGAACCCAGTTCGCCCACGCGAGCACGGAGAACAGCTCGGCAAGCCGCGCAAGGCTTGAGAAAGCCTGCGGCCCCGGGGTTCAGTCCGGAAGTCCCGGACTTTGGTCTGGAAGGCGGGGCAGAACCTAGTCCGCCCACGCGAGCACGAAGGCGAGCCCAAAGAAGGGCCCGCTCAAGACCTACTCTGATGCCACCCGGTCTGGAATGTCCCGAACTTTGATCTGAATGCCAGATGGGACCGGGTCCACCCTCATCCCGGCACTCCACATCAACATCTCAGGGGGGGAAAAGAGAAGAAGGAGAAGTGAAAGAGAAGGCGAGTCTGAGACATGGCCAAACTGGATTTTCATTGATTCAAGAAGGAGAAGTATAAGCTGGGAGTCCCGACTGGCCGGGAGTCCCCAATAAAAAAGAGAAGAAGAAGAACAACAACAAAAAAGAGGAAGACAAATGGTTCAGTTTGGCACGGTGGCGGGGCCCTCAGCCTGGGTCGCACGCTCTGCACCCTTGCCGTCGGTGGCTGCCAGCTCGGGGGGCCGCTCCGGAGCCACGGCCGTGTCGCTCGCCGGGGCCACGGCTGCAGCGTCGACCGCACCAGAAGTCCTGCTATCGGCTCCCTGCCTCCTACCTCCGAGCACCACCCTGCTGAGGTCGAGCTCGGGGTAGAAGGACCCCACCTTTTCCCGGCACACTCGGAACCCCTTCAGGAAGGAGTCCACGGCGTCCTCCCGGACCTCCGAGGTGTACTCGTCGGAGGCCCGGAACTTCGGGACGGCTTCCTGTGCCTCCCGCTTCGCGGCTTCCAGGAGCCCGTTGATGTAGGCGCTCCGCTCCTTCGCCGCACTCGCCTCCCGCCTGGCCTCCTCCAGCTGGCGCTCCAGCCACTGAGAATGGGCCTGGAGGCGAGCCCTCTCAGCCGCGTCCTCCTCTGCGTGACGCTGATGGGAGGCCCTCTCCTCGGTCAGCGAGGATTCCAAGCCCTTGCCACGCTCCTCGGCGCGCGCCAGGTCCGCCTGGAGGGCCTGGTTATTCGCTCGCAGCTCGACCCCCTTCTCCATAAGGTCCTTGACGTCGGCCGCGAGTTTGCCGAGCTTCTCTTCCTTCTCAGCATCCTTCTTCGCGTACCCTACGAGGAAGTTCCTCAGTAGGAGCACGTCGTTCCCGATCTGCACAGCAAAAAGACCGGGTTAGAGGAAAGACCACCCGAGGTCACAAAAGACAAAAGATTCTGAATTCGGACTTACCGTGAAGAGCTGCGGGAGGATCCCGAGCAGGGCGTCGGCGTAGTCCCTGCCGCCTCGAGATCGGCGATCCCGGGCGGTGGAGGCATACTCCATCACTTTCTTCACGAGCCCCTTGTCACGGATTACTGAGCACTGGTTGGTGATCACCGGTGGCGGAGCCGTCAGGTCGGCTGTGGCGGCGACTGCCCCTCCAGCGAGAATCGCCGTCGACGGGGTGGCAGAGGTCGCGAGCTGCGCCGTCGGAGCCGCGGTGACGATGGGGCCGGCGCTGGGTGGAACCGCTGGTGGTGGAGCCCCCTCGTCGGCAACACCGCCGGGTCTGACAGCTGGAGCATCGATGGCCCCGTCCCGAGGTAGCCTGGGCGGGGGAGCAGCGGCCACCGGGCTGGGTACGGCCGCCCACGCGACCTCCTGGCTCACCTCGGTGTGAGCCCTCTTCGCCGCAGGCTCATCCACCTCGACGACGTCCCTCTGGGCCGCGCCCTCCAGGAGGTTCTCCAGCAAGAACTTCATGCCTGCAACGCAAAAGAAAAAGAGGTCAGTCAGCTCGACTAAAAAGGAGAAAGAGTACAGAAGCCAAGGAAAGACTGAGTCTCACCCGGCTCGCGGATGGGACTGATCCCGGCCTCAAACAAGTTCTGCTCCCAGAGCAGAACCTCGAGCGCCAGGACCACGTCGCTCAGGAGCTGGGAGTAGGCCTCTTGGTCTGCCGACTCGACCTGGGGGTTCCGGTTCGGAGACCGGTCCGGTTCGCTCCAGGCCCAGTCAACATCCTCGA